>CM042424.1:916907-1186907 GCA_023634145.1 Thymallus thymallus | reverse complement strand
ACAATATAACATCACCTCTGCACCATGTTACCTGTACTACTACAATATAACATCACCTCTGCACCATGTTACCTGTACAACTACAATATAACATCACCTCTGCACCATGTTACCTGTACTACTACAATATAACATCACCTCTGCACCATGTTACCTGTACTACTACAATATAACATCACCTCTGCACCATGTTACCTGTACTACTACAATATAACATCACCTCTGCACCATGTTACCTGTACTACTACAATATAACATCACCTCTGCACCATGTTACATGTACTACTACAATATAACATCACCTCTGCACCATGTTACCTGTACTACTACAATATAACATCACCTCTGCACCATGTTACCTGTACTACTACAATATAACATCACCTCTGCACCATGTTACCTGTACTACTACAATATAACATCACCTCTGCACCATGTTACATGTACTACTACAATATAACATCACCTCTGCACCATGTTACCTGTACTACTACAATATAACATCACCTCTGCACCATGTTACCTGTACTACTACAATATCAACATCATCCATTTATTTCAGGAAGTCTGGGTTTCGGCTCTTTAGCCCAAAAGCAGAGGACTTCAATCCTTGTAAATTCCAACATGCAACGTAAAAAGATTTCAAAACGAGACAAACACTCACAATACAACAAGAACTATTCAAATAGGATTTTTCAATTAACGTAAACTCTTGTTATGCAAATGTGATTTGTTTATCTTTCAAGAATTTGTGTCATGCCACTTAGTTGAGTTCATGTGCTCATCTTACCATGACCCTCGGCCTATCACATGTGAGCATAGACTCAGCATGTGTTTAATGGCACTCATGTCATTGGTGGGGGCTGGGCCAGTTGCTCCTCTCACAGCCTGTGCGTAGCTCTACCTGCCAGGCTGTGGCTCCTCCAGATGTGGGTCTGCGGTGGGGTGGAGGGGGGTGGTAGGCCTCGTCTGGGCGGGTCTGAAGCTGGGCTGGGGTGGTCTGTGCTGCGCTGCGCTGGCTGTGGTGGGCATTGAGGTTGGTGGTGCTGTGGCTGGGGGGTCCAGGGTGCTGGTCCGGGGTGTTGTCTCTGTTATCTCAGGGGGGGTGGAGAATTCTCCACTGTGCCTGGGTGGAGAAGTTGGGCTATGGTTTAAAGCAACTTCCTTGAGAGTCTTGGCAAGGATGGGGACCGTTTTCCTGTACAGGTGAACATGCTCATAGAGACAGTCCAGATCGAGGGTGGGATGGTGGGCCAGGTATACATTGGGAACAGGGAACAGTCCCGGGAGAGGCTGGCGTTTTATTCTTTGGATTGTGGCAGGGTGGAAGTCCTTCCTCTGTAGAAGGGTTGACACCACAATCCTTGAGTTGGGGAAGATTGCGGAGGCCTTCTCAATCCCTCCCTGCAGTGAAGTCTCAGCCCTCTCCTGCTGAACATGCAGGTCGATGCTTCCGGTGTGTATGGTTATGTGGCTTGGCGACACGAGCTGGGCCTTATCAAGCAGCTCCATGGCCCTCTGCGTAGTTGGACACCACACCTCTCTCCTTTTGTGTCTAGGGAAACGTTTCTTCTCCTGAACAAACTTCCATCTGAGTCCATCAACAGGACGATGTCAGCCAGTGTTTCTTCTGGAATGGAGGGGTAGAGTGGGGGCTGCTGGATGTTGGAGACAGTGTCAGTGGGAGGCTGTTCTGTGGGATGAGGGGGAGGCGTGCAGCAGGCAGGGCTGGGGAGGCCTGCCTGGTGGAGGTGGGCTCCTCTGCTGTGTGAGGGCAGGTCATAGAGTGGTGATAGAGTCATAGAGTCTGTCCTCTGTTCTCTGTCTCTCCTGCAGTTCCTCTGGTCAGCTTGTTATTACTGCTCTGCCTGGCTTTTTGGACCTCTCTCTCCTCCTTTGTTAGATCAGCCAGCTCTCATGAGTCCGTCTCTCTCTTGCTGAACCTCTTCCAGCTGTGTTGCAAGGCTGCTGTCCTGCTCTGTCTGCACCTTGGATAAGACCTCCTCTAAGGTGTGGATGTCTGGTTGCTGTTTGCTTATGCTCTCCCTGAGCAGGACCACCTCCCCCTCTAGTTTGGTGAACTCATCCCTCATGGCAGCCATGTTGGTGAGGAGGACCTGAGCCTGTTCTGCACTGAGGGGGTCACTCTCCTCCTGGGGCGTGTCCTCCACTATGGTGGGAAGAGAGATGCTGGATGTGCATTTTTGGGTGGGGATAGTGGGGGGTGAGGGTGGTGCTGGTGGAGTTTGTCTTGTGGGAGGGTATGTCACTGGTTGTGTCCTTCTCTCGCTCTGCTCTCTCCTTAATGATCTGAAAGTCTGTTTCAAACAGCCTAAGGTTACCTTGCACCATGACAGTCCCAGTCTTGTATAGGTTGATTTGTTATCATGGTGCTGTCAGGGTCGTCTGTCTCTTTGACCTTCAGCTTCCACCCATTACAGATTCCCTCTGTCTTTATGGATGGGTAGTGAGAGCAGACTGCCGAGCACCATGCATTTGGCTGGTCAGTGAGAAAGATGAGATTACTCACATCACTGTTTTTGTAGACGTCTGTGAAAAGGCTTTCTGGCCTCCCCTTTAGTAGTTTCTGTTTAAAAGCTTCCCTCGTTGTATCATGTTTAGTCTCTGGAGGGTAGAGAATGGACTGAGTGCTGAGGTGGAGTGGGGACATGGTGCCTGTGGGCTCTGCTACTGCTGCTCTGTTCTGCTGTGGCACCGCTGCCAGGGTAACCAATTTAGTTTGTCTGCTGCTGTTGTTTAGCTAGCTCTAATTTAGATTTTAAAAAAACAGCAAAAAGAGTGAAAAGTCTTCACACAAAGAAACAGAAGGTAAGCTTAACATGCTCCTTTTTGGTTACTCACTCAGTTTGGTGTAGTTGTATTACCTCCCCTTGCTAGGTTTGTTCTGGCTAGCTGGTTGTCCTGCTGGCTAGGTTGTTGTTGTGTAGCTAGCTAGCAAGAGTCAAAAGATACTTTTTTCCCTATTTTGATTGAATAGAGTTGTTGTTCATCCCTTCTTGTCTTGAATTATTCAAGTGTTTATCTCATTGTAAAAACAAAAAAACACAGAAATAAATCAGGAGCTCACGTTGAGCATGTCTGATCTCTCTTTTCTCAGATCTCCAGGGCAGACTGAGTCAAAGGACCCTTTGGTGTGTGGCACTGGAGAGGGTGAGTATAACCACTATTAAAGCCCTTATATCACATATATTCCACTATTAAACATGTAAAAAGCCCTTAAATCACATATATTCCACTATTAAACATGTTTAAGGCCCTTCTATCTAATATATTCCACTATTAAACATGTTTAAGGCCTTTATATCACATCTATTCCACTATTAAACATGTTTAAGGCCTTTATATCACATCTATTCACTATTAAACATGTTTAAGGCCTTTATATCACATCTATTCCACTATTAAACATGTTTAAGGCCTTTATATCACATCTATTCCACTATTAAACAGGCATAAAGCCCTTATATCACATCTATTCCACTATTAAACATGTTTAAGGCCTTTATATCACATCTATTCCACCAAATCGACTAAATTTCCAAACAGAATTAAGACTCTCTCTCTCTCTCCTCACCCCTTGTATCTCCCTCCCTCCTCTGCCCATCTCCCATACTTCCTATCTCTCTCTTTTACTCTCCATCCTTCCTTCTCACTCCTCCTCTCCCTCCAACTCCTCTTTCGCTCTCTGCTTCTGCCTCTCTCTGTCCTCTCTCCCTTCCCCCTTCCCACCTCAGGTCGTTGTTCCCCTGTGGTGAAGGAGCTGCGTGTGATGAAGGGACTGGTGGTCCTCCTCCCCTGTGACCACCCGCATCTCTCCCCTCTCCCCTGCATCTGGGAGCACCCACAGGGCCGCCACATACTGCAGCACCACTCCCACCTGGAGGTCATGGTCTCTGAATCCAGCCTGGGCGTCTACTCCTGCCTCTGCCCAGTCCAGGGTAACAATTCCTGGGGTAGCAAGCCCTGCCTCACAGCCTCCTACCAGCTGACCATGGAGGATGGCAGTATGGAAGGCAGGGTGGACCCGGGGGTGGGGAGGTCGCCGGTAGGGGTGTACATCTCCTGTGTCCTGCTGGGGGCGCTGGTTGGAGCTTTAGGAGCCACTGTGTTCCTGAAGAGGCTGTGCTGGAGGGCAGCCCAGCACACCCCATTGGAGGACAGAAATGGGAGGGGAGCCAATCAGGAACAGCAGGGGCGGGGCCCCACCTGCTATGAAAATAAGCAGGTGATGAGTGACATACCTGCCGGCCTATCGGGGCAGATCATTTTGTGAAGAGACGTCCAGAATTGACTTAATTGAAGGAAGTGTTTTGCCAGGTACCAGTTACAGACTGCTCTCTCTCTCGCTTCTTTCTTTCTTTTTCTTTCACTGTGTCTCTGTGTCTGTCTGTCTCTCTCTCTGTTTCTGTTTATAAGTAGTGTTTTTGTTGCCTCTTGGTGCATTTCTATATATCTCTTATTAGTTTTTTATAGATGTTTTATGTATTATTTTAAATTGTTCCTGTCTATAACTATTACGTACTTTGTTATCCTAATAAGCAAAACTCAATGTCTGTCTCTGTGTCTCTCTCTCCGTCTTTCTTTCTCTCTCCCTCTCGCTGATTTTTCTAATCTTTTAAGACAAAACGTCCTCTTTGCACTGTAACTCTGCTGTGGAGCCAGTCGATCCTTATTTGGCCATGTGATCGGTCAGAAGCCATTTTGGCCTGTTAAAAGTATTCTATGGAATTCTATTATTATTGCCATGTTGCCTTAAAGGGCAATTCCGCCACTTCAACCTCATATTTATCTCCAGCACCAAATCAGTGTCTACATTTGTGAAAACAGCGTGTTTCTATGATCTGCGGTAAAATACATTGTGGGGGAAAATGCTTCTCTGTAACCAGGTTCCCATCCAACCTTTTTATGTCTGATAAAAAATGTCACGACAGGCCTGATGGAAAAGAGTATGTTTCTCACATAATTAATGTCCACAAAACAAAATACGCTAGAGATGGTGGGATCGTTTTGTGTTGGTACTATTAATTATGTGAGAAATGGCAGTGGAAACACCTTTTTATAGGCAAATATTGAGATAATAACCATCATATCAGAGCGATGACATGTTGTGAGGTCCTTCCACTACGACTCAGGAAAGCAGGGATTTTATTAGGGCTACAGATGAAATAAGTTCTGATGAACTTCACAGGGGGGGTGAAAGTGCACGGTGATGAGCTTGATGCTCCTTTCCAATAAATATCGAGGGTCTTATTCTGGTGACACGATGATCAATGCTTGGCTGCCGTTTGACAAATAAAAAGTATTGTTCTTAATCATAGTAATCTCATGTAGGCAAGTTTACCCACACTGTATCTGCGAGCTGCTGGCTAGAGAGCACATGCAACGACCAGAGTGGGCACGTTTACTATTTAACAAAGCAAAGTTGAAAATGCGATGGAAACACATTTAAACACTTAAGCGAAAAATAACATGTTGTGTGCACTACGTCATCGCTACGTCAAGTCAGATTGGCGGAAACACACCAACGGTGTGAAAATGTGCATATTTTCCTTCACATGGAAATCTGTCGCCAATTGGATTGAAACCTAGCTAGTGACATCACAGGGTAGGATTAAAAGTAATTTTCAAAACCTGCAACAAGTTTCTAGCCAGGGAGAGGATATATTCTTGCTCCCCATTGTGCTGGAGATATTTCACATTCACATGTTTAGACACTGGTATTGTGCTGGAGATAATTAACATTCACACGTTTTTACATGATTTTGAATATTTCTACATGATTCTGAACATTTTGACTTGATGTTGAAGATTTCTACATGATTCTGAAAGTTTTAAAAAGATTTTGTACATGATTTTGAAAGTTATTTTTTTTGGGGGGGGGGAGTTATTTTTGTAATATTTGAGAATGTTTTGTGGTTGTTGTAATCCATTGTTTGATATTTCTGAACAAAGCAGAATTCAGTATCTATTCCCCCAGTACTCTTTGTTAGTTTTCCAGTATCACTTTATTGAACCATTTAACTTTGTTAATTCAATATGTCATATAATATGACATCTTAATAAGTATAATCAGTGGGCCATGTCATATTATAATTCAGAAGAGGGAGGTGTTCTGCTTTACTATGTAATATTACAACTTTACTAAATATTCCCACGTCTCCAACTTCTTTGCAACACTTCATGACACGACCCCACAAGACACATTTTGAGACTATTAAGACTAGTCCTGGACTAAAAAGCATTGAAGAATCTCTGTGTCTGGGAAACCCCGCCCCCTACTGGGTTGTAATTGTGACATTTTGGCTTTACTCAGTCCTCCAGCAAAGGTTAGGACGACGTCTCTCCTCATGACTTCAACAGCACCTGTATTCAAATAACATGTAGAGGAGACCATACCAATCAGCATAACAACACCCAACATGATAAAACATAGCTTTCAAATTATTCACTTTTACAAATGTATAGGAATTATTGCAATGCCACCATTTAATAAAGCCTTTATTATGACCTAAAAATACTGTCAATCAAATCTTAACTTACCTTTTTTTCCAATTGACCAGAAAACGACCACTGATATAAACTCAATAGAGAAATAACAACATTAGCTACAACCTTGTAGTATTATGATCTTTCAATTAGTAATACAATGGGCAGCATTTGTGTCTTGTACCAAGTGCCAAAAATACCGTAAACCTCATAGTTTCTCAGGGATTCTATTTCCAACTTTTCTTCAACAATTTGCGTTATAATGAGAAAATGATTTAACTAGATTTTAGTCAACTGAGCAATACATAAGTAGTTTCCTTTTTATTATTCACATTGTTGAAGGAAAGTTTCAAAGGTAGATGGACATACAATCAACAAACTGTTGATTTAGTAACTGATGGTTAGGGTAAGGGTTAAGGTTAGGGTTAGGTTTAGTACTGTAGATAGTTAGTTGAAATGTTACTGAAGTCTGTAGCGCATCTATCCAAATAAAGTGTTACCAAATTAAATAGTACAGAGATTACAATGAGGTTTACAGTATTTTTTGCACTTTGTACAATGACTTTGCACTACAAAAATGTTGCCCTATATCTGATATCCACTGTTGTTGTAACACCCCTACCATCTTATCTTATCATCGTCTGCTATCTCCCAGGAATAATTGAATCCTTCATTTGTGTTCAGCTCATTGTACATGTAGTCTCTGCAGCCATCATATTTGTCATCAACAGAATTCGGGGCCATGTCCAGTGGGAAAGTACTGTTGTCCAGTGAGGAAGGCTTCTGTAAAAGTAACATTTAGTTATAGGTACAATACATTACTTTATAAGACCTACCAGTTCCCTTTGTACACACTAGATAACAATGTTTACTCCTTTATGCATTAGTTTTATGTATATTCTCTCATATCAGATATACTCAATAGATAGTGAAGGAACTTGAGCTTTTAATGATGATGTCAAGACAATGCAGGAGTGGCTTCGGGACAAGTCTCTGAATGTCCTTGAGTGGCCCTGCCAGAGCCCGGACTTGAACCCCATCTAACATCTCTGGAGAGACCTGAAAATAGCTGTGCAGCGATGCTCCCCATACAACCTGACAGTGCTTAAGAGGATCTACAGAGAAGAATGGGAGAAACTCTCCAAATACAGGTGTACCAAGCTTCTAGCGTCATACACAAGAAGACTCGAAGCTGTAATCACTGCCAAAGAAAAGTACTGAGTAAAGGGTCTGAATACTTATGTAAATGTAATATTACTGTTTTTTATTTGTAATACATTTGCTTTGTCATTATGTGGTATTTTGTGTAGATTGATGAAGTCAAACGGTCTGAATACTTTTGAAATGCACTGTAAATACAGTATATATATTGCGGACCACAGCAGCCCGGTAGAAACTAACATTGTCCCAGATGATTACGTACCTGGGCTGCTCTGGCCCCTGGTCATTAGGGATTAGTCTGTTGTGGAGGGTGTCCAGAAATGTGATGCTGTGTGCAGTGTTGTATGGGCCTAGGATTGCATGATGGTGAAGGACGCCATTTTGACTAACAGCCACACACATTGTTTTGTTGCCACCACGTTGTCCCGGGACGTTGATGATGGCACGGTGTCCGATGGTATTTCTGCCACATCCCCTTGTTTTTGCAAGGTTGAAACCGGCCTCGTCCACATACAATGTAGCACAGTATGAAAAGACAGAGTCCCGTCAATATGGTGTAGCAACATACACTTCCAGATCCAGTACCAATGATAGGACAGTATAGCTTACCTGCACACATTCATATCTCAGTTGTTTTACTGGTCTGAGTTTCGTTCTAAAGGGACTCTGTACAGCTGCTTCATCCTCATTCTATTGCGTTTCAGTAGACGAGACAGACTCTGATGACGTTTTGGAATATGATGTTATCTGCCATTATGTGTTCCTGCAGTTCTCTGAGTCTGATGCAGTGACCATATTTACAATGTGGGTCTCCTGCTCTGGGGTGAACAGTCGTCCTCTTCCACCAGAAACTAGTTTTCTTGCAGTTCTGTAAAAACATTTGAATGGTTTTAGTGATATATCCTTCTCATTATGAAAGTACAGTACATATTACTGTACCAGTAAGACTACAGCACTTACAGTTACTTACCGGTTCTCATTTAGAAATATCCGGATGATACCTGCAAAAGTATAGCGGCTCAGATTTGGTTGAACCCGTTACCCAGCCTACCTCATGCTCATCCCATGGTTGACAACATGGTTAACCACAGTCGTCCTGATTTAATCAGTTATTGTGTTCCTGACTCCTCTTCCTCTTCCCCGTCCTCTCCTTCTCCACTCCTCCTCTTCCTCCTCCTCTTACTTCTTCACCTCGTCGTCCTCCTCTAGTTCTCGCCCCTCTTACTCTCTGTCCAATATTGGCCTCCATTGTTGTCCAAACCAAATGTTTACCTGTGGCCTATCTATAGAGCTCAAGCTCTGATTTGTAGGTGAACTCTATCTAAAAGTGTTTTCACGTGTCAATGTGGAAAGGCAGTTGGCGAAATAGTGTAGCAAAGTAGAGACCAATGTTTACAGTTTTGCTAGAAGTGTTTTAATAAATTACAAACTGAGAGTTAAGCAGAGAACATACATTCAGTTTGGCTCACTGGGTAAATGCATTGGCTACAGGTGTTAATGGTTCCAGAGTTAGTGATTCAAGAATCACTGTTAGTGTTTAAGCATTCAGAAAAAACATTAAGAGAACCTACTCTTTGCATGACATAGACTGACCAGGTGAATCCAGGTGAAAGCTATGATCCCTTATTGATGTCACTTGTTAAATCCACTTCAGTCCGTGTAGAGGAAGGGGAGGAGACAGGTTAAAGAAGGATTTTTAAGCCTTGAGACAATTGAGACATGGATTGTGTATGTGTGCCATTCAGAGGGTGAATGGACAAGACAAAAAAACACAAGTGTCAAGAACTGCAACGCTACTGGGTTTTTCACGCTCAAGAGTTCCCTGTGTGCATCAAGAACTGCAACGCTACTGGGTTTTTCACGCTCAACAGTTCCCTGTGTCCATCGAAGGTGTTCCTAATGTTGTGTAAAAAGAACATCAGATATAGTAATACTTTTCTCTATTGATCACATCACATGCTAAACAATGTCAACAATATCAGAAAATAATTAGATGTGCAAGCAATGTCTTGACTGAGCAAGCAATGTCTCAACTTAGCAAAAAATGTCTTGACTCAGCAAGTAATGTCTTGACTGAGCATTCAATGTCTTGACTGAGCATTCAATGTCTTGACTGAGCATTCAATGTCTTGACTGAGCATTCAATGTCTTGACTGAGCATTCAATGTCTTGACTGAGCATTCAATGCAAATCAAGCAAAAACACAAAACACGCAAAACACCTGAGAGTTGGGAATGATTGATCATTCTCCATTGATGGTAGAGGGAGCTTGGGGAGGGGTGTACTGCATACTATGTTTACTGCCTGTAGAAAAACAGATGTGCTGGTTTGATTTCACTCTCTGGAGTGCCTTGACCATTTTGCAATCCAGATAATTTTATGTTTTGGTGCTCAGTAGTTTGTGCACAACATGTCAGTAACTTTAAAAACCTTGTTGGGCAGAATCAACACCTTCTTCTGCTTTTCTCCCAACACTGGGTAGGACTTGAGGGAAGCGCCAAAACATGTCTTTGTCTCAATACAGGACAAGGACAACAGGTTTTGTAGGAAAGAGCTGGAGGAAAATAAGCCAAAGTTGATTTCCTTGTTCACTTCACCTGCTAACTATGGGAGGGCAGCTCTCCGTTCAGCCCAGTCCAAGCTCTTCTGTGTCCTGGCACCCCAATGGTGGAACCAGCTTTCCCCTGAAGCTAGGACAGGAGAGTACCTGCACATCTTCCGAAAACATCTGAAACCTTACCTCTTCCAAAAGTATCGTAAATAATCACAACCCCCACCCCCCTGTGATATGTGGTTGTCCCGCCTAGGTATCTTAAGATGAATGCACTAACTGTATGTCGCTCTGGATAAGAGTGTCTGCTAAAAGGGCTGGAACAAAAGCCTGCATACACATACAGTAGTTCTTTAGGAGAAGGGTTGTCCACCTCTGGTGTAAAAGGATACAAACCAGTAGCTCTCCAGGAGAAGGGTTGTCCACCTCTGGTGTAAAAGGATACAAACCAGTAGCTCTCCAGGAGAAGGGTTGTCCACCTCTGGTGTAAAAGGATACAACCCAGTAATTCTCCAGGAGAAGGGTTGTCCACCTCTGGTGTAAAAGGATACAAACAAACGTTCCTCTTCTTCACATGGAGTTAATCTGCTCTTTTTTTTACAAGTTTGCACTGTGGGAAGCAAAGTAAACCCTGTCTCAGAGACACATATGGAATAGAACATACCTTTGAATGAAGTTAAAGCGTCTTTAATATTATGTATGTGACTTCAAGGCAATAACAGCCCCTCCTCTGTACTTCTGGGAAATTACACTTATATACTGCAGAGTACCAGTCACACAAACACACACACACACACACACACACACACACACACACACACACACACACACACACACACACACACACACACACTCACACAAACACAGACACACACTCACACAGACACACACACACACACACACCGGCAGGAAACACCACATGGCTTCAGATAACTGTTTTTTCAGACTTCTTTCATACTGAGCTATGTGTGAACATGACTAACACCAGCAACACAACTGCTGATACTGAGAAAAGGTGTGTTTTTGTGTGTGTGTGTGTGTGTGCGTAACAGCTCAGAAAGACCCTTCGACCTCATCATCATCCTTTCCCACTAATCAGGGACCGATTCATGCCTGGAATACTACAGTGTTGTAGCATACTACACTCAATACTACACTACTCAATACTACACTACTACTTCAATACTACAGTGTTTTACCATCACTTTGACACTAATTCAGAACCTTATGGTCATTTTTCAAAACTCTAGACACAAAACTCAAAACGGTCATCACTTGTAACACAGGCTGTCCAATGTTTAAAACATTGCATTGAGCATCATTCATATCTTTAAAGAAACCTTACACTTGCAGAATCATTGGTTCAAATGACTAATTTATCATGAAATACCACAGGAACATTCATTTAGATCACTGATAGTTTCACTGTGTAGTTGTTCGTACATTCATGAAATGTTGTAGTACATAATATGTGATACATGTTTTATTATGGTACTACAGGTAAATACATCACTGTAAAATGATTAGTAGAGAGAATACTACAAACAGTGGAATCATTGAACAAAATATGAAATGTATTGATGAAATACAATGAAATCACAATATAGGTTTCTTTGAATCTGTCTGTCTGTCTGTCTGTCTGTCTGTCTGTCTACCGTTGTCCAAGTACACCACTAGAGGGATATCAACAGACCACCAACTTACTACCCTGAGACAAGGCTGAGTATAGCCCACAAAGATCTCCCCCAACGCACAAGCCCGAGGGGGCGAAAAACCGGACAGGAAGTGATGCATCCCTCCTAGGGACGGCATGGAAAGCGCCAGTGACTCAGCCCCCATAATAGGGTCAGAGGCAGAGAATCCTGATCATGTGTCAGGCAAACACACACACACACACACACACACACAGACAGACAGACAGACAGGTAGTCTAGTGGTTAAGAGCGTTGGGCCAGTAATCTAAAAGTTGCTGATTCGAATTCCACAGCCGGCAAGGTGGAACAATCTGTCATTCTTTCCGGGTGCCGATGACATCGATTAAGGTAGGCCCCTGCACCTCTCTGTTTCAGAAGGGTTAAATGTGGAAGACACATTCAGCAACTGACTAGCTAGCCCCTTTCCCTTCACATACTCACACACATACAGTGTGGTGCCTAGTTGGGACAAAATCCTGCTGCATTCCAGGAACAGGGTTTCCTACCCCTGGCCTAGTTTAACCTTTATCTGCCAATCATTCCTTTAACTGGTTGAGTTAAACACTGCTCTCTTCTGGCTGATGTGCAGAATGCACCGTGTCAAGAGTACAGGACTCTGGGTACATTACTGTGGTCTCTCATGCCAGTTTACAGGGTATGATTTACACAGTATCCCAATATTATAATACTGCTGGTTATGGTTGTTACCTTTACTTTGTTATGACTGGGATGTGAGAGGACTGGTAGGTTGATAGAGTTCCATCATATTGTATTCATATGGTGAGGTCTTTCAGATCTGGAGTGGTTACAAAGGAAAGCAGACAGGGAAAGGAGGCAAGGAAAGGAAGGGATCCGATTGAGACTATTGGGACGTGGCCTTAGTGCTTGGTAACATAGCTGCTGAATGTGTCAAGTTTGTTCTGGAGTGCAGCCACTGTATGTATGTAACCTAAACCAGCAGACATATCTGTAGAGGGATGTGTGTTTGCACAGATCAATAGAGGTCACATTCTAATACACTCACTCACTCACTCACTCACTCACTCACTCACTCACTCACTCACTCACTCACTCACTCACTCACTCACTCACTCACTCACTCACTCACTCACTCAAACACACACACACACACACACACACACACACACACCAACCCCCACACAGACAGGAAACACCACATGACTTCTGAGAATTGTTTGATCACACTTCTTTCATACTGAGTTATGTGTGAACATGACCAACACCAGCAACACCACTGCTGATACTGAGAAAAGTTTCCCATAGTAACAGTACATAAAGACCCTTAAACCACTGCTGATACTGAGAAAAGGTTCCCATAGTAACAGTACAGAAAGACCCTTAAACCACTGCTGATACTGAGAAAAGGTTCCCATAGTAACAGTACAGAAAGACCCTTAAACCACTGCTGATACTGAGAAAAGGTTCCCATAGTAACAGTACAGAAAGACCCTTAAACCACTGCTGATACTGAGAAAAGGTTCCCATAGTAACAGTACAGAAAGACCCTTAAACCTCATCATCATCATCCTTCCCCTCTAATCAGGGACTGATTCAGGCCTGGAATACTGTTGGGCTCCCAAGTGGCTCAGTGGTCTGAGACACGGCATCTCAGTGCTAGAGGCGTCACTACAGACAACCTGGTTTGAATCCAGACTGTATCACAACCGGCCGTGATTGGGAGTCCCATAGGGCGGCGCACAATTGGTCCAGCGTCATCCGAGTTTGGCCGGTGTAGGCTGTCATTGTAAATAATAATTTGTTCTTAAATGACTTGCCTAGTTAAAGGTTAAATAAAATAAATATTTATAAAATAAAAATACTAATAGCCAATATACCAATAATCAATCAATCAACTATCAGGGAATTAGGAAAACAGCACTAAGGCGAACCTTGAGGCCCCTAGTATAAACTTTGGAGCCAATCAGGGGTGGGGACCCACCTACTATGAGAATCAGCTGGTGATGGGGGACATGCCTGTGGGCCAATCAGGACGGGGCGCTTTGTGAAGAGACGTCCAGAATTGACTGTGTATTACGGGATAAACCCCCTTGTAGACTTCTTTCTCTATGTTGCTCTCTCTCTCTATATCTCTCTTTCTCTCTTTATTGGCATACATTGCCAAAGTGAAATAGATAATAAGCAAAAAGTGAAATAAACAATAAAAAATGAACAGTAAACATTACACTCACAAAGGTTCTTGTCTATATAAAGTGTTATAGTGATGTGCAAATAGTTGAAGTACAAAAAGGAAAATAAATAAACATAAAAAAATATATAGGTTGTATTTACAATGGTGTTTGTCTCTCACTCACTCTCTCTCTCTCTCTCTCTCTCTCTCTCTCTCTCTCTCTCTCTCTCTCTCTCTCTCTCTCTCTCTCTCTCTCTCTCTCTCTCTCTCTCTCTCTCTCTCAATTCAATTCACTTTATTGGCATGACGCAAAAGTGTACATATTGCCAAAGTATCATACATCAAAATATTTTTGTTATTTTTGTTTCTCTGTATATATACATATATATATATATATATATATATACACACACAATTTCTTTTTTTTATAATTACATCAGAGAACAAAATAACAACATAGGAAGAAAAAAAAGGCATTAAATATCTCTCTCTCTCTCTCTCTCTCTCTCTCTCTCTCTCTCTCTCTCTCTCTCTCTCTCTCTCTCTCTCTCTCTCTCTCTCTCTCTCTCTCTCTCTCTCTCTCTCTCTCTCTCTCTCTCTCTCTCTCGGCATGTTATATTATATCTTAATCAGTGGCCCATGTAATGTTGTAACTTCAGTGTGTCTAAATGTTTGTACAGTGAAATTGAAAATGAAAAGGACGAGACATACTGTAGTCAAGCTCAATGATTTTCTTTATTCAAGTTGCCACAAGCTGCAGAAGGCATATAAGTGCTTACTACTCACTATTTCAGGTACTCAGAATGAGGTTTGCATGTAACATCCACCAATGAATCAATTAACTTAATACAATAAAAGCTTTAGACACTGAAAGCACGTATATATTTTGTTTTACTTTTGGCATTATAAGAATGATCAGCAGCCTGGCTGTTTGATTTAAATCCTCTTTAGGGACAATGACTCAAGATCAAGATTGTTTTTCTTAATTAATAATTGACTTTTTAAACATTTTGCAATTCAGGTTACTCTTGGCGGGTTTGATACTTTTTAGTTTGTAAACAACATCGCACCAAAGGTTTTCATCATTTTCTTTCTTCAGGATGGCAGTAATATTGAACACTTCATATGGTGGAATCAACACCTCCTTTTCACGATTCCCCATCACTGGGTAGGACTTGAGATCAGCTCCAAAACACGTCTCTATCTCAAAGCAAGACTTGTGTCCAAAGTGTGTCAAGTTCTGTAGGAAAGAGCTGGAGGCAAAGAAGCCAAATCTGATTTCCTTGTTCACTTCACCTTTAAACTTCATGTTGGTTCTTCGATATGTGGTGTGACAGGACTTTTGGTTTAGTTTCAAGTGGTGAATGGCGTCAGTCAGCAGGAAATGCAGGGAGTGGAACTGGAAGGAGGACCTGTACTCTCTTCTATTGGTCCGGACTGCTTGGTTAAACACTGGGTATATCTCAGTTTGACTTCCTGAGTAAGCACAGATAGCCTTGATATGATCATGTGTAAGTTTATCTTTAGAATTGGACTTGTCCTTTTGGAATCGTTTCTTCACATTTTTTGCACATCCTTCTGCCTTCTTCCAGGCTTGTTTGAAGATCCCTCCTGTTTTGCTTTCTTTTGGAAGATATTCCTTCAGCACCTTGTTGTACATTTGTTCAGTGCAGCCGTTATACATGTCGTCAACAGAGTTAGAGACCATGTCTAAGGGTATGGGGTTATTGAGACCAGGCTGATGGAGATGAACCTTCAGAGAATATGAGGGGGAAAAAACACAGGCAAAATGTGTAAAAGAGAGGAATTTTTTTGTATATATTAAAATTAATTTAAATTCTCTCTCTCTCTCTAACTCATTCAATATGCTTTAATGGCATGAATAACAAGGTCAAGGTTGCCAAAGCAAAGTGATACACACAATTATGAAAATAACAGTGACAACAATAAAAGTTGTTGATATAATACTATATAAAGTTGAAGTTGGAAGTTTACGTACACCTTAGCCAAATACATTTAAACTCAGTTTTTCACAATTCCTGAAATTTAATCCTAGTAAAATTCTCTGTCTTAGATCAGTTAGGATCACCACTTTATTTTCAGAATGTGAAATGTCAGAATAATAGAGAGAATGATTTATTTCAGCTTTTATTTCTTTCATCACATTCCCAGTGGGTCAGAAGTTACCATACATTCAATTAGTATTTGGTAGGATTGCCTTTAAATTGTTTAACTTGGGTGAAACATTTTGTGTAGCCTTCTACAAGCTTCCCACAATAAGTTGGGTGAATTTTGGCCCATTCCTCCTGACAGAACTGGTGTAACTGAGTCAGGTTTGTAGGCCTCCTTGCTCACACACACTTTTTCAGTTCTGCCCACAAATATTCTATAGAATTGAGGTCAGGGCTTTGTGATGGCCACTCCAATACCTTGACTTTGTTGTCCTTAAGCCCTTTTGCCACAACTTTGGAAGCATGCTTGGGGTCATTGTCCATTTGGAAGACCCATTTGCGACCAAGCTTTAACCTCCTGACTGATGTCTTGAGATGTTGCTTCAATATATCCACATAATTTTCCTTCCTGATGATGCCATCTATTTTGTGAAGTGCACCAGTCTCTCCTGCAGCAAAGCACCCCCACAACATGATGCTGCCCCCCCTGTGCTTCACGGTTGGGATGGTGTTCTTCGGCTTACAAGCCTCCCCCTTTTTCCTCCAAACATAACGATGGTCATTATGGCCAAACAGTTATATTTTTGTTTCATCAGACCAGAGGACATTTCTCCAAAAAGTACGATCTTTGTCCCCATGTGCAGGTGCAAACCGTAGTCTGGCTTTTTCATGGCGGTTTTGGAGCAGTGGCTTTTTCAGGTTATGTCGATATAGGAATCGTTTTACTGTGGATATAGATAAGTTTGTACCTGTTTCCTCCTGCATCTTCACAAGGTCCTTTGCTGTTGTTCTGGGATTGATTTGCACTTTTCGCACCAAAGTACATTCATCTCTAGGAGACAGAACGAGTCTCCTTCCTGAGAGGTATGACGGCTGCGTGGTCCCATGGTGTTTATACTTGCGTTCTATTGTTTGTACAGATGAACGTGGTACTTTCAGGCTTTTGGAAATTGCTCCCAAGGATCAGACTTGTGGAGGTCTGCAATTTCTTTTCTGAGGTCTTGAGGATTTCTTTTGATTTTCCCATGATGTCGAGCAAAGAGGCACTGAGTTTCAAGGTAGGCCTTGAAATACATCCATAGATACACCTCCAATTAGCCTGTCAGAAGCTTCTAAAGCCATGGCATACATTTCTGTAATTTTCCAAGCTGTTTAAAGGCACTGTCAATTTAGTGTATGTAAACTTCTGACCCACTGGAATTGTGATAAAGTGAATTATAAGAGAAATAATCTGTGTCTAAACAATTGTTGGAAGAATTACTTGTGTCATGCACAAAGTAGATGTCCTAACCAACTTGTCAAAACTATAGTTTGTTAAATCTGTGGAGTGGTTGAAAAATGAGTTTTAATGACTTCAACCTAAGTGTATGTAAACTTCTGACTTCTACTGTATATAACAAATAAGACAAATACATATCTAATACAAAAATGTAATACTGCAATACCTCTCTCTCTCTCTCTCTCTCTCTCTCTCTCTCTCTCTCTCTCTCTCTCTCTCTCTCTCTCTCTCTCTTCTCTCTCTCTAAAATAGTGTAGGGTCTTACCATCTTGGAGTCCACACCCACAGTCCAATCCTGGACGAAATACATCAGAGCAAAGGTTACGATCATGTGTCTTGCCATGATGTCAAAATATAATATCATTTGTAATGGAGAGGAATTGTATTTTAAAATACAGAATCAGGAGCCTTGTTATACCAGTGCTCTTGTGGTTATTTTCACAGTCCCTCCTCTCTTGCTGAGAATAGCCACCTACAGGCACAAGCACCCCTCAAACCACAAACCCCTTAGCACAGTACACACACACGCACATACCCACAGGTAGCCTAGTGGTTAAGTGCTTCGGGCCATTAATTGAAAGGTTGCTTGACAGGTTGCTGGTTTGTCTCCCTGAGCTGAAAGGTGGAAAACTTTGCCGTTCTGCCCATTTGCATGGCAGTTAACCCCCAACAATAACTGCTCCCTGAAGTTGATTAAGGTAGGCCCCTGCACCTCTCAGAGAGAGAGAGAGAGAGAGAGAGAGAGAGAGAGAGAGAGAGAGAGAGAGAGAGAGAGAGAGAGAGAGAGAGAGAGAGAGAGAGAGAGAGAGAGAGGCCCTGCCGTCCTTGATTGGCTCCGAAGTTTATACTAGGGGCCTCACGGTTTGCCATAGTGATGTTTTCCTTATTCCCTGATAGTTGATTCATTGGTTGGTTGATTGATCGATCAATCAATTGATTGATTAGTGGTATATTGTCCATTAGTATTCCAGGTCTGAATCAGTCCCTGATTGAGGGGAAGGATGATGATGAGGTTTAAGGGTCTTTCTGTACTGTTACTATGGGAACCTTTTCTCAGTATCAGCAGTGGTTTAAGGGTCTTTCTGTACTGTTACGCATTCACACAAACACACACACACACACCTGCATGCAGGCACACACACACCTTTTCTCAGTACCAGTTGTGGTGTTGCTGTTGTAAGTCATGTTCACACATAACTCAGTACGACAGAAGCGTGAACAAACAATTCTCAGAAGTCATGTGGTGTTTCCTGCCGGTGTGTGTTTGAGGGTGTGTGTGTGTATTGCACTTTTGTGTTTGCAGTTTGACAGGTACTCCATGTAAGTGTCATTTCTCAGAAGTACAGAGGAGGGGCTGTGACTGCCTTGAAGATACACAGTATGTCTCTGAGACCGGGTTTACGTTGCTTCCCACAGTGTAAACCTGTAAAAAAGAGCAGATTAACTCCATGTGAGGAAAAGGAACGTTTGTTAGTATCCTTTTATACCAGAGGTGGAGAGCCCTCCTCCTGGAGAACTACTGGTTTGTATCCTTTTACACCAGAGGTGGAGAGCCCTCCTCCTGGAGAACTACTGGTTTGTAGACTTTTATACCAGAGGTGGAGAGCCCTCCTCCTGGAGAGCTACTGGTTTTTGGCCTGAAGGTAGGGAGTGACAGTTCCTCTTGCTGCTCCGTAGGTAAACACCATGGTCTTATAGTGGATGAGAGCTTCAACTGGAACCAGTGGAGTGTGTGGAGGAGCAGGCTGACAGCATTCTGGACACCAGGCGGGCTGCAGCGTTCTGGATAAGTTGCAGGGTTTTGATGGCACAAGCAGGGAGCCCATTCAACAGCAAGATGCAGTAGTCCAGATGGGAGATGAAAAGTGAAGTTAAAAAGCAGTTACCAGTTGCCAGCTACAACAGTCAACTAAGGAGTAGACAGTTTCTGTTCTGCTTCCTTTAACAACTCGGTGAAAGAGCGCAACACGTACACACTGAACCATGCTCAACTCTCCCGTGCTGGTCCGGCCAGCCTTCCAGAAGCTTTGCCTTCACAGCCTGTCAAACCGCTCTGTGGTGTCCACATGGTACTAAATACTGTCGGATAAACACTCCAAACAGACTACCCGACCGCTAGGTGGTGTCCACATGGTACTAAATACTGTCGGATAAACACTCCAAACAGACTACCCGACCGCTCTGTGGTGTCCACATGGTACTAAATACTGTCGGATAAACACTCCAAACAGACTACCCGACCGCTCGGAGGCTTCCGCATGATCCTAACGTGTTTTGTATCACATTCCAATGCTAAAACTAGGGTGAACAAAAATGCAATTTCAGAATGTGGGTAGGACATGTCCACCCCCATCCCCAGTGAAAGTTGCGGCCCCTCATCCCCAGTGAAAGTTGCGGCCCCTCATCCCCAGTGAAAGTTGTGCCCCTGCCCTACCATAAATGGAGAATGATCAATCAGCCCCAACTCTCTGGTGTCATGCTACTGTACCCCCCGCGCCCTTTTGCCCTCAGAACAGTCTCAATTCGTCGGCGCATGGACTCTACAAAGTGTCAAAAGCATTACACAGGGATGCTGGCCCATGTAGACTCCAATGCTTCCCACAGTTGTGTCCAGTTGTCCGGATGTCCTTTGAGTGGTGGACCATTCTTGATACACACAGGAAACTATTGAGAGTAAAAAAAAAACAGCAGCTATGCAGTTCTTGACACAAACTGGTGCGCCTGGCGCCTACTACCAGACCCCGATCAAAGGCACTTATATTTTACGTCTTACTCATTCACCCTCTGAATGGAACACGTACACAATCCATGTCTCAAGGCATAAACAATCCTTCTTTAACCCGTCTCCTCCCCTTCGTCTACACTGACTGAAGTGGATTTAACAAGTGACATCAATATGAGATCATAGCTTTCACCTGGATTCACCTGGTCAGTCTATGTCATGTTTTGTATACTCAGTTTCCACTGAGACAGAGGGGCGCTTGTTTTGCTCAGACTGTAATTTGCTCTCTGCATGTAACCAAAGAATCTGTGTGATATTAAACAGTAACTAGGAAGTAACACTCTGTCATTCATTTACAATTTCCTTTAACAATAATACCAGCCAGGAAAGCCCCTAGTTATGACTTGTTTATTCAATGTCTGACTTGTCAACTATAAGTAGATCAACCAGTCAGCAAACACATGTCCTGGAAGAGAACAATAGAAGATCCTGTTAACATTGAATGTGGTACATTCAGCTAAAACCAAGTTATGGAAGATTTAACAACAGCAGTAGATGTTGGCAGTAGTTTGTTGTTTGTTACAAATGTACTGATTAAAATGTAACATTATTATTGATACTAATACTGATTGATATAGTTTTAGAAAGGAATGCATTGTGGATCGTTCCATTTTAATTCACTTGCAAAATATTAAAATCCGTAATAAATGAATGGAATGTTTCATTTTTTAAATTGTACTTTTCACAAATGTTATATTTAGGGTTGCCAGCTGGATGATGATCATTTTACATATTTATTTTCCTATAAGATGTTGAACATCTGGTCAGTGCTATTTGATTGTGTATCAATATCTTCAGTCACAGTATATATGTATTTCTCATCTTTAGATATAGCAAAAACATGGATAATCATAACTTGTGCTATTGTGGCAGTGGTAATCTTGGTGTTAACCCTTGATCTGTACTTTGGACTGGCCAGACACCTACTCATTCAAAGGTGTTCTACATTGTAGAATAATAGTGAAAACATCAAAACTATGAAATAACACATTTGGAATCATGTAGTAACCAAAAAAGTGTTATATTTATATATTATTTGTTATATATTTTATATTTGAGATTCTTCAAATAGCCACCCTTTGCCTTTATGACAGCTTTGCACACTCTTGGCATTCTCTCAACCAGCTTCACCTGGAATGCTTTTCAAACAGTCTTGAAGGAGTTCACACATATGCTGAGCACATGTTGGCTATTTTTTCCTTCACTCTGCGGTCCGACTCATCCCAAACCATGTCAATTTGGTTGAGGTCGGGGGATTGTGGAGGCCAGGTCATCTGATGCAGCACTCCATCACTCTCCTTCTTGGTAAAATAGCCCATACAGAGCCTGTTTCTGGGCCCAAGCAAGTCTCTTCTTATTATTGGTGTCCTTTAGTAGTGGTTCCTTTAGTAATTGTTTGCAACAATTTGACCATGAAGACCTGATTCACCTCTGAACAGTTGATCTTGAGATGTGTGTCTGTTAGTTGAACTCTGTGAAGAATTTATTTTGGGCTGCAATTTCTGAGGCTGGTAACTCTAATGAACGTATCCTCTGCAGCAGAGTTTTTATTTAACCTTTATTAAGTAGGCAAGTCAGTTAAGAACAAATTCTTATTTACAATGACAGCCAAGGAACAACTGCCTTGTTCAGGGGCAGAACGACAGATCTTTACCTTGTCAGCTCGGGGATTCGATTGTGTCAGAACACCTTGAGCAGAACCAATGTGCGTTTTGATCAGAAAGTTATCAACAAAATGATTCATTTTGTCGGCTTTTGATCCCGATTCAGTCCATTTTGGAAATGTGTCCGGCTTTAAGATCAATACATTCTATGGTGCAGATGATCTACCATCGTTAATGAGACTGAGGTTTTAATCCACCCCCCCCTGGACGTCGGTGACCGAGATATTCAAGGTCACCGACGTCCAGACAAACCCACCGTTAGAGCTATTAGGTGATAGTGAAGTAGTCTACTCAGTAGTGAGCACTGGAGAACCTAAGAGCAACCTGAACTGGTGAGAAATGTTGGAAAAACTGATCTGAGAAGAAGTATTTTTGCATTCATCAGAGCATCAGAAACAGATATCAACCAATGCTTGATCTGAATCGTTCAGGAGGACTATGAGAAATAAACAAAAAACTATGTGAAGGTGGAGAAACTGTCATCCCTGTCATCGCTGGTGAAAGTTACTCACCTACTCATCTCCCTCTTCAAACTAAATGTGTTATTTCTATGAAATACCTCTTCAACCAAACAATAAAGGTGGATTCATTTAGGATTAATGTCTTTGGATGGTGTTTGTGTAACCTGTGTTAGTGTCGTTGTAGGTGGAACTATCTGGAGGTGGTTTAAATAAACAAGGGATAGTTTCACTCTGTTTTCTTTCCCTCTCTCTCTCTTTACTTCAATCAGTGGGAGTTATCTTTGAATCATCTCTCTCTCCCTCTCTTTCTCACTCTCCCTCTATCACTGTCTCTTTCACTCTCTCTCCTTCTCACTCTCTCCCTCTCTCACACTCCTGCTCTCTCTCTCTGTGTTTAGTAATTGTATTGTTCCTCAGTGTATTTTGTGTGATTGTTGAGTATTAACACATGAAGTGTCTGTCATCACCACCTCTGAGTAGACAGGAGAGACCTCCATACAAAAGCATACAGATTGTGTAAAGTATAGAGAAGCTATGACTAACCTTCATTCACTATCTCTTCTGTCATCCCCCTCTCTCCCACTTTTTCCTTTTTCTTGTTCTTCTAAGACTTTTTTAATTTAACCTTTATTTAACTAGGCAACTCAGTTAATAACAAATTCTTATTTACAATGACAGCCTAGCTACAGGGTCAGCCCCTGGAGAAAATTAGGGTTAAGTGCCTTGCTCAAGACACATCGACAGGTTTCTCGCCTTGTCGGCTCAGGTATTAGAACCAGCAACCTTTCGGTTACTAGCCCAACGCTCTAACCGCTAGGCTACCTGCCGCCCCACAAAACTATGGTATTCCTTATCAGGTACCTCTCCCCTTCTCCACCTTTCATCTCTCTCTCTCTCAAATCAAAGTTTATTTGTCATGTGCGCCGAATACAACAGTTGTAGACCTTACAGTGAAATGTTTACTTACAAGCCCTAACCAACAGTGCAGTTTAAGTAAAAAAATAAGTATTATGTAAACAATAGATAATTAAATAAATAAAAAACTGAAAATTACAGTAAAAAATATCTATATACACAGGTGGTATACAGGTGGTATATACAGGTGGTACCGGTACAGAGTCAATGTGCAGGGGCACCGGTTAGTCGGGCTAATTTAGGTAATACGTACATGTAGGTATAGTTAAAGTGACTATGCAGAGATGGTAAACAGAGAGTAGCAGCAGCGTAAAAGAGAGGGGGTGGGGGGACACACACAATGTAAATAGTCTGGGTAGCCATTTGATTAGCTGTTCAGGAGTCTTATGGCTTAAGGTTCTCTCTCTCTCTCTCCATCTTTTAAAGGTTCTTGTCCTTTCTGGACCTCTGTACCATCCTGTTACTGTACTTTCTATAGAATTGGAATGATTCATTCTAATTCTATGTTACCTTCCACTTGAACATTGACAGGAAATGGGAGTGACCTGATTGCCATGCAAATGACAATGGATCAAGAAGTAACCTGATAGATAGATAGATAGATAGATAGATAGATAGATAGATAGATAGATAGATAGATAGATAGATAGATAGATAGATAGATAGATAGATAGATAGATAGATAGATAGGTACATTATTGATCCCCCGGGGGGGAAATGTCATAAACTGAAATGTCATAAACTGACTGGGTGATTGTGTCAGAACAGTGGAAGGCCAGAGAATGAGAATCTGTTGGTCCACTCTCTCATCTACATCACTTCAGGGTGAATCCTAACTTCAACTCTAGTCCAATTTTCACTTAGTGTCCCTATGACATCAAAGCATTACTGAGTGAAAGTTTGATTTAAGTGGAAGTTAGGATTCGTCCCTGTGGTTAATTGTGTTGAAACAGTGGAAGACCAGAAAAGGATACATTGGCTCGTACACACACACACACACACACACACACACTGAGACATCTAAAACAGTGGAGGCTGCTGAGGGGAGGACGGTTCATATTAATGGCATAGAAACCACGTTTGATTCCATTCCATTGACTCCGTTCCAGACATTATTATGAGCCATCCTCCCCTCAGCAGCCTCCTCTGATCTAAAAGCACGTAAATTGCTAAATGATGCTTCTCTTATTGAACTCATACTAAACAGACAGCTGTTTCCACTGAGAAAAGAGGCTTTATGGGAATGAAAAGATAATTGTTATGAGATACATCACTTCATCTGTGTCCCAAATGGAACCCTATTCCTTATATAGGGCACTACTTTTGACCAGGGTTCATATATAAGGAAAAAGGTGCCATTTGGAACACAGCCTTCATGTGTATTGGAGTCAGACCTCCTCGATACTGACAGTAAGGCCTCTCCCACTGTCCTCCCACTGCTCTGATACACACACAAACACACACACAAGTAAACACATACACACACACACACACACACACACACACACACACACACACACACACACACACATACACACACACACACACACACACACACACACACACACACACACACACACACACACACACACACACACACACACACACACACACACACACACACATACACACACACATAAACACACACACACACACACACACACACACACACACACACACACACACACAAACACACAAGAAAACACAAGGCCCTGCTCCTGTATACCTGGAGGAGTGTTCTGGTTGGGAATTCTTGTCACAGCCACCTGAACACTGAGTGGGTGACGTCCCCTCCCATCGTCACTCCACCCAGGTTGAACAAGTTATAAAGGAGCAGAATGAGGCCACACACACACACACACACACACACACTGATAAGGACAAAGAATGTCAAACACACAGAGAATACTGTACACATACACTTGAACTCTACTTCCACCAGCACTCCCAACTTGAACATCGGGACCTCACCGATTCACGACTCACAGGTAAAACAGTGTTATTTAACTGTCAACATTTCTGTTGGACTTTTTGTAAGTCAACTTTGTGTTTTCTGGACTTGTTAATTCCTCACTGTTTACTGTATGTCAAGTATTTAATGTTATGTCAATTATGTAAACGCTTCCCCCTCCCCTCCCTTTCCTCTCTCATGCTTCCCCGTCCCCTCCCTTTCCTCTCTCATGCTTCCCCCTCCCCTCCCTTTCCTCTCTCATGCTTCCCCCTCCCCTCCCTTCTTCTCTCATGCTTCCCCCTCCCCTCCCTTTCTTCTCTAACGCTTCCCCCTCCCCTCCCTTTCTTCTCTAACGCTTCCCCCTCCCCTCCCTTCTTCTCTAATGCTTCCCCCTCCCCTCCCTTTCCTCTCTCATGCTTCCCCCTCCCCTCCCTTTCTTCTCTAATGCTTCCCCCTCCCCTCCCTTTCCTCTCTCATGCTTCCTCCTCCCCTCCCTTTCCTCTCTCATGCTTCCCCCTCCCCTCCCTTTCCTCTCTCATGCTTCCCCCTTCATTCCCAATCTCCACCCACGTGTTCCCACTACAGCTCGTTAACCCTGAGTAACCTCTCCTTGGTTTGCTCTCTGTCCTTTTGTGTCTCTGTAGGTTCCACCAGGCTCACAGAACCAGGAAGATACCTGATATTGGATCATATCTCACACATAAGGAGAGAGAGAGAGACAGAGAGAGAGAGACACAGAGAGAGAGAGAGAGAGACAGAGAGAGAGAGAGACAGAGAGAGAGAGAGAGACACACAGAGAGAGAGACAGAGATAGATTTGCTCGTAGAACCGTAAACTACCCAACAGCCTTGTCTCTCTTAGGCTGTGGTCTCCAACTCTCTCCTTGGACCGTCAAGGCTGTGTACGCTGTCATGCAGACCTCCCTCCTCTTGATGGCACTGTCCCTGTCCCTTCCAGGGGTCACCCAGGCATTCAAACCCCTCATCTCAGGAGGGGTCTCGGTCACACACCGTGAGATCACACAGAGTGCTGTCTTACGCAAAACCGCCGAGGTCTGCCGCGCCCTGGCTACCGCCCAGGGGCGGGACTTCAGCCTGCCAGTGAGTTGACTATTGGTGAATGTTGTGACAGACAGGAATGAGCTACTGGAAATTAACTCGTGTTTTGTAATTGGTTCTATAAGAAAACAATGAATGTACTACTAAGACATTTTCACCAGACTGAATGTTTTAGGATTTCATCAAATCGTCTTCTCTCTTACTTTGAGTTTCCTCTACTAACCAATTAATAACCGTCTGTGTCTCTCTGTCTCTCCGTCTCCCCGTCTCTCCGTCTCTGTGTGTCTCTCTCTCTCTGTGTCTCTGTGTCTCTGTGTCTCTCTCTCTCTCTGTGTCTCTGTGTCTCTCTCTCTCTGTGTCTCTGTCTCCGTCTCTCTCTCTTGCTCTCTCTCTTGCTCTCTCTCTGTCTCTCCTTCCCTTTTTCTCCACAGATTGATGACAATCTCTCCGTCTTCAAACTACAGAAGGCCTGCTCTGCAGACTCCTCCTCTTCCTCCCTCGTCTCCACCATCCTCTTCCAGAGCACCATCGTCAAGATGTATCTTAGCAATGCCTTGGTGGATATGGTGTTTGCCCTGAGCAAGGTGAGGATGACAATGATGATGACGAGAATGATGTTGATGATGATGAAGGTGATGATGATAATGGTAATGATGATGTGAGCCAGGCGCATCACTTTGACGGTGAGACCTTCCAGGAGGGGCGGGCCCTGATCACGGCGGGGGTGTCGGAGGTCAAGACCAGCGTCAAACGAGAGAGCTTCCTGTTGGCCAGGCTGGCGCTGGGACGCGTCTGTCACACACTACAGGTGAGGTATCTGTCACACTACAGGTGAGGTGTCTGTCACACTACAGGTGAGGTATCTGTCACACTACAGGTGAGGTGTCTGTCACACTACAGGTGAGGTTGACAGAACGACAGATATATGGGACCCAAAAGCGGACACAGAGGCAGGGATATGATTGACTGTTTAATAGTAGATATGGGGCAAGACAGGCTCGTAGTCAATAACAGGCAGTGTTGGTAACAGGGAATCAGAATGGCAGTCGTCCAATAAGGGGAGTCAGGCTCGTAGTCGTAGTTCAGGCAGAGTTCGGTACCGGGAATCAGAAGGATGGCAGTACAGAGGAGTAGACAGTCTCGTAATCCGTAATGCAGGCAGAGTTCGTTTGGCAGCAGATCAGATGGTCGAAGGCACATGAGGGGGCTAGACAGGAACGTAATCCAACAGGCAGGTAGAGATCCAAATACCGGGAAACAGACTGGCAGAGTTAGTAATACGAGAAAGAGTGCTGGAAACGACTGACTAAGCAAGACGATCTGGCAAAACCCCAACAGAACCCAATGGACTAAATACCCAAACTGATTGACAAAGGAGATAGGGTGCACCTGGTGTGGGGAGGGGACAAACACAGACAGGTGAAACCAATCAGGACATGACAGAGGTATCTGTCACACTACAGGTGAGGTGTCTGTCACACTACAGGTGAGGTGTCTGTCACACTACAGGTGAGGTGTCTGTCACACTACAGGTGAGGTATCTGTCACACTACAGGTGAGGTATCTGTCACACTACAGGTGAGGTATCTGTCACATTACAGGTGAGGTATCTGTCACACTACAGGTGAGGTGTCTGTCACACTACAGGTGAGGTATCTGTCACATTACAGGTGAGGTATCTGTCACATTACAGGTGAGGTATCTGTCACATTACAGGTGAGGTATCTGTCACACTACAGGTGAGGTGTCTGTCACACTACAGGTGAGGTATCTGTCACACTACAGGTGAGGTGTCTGTCACACTACAGGTGAGGTATCTGTCACACTACAGGTGAGGTGTCTGTCACACTACAGGTGAGGTATCTGTCACATTACAGGTGAGGTATCTGTCACATTACAGGTGAGGTATCTGTCACATTACAGGTGAGGTATCTGTCACACTACAGGTGAGGTGTCTGTCACACTACAGGTGAGGTATCTGTCACACTACAGGTGAGGTGTCTGTCACACTACAGGTGAGGTATCTGTCACACTACAGGTGAGGTGTCTGTCACACTACAGGTGAGGTATCTGTCACATTACAGGTGAGGTATCTGTCACACTACAGGTGAGGTATCTGTCACATTACAGGTGAGGTATCTGTCACACTACAGGTGAGGTGTCTGTCACACTACAGGTGAGGTATCTGTCACACTACAGGTGAGGTGTCTGTCACACTACAGGTGAGGTATCTGTCACACTACAGGTGAGGTGTCTGTCACACTACAGGTGAGGTATCTGTCACACTACAGGTGAGGTGTCTGTCACACTACAGGTGAGGTATCTGTCACACTACAGGTGAGGTGTCTGTCACATTACAGGTGAGGTATCTGTCACACTACAGGTGAGGTGTCTGTCACACTACAGGTGAGGTATCTGTCACATTACAGGTGAGGTATCTGTCACATTACAGGTGAGGTATCTGTCACACTACAGGTGAGGTATCTGTCACACTACAGGTGAGGTATCTGTCACACTACAGGTGAGGTGTCTGTCACACTACAGGTGAGGTATCTGTCACACTACAGGTGAGGTGTCTGTCACACTACAGGTAAGAGAGGGAGATGATGAAGACTGATTGTACTGATACTGTTGAGTTGAATATGACTGTCTCTGCAGGATTTCTACAGCCACAGTAACTGGGTTGAGATGGGGAACAGAAAGCCTTTCAGCACTCTGATCAGACCTGACCTGCAACTGATGAATCTGGCAGGTATAGTGTAGATTATGTAAACCACCCCCAGATACACCAACCTATATCGGCACAATACAGGTAACTACATGCAACACAAACACGTAGCTAAAACACCTACTTTATAAAGGCATTTGTTCATAAAATGAATAAAACCCTCCCCACAGATTGATAAAGAAGTATTTGGGTGTGTGCCAATGTCAACACTAAACCACTTCCTTGTGTAAGTCGACCAACCAGCCTGGAGATAATAGACTTGTCATCACCTCAACACACACCTCACACCCTGATGACTCCACATACTGTGCTCTAACTCAGGCAGTCAGGCTCTCAATTTCAATTCAAGGGCTTTATTGGCAAGTGAAGTAGATAATAAACAAAAGTGAAATAAACAATAACAAAATGTACAGTAAACATTATACTCACAAAAGTTCAAAAATAATTAAGACATTTCTCTCTATCTCTCTCTCTCTCTGTTCTAAACTCCTCTCCTCCCTCTCCAGGCCCCAGTACACCTGTTCTAAACTCCTCTCCTCCCTCTCCAGGCCCCAGTACACCTGTTCTAAACTCCTCTCCTCCCTCTCCAGGCCCCAGTACACCTGTTCTAAACTCCTCTCCTCCCTCTCCAGGCCCCAGTACACCTGTTCTAAACTCCTCTCCTCCCTCTCCAGGCCCCAGTACACCTGTTCTAAACTCCTCTCCTCCCTCTCCAGGCCCCAATACACCTGTTCTAAACTCCTCTCCTCCCTCTCCAGGCCCCAGTACTCCAACCTGTAGGAACTGTATAGAAGGTAGCTGTACTGATAACATCCTACCAGAGGTCTTACAGCAGGGCCTGCTCACCTCTGGATACTTCAACCTGTTCTCCTCCAACAAACCTGCAGGTACACACACACACCATACACACACACACACACACACACACACACACACTTCTTCTTCCTCTTAATCTTTGACAGCAGCTAACAAGGATCCTAATAAATTCTAAATGCACTGATGGCGGCAGGTAGCCTAATGGTTAGAGTGTTAGGCCCGTAACTGGAAGGTTGCAGGATCGAATCCCCGAGCTGACAAGGGAAAAATCTGTCGTTCTGCCCCTGAACAAGGCAGTTAACCCACTGTTCCTAGGCCGTCATTGTAAATAAGAATTTGTTCTTAACTGACTTGCCTAGTAATATAAAGGTAAAATCAATAAAATAAAATGCAAACTAACTCACACGCTCATCTCTCCCTCTCCTAGGTAAGTGTTGCCACGGCTCATCTCTCCCTCTCCTAGGTAAGTGTTGCCACGGCTCATCTCTCCCTCTCCTAGGTAAGTGTAGCCACGGCTCATCTCTCCCTCTCCTAGGTAAGTGTAGCCACGGCTCATCTCTCCCTCTCCTAGGTAAGTGTAGCCACGGCTCATCTCTCCCTCTCCTAGGTAAGTGTAGCCACGGCTCATCTCTCCCTCTCCTAGGTAAGTGTAGCCACGGCTCATCTCTCCCTCTCCTAGGTAAGTGTAGCAACGGCTCATCTCTCCCTCTCCTAGGTAAGTGTAGCCACGGCTCATCTCTCCCTCTCCTAGGTAAGTGTAGCCACGGCTCATCTCTCCCTCTCCTAGGTAAGTGTAGCCACGGCTCATCTCTCCCTCTCCTAGGTAAGTGTAGCCACGGCTCATCTCTCCCTCTCCTAGGTAAGTGTAGCCACGGCGGGTTTTTTGACCGGAGCAGCGGTCGAGACCCGGTAGGGGGCATCAACAAGGATGATGTGGGGGCCAGTCACGGTCACCTACACCACACTGCAGCCGACGTGGCGGTCAACGCAACCATGGAACTACTGGAGGATATCAGAGGAGCTGCCGGGGACAAGGACTTTCTACGGTGAGAGAGAGAGATGAAGTAGGTGGGCAGTGTTTAGGCAAGAGGGGATTATTGTTGACGCTTTCTCTTAAATTGTAGGATTTCATCACTACTATGGATGAGGGATCTGTCATGGTAAACTGGTACTGTATGATGAGGGAGCTGTCATGGTAAACTGGTACTGTATGATGAGGGAGCTGTCATGGTAAACTGGTACTGTATGATGAGGGAGCTGTCATGGTAAACTGGTACTGTGTGATGAGGGAGCTGTCATGGTAAACTGGTACTGTTTGATGAGGGAGCTGTCATGGTAAACTGGTACTGTATGATGAGGGAGCTGTCATGGTAAACTGGTACTGTTTGATGAGGGATCTGTCATGGTAAACTGGTACTGTTTGATGAGGGAGCTGTCATGGTAAACTGGTACTGTATGATGAGGGAGCTGTCATGGTAAACTGGTACTGTATGATGAGGGAGCTGTCATGGTAAACTGGTACTGTATGATGAGGGATCTGTCATGGTAAACTGGTACTGTATGATGAGGGAGCTGTCATGGTAAACTGGTACTGTATGATGAGGGAGCTGTCATGGTAAACTGGTACTGTATGATGAGGGAGCTGTCATGGTAAACTGGTACTGTATGATGAGGGATCTGTCATGGTAAACTGGTACTGTATGATGAGGGAGCTGTCATGGTAAACTGGTACTGTATGATGAGGGAGCTGTCATGGTAAACTGGTACTGTATGATGAGGGAGCTGTCATGGTAAACTGTGAGAGGATCTAGGATTACAAAGGGTGTGTTTGGTTCATAATTACATCATTATTACTCCCTAATCTCTCTCTCTCTCTCTCTCTCTTTGTCTTTCTCTTCCTCCCTCCCTCCCTCTCTCTCTTCCTCCCTCCCTCCTTCCCCCCAGGTTAATAGGCATCACCCAGTCGTCAGTGTTGTGTTTTGTCATCGACACCACAGGGAGTATGAGTGATGACATCACTGAGGCTAAGAGAGTGTCCTTCTCCATCATCGACAGTAAGAGAGGAACCGAGAAGGAACCTTCATCATACATCCTGGTCCCCTTCAACGACCCAGGTGGGTGTTAGCTTGGTCCCAGATCTTTTAGTGCTGTCCAACTCCAGCATTATTGTCACGTCACATGCCAAGTGCCTCCCCTGAAACTGGGAGCAGAATAACTGTTTTAACACAAAGTTCTTCTCTTTTTACATTTTCTCGTCCCATCAAATCAAACCTTACACAATTAGTCATTTGAGGTGTGTGTGTGTGTGTGTGTGTGTGTGTGTGTGTGTGTGTGTGTGTTTGCAGGATTTGGGCCTCTGATAACCACAACAAACGCAGACATTTTCAAACGGAGCATCAACGCCCTGACAGCATCGGGAGGAGGAGACATTCCAGAGCTGTGCATGTCGGGACTACAGGTGTGTGTGTGTGTCTGTGTGTGTGTACAGGTGATGTCATGAGTAAAAGTTACTTTCACTGTGCCAATATGAAGGCTGTATTTAAACGGCTGCATTTTAAATGTACATGCCTGTATTTAGTTAGCCAGTGGACTGAAAATGTTATTTCTCCAGTACTTGATACCAGTGTGGTCTGACTCTCTGGTGTGTATGTGTTGTAATTCCCAGCTGGCCCTCACGGCGGCGCCACCATCCTCTGAGATCTTTGTGTTCACTGATGCTCCTGCTAAAGACACTGAATTGAAGAGCACTGTCACCTCCCTCATAGAGAGCACCAAGTCTGTGGTTAGTAGCTTTCACTACTGTTTATCTTTCTCTCTGTCTCTCTCTATTTCTGTTTCTCTCTCTCTCTCTCCCCTTCTCTCCCCCTTTTGGAGACAGTTTACTGTTCGTGGGCTCACACGTTTTCTGAGTGAATGTGATAAAGTGTAATGTAAATGGTGCCTGTTATGTTGCATCTCCTCTCCTCTCCTCTCCTCTCCTCTCCTCTCCTCAGGTGACTTTCATGTTGACTGACAACCTCCGCTCCAGTCGTCGTCGCCGTAGGCGTTCCATGGCCGGAGCTACAGCCATATGGCCCAGTCAGGGCAGAGCCTCCAACCGGATGACCCAATCAGACACTCAGCTGTACCGTGACCTTGCCCAGGCCTCTGGAGGTTAACCAATCAAATCAATCAACATTTTTCATAAAGCAGTTGTCCCAAAGTTCTTTACAGCTTCTTATAGAATTCTCAGAACATACTGTGCTCCCTTCCTCCAGGTCAGGCCATTGAGGTCACCAAGGAGGATCTGCACCGGGCCACCAGGGTCATAGATGACGCCTCCTCTGCAGCTCAGGTATGGTACAGTCTTGACTTACATAGGCTATAGACCAATGACCTCCAGCTCAGTGTTCAGTCAGTCACCCTCAATAGAACTGTTACACCTAACAATGACCTCAACGTTGTTGTTGTTAACATGTAATGTATTATCTATTAACCCCTCCTCCTCCTGCAGGTGACTGTTCTACAGGAGGTAAGGAGCCCAGGAAAGGCAGATAATTTCTTCTTCATAGTAGACGAGTCTATGAGAAACCTGAGTGCTTACATCACAGGAGGATCCCTCTCCTTCACTCTCACCAGCCCTTCAGGTGTGTGTGTGACCAGGTGTGACTGGATTTACTGTACACGTCACCTGTCCAGGTAAAGTTTGGGATAATCAGATGTCCCTCTCCTCTCTCTAGGTGTGTCCCAGAATGACAGTGAGGCCAGCGGTCCTCTGGGGACCATCCAGACTGTAGGGAACCTACGCCGCGTCGCTCTGACCTCACACAACCATACAGGATTATGGGAAATCAGTCTGAACTCCATAGAGTCCTACTCACTGAAGGTCATAGGTCAGTACAGTGGAAAATGGCGAGCCCTGATCCCTGGTCAACAGTAGATAATTATATATACGGAATAGGGTTCCATTTCAGACGCAGTCCATTGTCCAAACTTTCCCTCCTCATCACGACATTTAGATATCTATCTTTATTCTCTATGTAAGAATTGTTTGAAGGATAAGCTAAAGTGTGTTTGTGTTTCAGGTCAGAGCTCTGTTAATTTTGGCTACCATTTCGTGGAGGCTTTCGGGGGGGCTCATGGAGACGTTGGCCTCAAAGAGGGCCGTCCTCTCACAGGTAACAATAAAGAACAGAAGTAACTTTAGTACCGACTTTGTCATCTTCAACTTCCATAGCATCACAGCAGAGTAGTTTAAAATAATGTTACAAAATAATAACTTCCTCTTCCTCTCTACTTCACCTTACCTTACCTCTCTGTTTCTTCCTCTCTGTTTCCACCTCTCTGTTTCCACCTCTCTGTTTCCACCTCTCTGTTTCCACCTCTTTGTTTCCACCTCTCTGTTTCCACCTCTCTGTTTCCACCTCTCTGTTTCCACCTCTCTGTTTCCACCTCTCTGTTTCCACCTCTTTGTTTCCACCTCTGTTTCTACCTCTTGTTTTCTCCCTCGCTCTCGCTCTCTCTTCCTCTTTTCACTTCACTCTAATCCCCCTTCTCTCCTCTCTATTCATCCCGTCTCTCCACCTCTCTCTTCCTCTTCCCGTCCCTCTCCCCCCGCCCACTCCCCCTCCCCCTCCCAGACAGTAACATAACCCTGCTGGTGTCTTTGTCGGGGGGTGACTCTGTCACTGTGACGGAGGTGGCCCTGGTCGAGGCCTCAGGGTCAGGGTCAGAAGTCAACGGAACCCTGCAGTCGCTAGGCGGCACCAGCGGAGGGGACTTCCTGGTTACCATGGCCAGGGTCCCGCAGGGAGAGTATGTGGTGCGTCTGAGGGGAGAGAGCAACAGCAACACATCCCCTAGCCTCTTCCAGAGACAGGCCTCCACTCAGATAAAGACTTCCAGCATCTCTGTTACGGTCAGTTGGTTTCCTCTTGTAGAACTCTCTGGCTGGGTCTGAAATTGCACCCTTTTACTTTGGACCAGAGCCACGAGGGTTCTGGTGAAAAGTTTATATATATAAGGAATAGGATGCCATTTTTGGACACACCCTGTCTTATTGTTAAAAAGTGAAGTTGTTCTTTCCCCAGGCCCAAGCTGATAGTACTCTAGAACCCGGTTCTACCATCTTTGTCCCCTTCATCGTGGCAATGGCCAACGAAACCGGAGGAACCTTTACCGTCCGAGCCACCAACGACCGCGGCTTCACTTCCTCTTTCCCCGCCAGCGTCTCCATGGTGACTGGGGGCGGTGCGGCCAACGGTACGGTGACCCTCACGGCGCCCGCCAGCACCCCGTCGGGAACCTACGTCACCCTGACCATCGAGGCAGAGTCCGCTGGAGCCGCAGACATGAACTACGTCATCCTGCGTCTCTCTGTTGTCAGCAAGGTAAGGGTCATATTCCAATAACTCTAACACGGGCCTGGCCTCCTTTCCTCATATACTCTCTCCCTCATGGCCCCTGATCTGAAAGCTAGCAGCTCTACTGGTCAGAGATGTTTCTGCCACTACCACCACTACTTCAGTTGTCTGACTAAGCACTCTATCTCTCGCTCTCTGTCTCTCTGTCACCCCCCCCCCCCCCCCCCTCCTCCAGGTGACAGATTTCACCCCTCCCCGGTGCGGGGTGGTCAGTGTCTTGTCCAACTGCCTGGCTGACTGCAGTGACTCTTACTGGCAGCTCTCTGCCAACCTGACCGACGGTGCCAATGGGACGGGCATCGACCGAGTCACCCTGCGCCAGGGCAACGGAACCCTGAACACTTCTACAGAGGTTGGAACCGGGGGCGAGAACGTGACCCGGGTGGCCTACAGCGCCACCTGCTGTTCAAAGAATGTAGAACTGGTGGTAGTGGACAGAGCAGGCAATGTGGGTGTGTGTCTGGGCTCAGTGAAGGACTCTGTGGGGGGGGTTGTGAGCTCTACTGCCCAGGCCTCTGTCACCAACACTACAGCTGGACCTGTAGTTAGTACTACATCCACCGGAGGGCCAGCTTTGACTCTGTCTCTGTATCTAAGGATCTGTGTGATGCTCTCTCTCCTACTGTGGAATAGACTAGAGATATAGAGTTGTATAATAGTTCATGTAGGTTGACGTCATGTGGAACAGTGGAATCAGTGCACAGAGAGTCATGTCATCAGACGTAACTGGTATGTATGTATATGTAATGCTGTACTAAGAGACAAGTGGATTAGGTCATGAACGTGTGGAAATATGAACTCTGTCATAATACACTGTGGAAACATTGTTTTATTATTGTTATTATTAATTGTATTATTGTTACTACTATTACCTTAAATCTGTCAAACTGAAACTATGAAGATCTTGTCAAAACATTTGGTGAAATTCACCTTCAAAACAAGTTGACCGTCAGTTTCATTCTGAATAACTTATTTATTTATATTTAACCAGGTAGGCCAGTTGAGAACTAGTTCTCATTTATAACTGCGACCTGGCCAAGACAAAGCAAAGCAGTGCGACGAAAACAGAGAGTTACACATGGGATAAACAAACCTACAGTCAATAACACAATAGAGAATATATGTACAGAGTGTGCAAATGTAGTAAGGTTTGGAAGGTAGGACAATAAATAGGCCATAGTGGCGAAATAATTACAAATTAGCATTAACACTGGAGTGATAGATGTGCAGATGATGTGCAAATAGAGATACTAGGGTGCAAATGAGCAAAAATAACAATATTGGGATGAGGTAGTAGGGTGGGCTATTTACAGAAGGGCTACGTACAGGTGCAGTGATCGGTAAGCAGCTCTGACAGCTGATGCTTAAAGTTATTGAGGGAGATGGTACTCTCCAGCTTCAATGATTTTTGCAATTCGTTCCAGTCATTGGCAGCAGAGAACTGGAAGGAATGGCGGCCAAAGGAGGTGTTGGCTTTGGGGATGACCAGTGAAATATACCTGCTGGAGGGCATGCTACGGGTGGGTGTTGCTATGGTGACCAGTGAGCTGAGATAAGGCGGGGATTTACCTAGCGAAGACATATAGATGACCTGGAGCCAGTGGGTTTGGCGACGAATATGTAGTGAGGGCTAGTCCGGTGTCGTCTGCGTAGAGGTGGATCAGAGAGTCACCAGCAGCAAGAGCGACATTTATATATACAGAGAATAGAGTCGGCCCAAGATTTGAACCCTGTGGCACCCCCATAGAGACTGCCAGAGGTACGGTCAACATGCCCTCCAATTTGACACACTGAACTCTATCTGAAAAGTAGTTGGTGGTCATTTGAGAAACCAAGGCTATTGAGTCTGCCGATAAGAATGCGGTGATTGACAGAGTCGAAAGCCTTGGCCAGGTCGATGAAGACAGCTGCACAGTACTGTCTTTTATTGATGGCGGATATGATATCGTTTAGTACCTTCAGCGTGGCTGAGGTGCTCCCATGACCAGCTCGGAAACCAGATTGCATAGTCGATTCGAAATGGTAGGGGATTTGTTTGTTAACTTGGCTTTCGAAGACTTTAGAAAGGCAGGGCAGGATGGATATAGGTCTGTAACAGTTTGGGTCTAGAGTGTCTCCCCCTTTGAAGAGGAGGATGACCGCGGCAGATGTCACACACAGACCGAATAGATAGACAACAGGCCCCTATAAGACCATTGGTGACAGTAAGTCACACCCCCTGGAAAGTGGTATTTGAGCTAAATTCCCACCACATTCATTGATAAAGGTAACCCAATTTAACAAATCACACAAATAAAAGGTTACTAAAATAACATGCAATTAAAATAATCAAAAATGCATTTTCCTTATGCAGAAATATTTAGTACACCCCTAACTTTACCTTTACTAAAATATATGGTTATTTAAATTATAACTTGAATCTTATGTCTAAAACATTTGCATGGTGGGAAACAAAAATGTTTCCGTTAGAAGCTAAAGTGGGGGAAGTCACGTTGTGGCCAGTGACGAGTTGATTTAACAGTTTCTTATCAGTTAAAACAGTGTCACTTACTGTATAGTAAGGCAATGAAACAGACACAGGACAGAGGTTATGATGTCACAAGAACTTGAGTTAACATAGACCTGTTAGACAGAAAACACAGTACGTTTTGGGAAATGTCTGAGGCCAACTATGCTGAACCAGATATGAACAACAAGGTTAAACTTGACAGAGGTGAGATGGAGGAGAGGATTGTGGATATCTACGTCAGTGCAGACACCCTGAGAGACGGTGAGACCAGCACCAAGAGAGAAGAGACAGCATACACTGATCCTAATAATGGACCAGGAGACCAGTGCTCAGGTAACACACACACACACAAAATAGCCTGATCGCTCAGGGAAGAGATCATCCAGAGTTTCTGAAGTGTGTCTGGGACTGCTGTGTGTTCTACCGGCTGGGATCATAGGCCTGTCTGTACACATTGTGTCTGGGACTGCTTTGTGTTCTACTGGCTGGGATCATAGGCCTGTCTGTACACAGTGTGTCTGGGACTGCTGTGTGTTCTACTGGCTGGGATCATAGGCCTGTCTGTCCACAGTGTGTCTGGGACTACTGTGTGTTCTACTGGCTGGGATCATAGGCCTGTCTGTCCACAGTGTGTCTGGGACTACTGTGTGTTCTACTGGCTGGGATCATAGGCCTGTCTGTCCACAGTGTGTCTGGGGCTGCTTTGTGTTCTACTGGCTGGGATCATAGGCCTGTCTGTCCACAGTGTGTCTGGGGCTGCTGTGTGTTCTACTGGCTGGGATCATAGGCCCATTTGTTTTCAATCTCCACCTGAGAGTCTAGATTGGTCTGACTGACTGTTACTGAGAGGACCTGGAAATGGGTGGACGAGATTTGAAAACAAAATGATATATTGCTTCCAATCATGTTCATAAAAAGTTATGTTTCCCCTCATAGACGTTATTCCATGAGAGCGATAGATGTAAAAATAAAGTGTGGACAGAGTGTGGCTTTAAAATTGAAAAACACAATGGACCCCCAACACAATGGACATTAGTCATTGCTATCATCGGAGCTCAATAATTTCACTGTACCCTATAATTGCATCTGCAACCTTGACTATTAAACTCTCTAATCTAATCTAATTGAGGAGGATGTTTGTAACACAGCGTCTGACTGTCCGGTTCTCTGTGTTGTTTAGGTACTAGGGGGCAAGACAGCCTAAAAATGGTAGTCAGTTCTCTGGGCAGGAGGACTGTGTTGAGATATACTATGGGCAAGACGACTCTATAAAGACATGGAATGATGACAATTGTGGCACAAAACCATAACGGGATCCGTGAGAAAATTATTTAACAATAACAGAGTACAGTAGGCCTTATAAAGTGATAGGCTGAAAGGCTGCACTCGTCACTACTTGTTGTCATGCAGCTATCATGTTTTATCACTCTGTTTAGAATATCCTGTCAGGTCTGTCAACTTCCTGCCTGAAGTTGATTGGATACTTAAAACATTATATCAACTGCAGTGGACAACAGAGAGGTACCTGGTGGAGACGCATATCAGACCAACCATTTAACTACTCAATTACTTGTCCGTGAAGTTAGAATCATACAGTGGATATTACCATTAGGAGTCAGTTAGAAAGGTAATCATACAGTAGATATTACCATTAGGAGTCAGTTAGAAAGGTAATCATACAGTAGATATTACCATTAGGAGTCAGTTAGAAAGGTAATCATACAGTAGATATTACCATTAGGAGTCAGTTAGAAAGGTAATCATACAGTAGTTATTACCATTAGGAGTCAGTTAGAAAGGTAATCAGAACAGTAGATATTACCATTAGGAGTCAGTTAGAAAGGTAATCAGAACAGTAGATATTACCAATTGGAGTCAGTTAGAAAGGTAATCATACAGTAGATATTACCATTAGGAGTCAGTTAGAAAGGTAATCATACAGTAGATATTACCATTAGGAGTCAGTTAGAAAGGTAATCATACAGTGGATATTACCATTAGGAGTCAGTTAGAAAGGTAATCATACAGTAGATATTACCATTAGGAGTCAGTTAGAAAGGTAATCATACAGTAGATATTACCATTAGGAGTCAGTTAGAAAGGTCATCATACAGTAGATATTACCATTAGGAGTCAGTTAGAAAGGTAATCATACAGTAGATATTACCATTAGGAGTCAGTTAGAAAGGTAATCATACAGTAGATATTACCATTAGGAGTCAGTTAGAAAGGTAATCATACAGTAGATATTACCATTAGGAGTCAGTTAGAAAGGTAATCATACAGTTAGTTAAGATGGATGACTACTTCAACGAAGAGGTTATTGAAGAACATGAGAACAGAGCAACGAGGAGAGTAAAGACTGAGACCCATCGTTCAGGTAAGAACTAAGAAAACACACACACACACACACACACACACACACACACACACACTAAATTGGCATATTTGAGTAAAAGTAAAGATACCTTACTAGAAAATGACCAAAGTAAAAGTGAAAGTCACCCAGTAAAATAATACTTGAGTAAAAGTCTAAAAGTATTTGGTTCTAAATATACTTAAGTATCAAAAGTAAACAGAATTGCTAAAAGGGTACGTTTCAAATGGCCCACTATTCCCTGTATAGTGCACGCTACCTTTGACCCGATCACTATAGAGTGTCATCTGGGACACAGTAAGTTTAGGGAAGTTACAGCTGGAGCAACAGTTTTCCAGATGTAACTATGCAGGTGTCATCTATTACTATATAAGATATTCATTATAATTTCCATCTCTAAAGAGATATTGTGTTTTAGAGTAGTGTCAAAACAACAGTTATTGTCGAAGCAACAGTTAATGTCAAAGTAACCTGTGGATAGACAGTAGATGTTATGACAGTTCACTGCCAACCTATGGCATCTGTTGTCTCTGCTAGTCAACAAGATGGCTTCTGAAAGCTTCCTTCATAACCAAGTCTCGCCCACTCTCTCCTCCAACCCCACTCATGACGTTAGCCACGTTTCAGGCAGACTACATTGAAGTCCCCTGCCAGTTCTCACAACGCCTGGATGGGTGTTTAACATGTCAGTTAATCACATTATGTTGTATAGCAATCGGATGGCCATTTGTTGCAGCTTGCAACTCAACTGCAATATAGTCGGCCTGGAACGAGACCGCTCTCTCCTCGTTGTGGTTGATAGATTGTACTGTACTGAGCTCTGACCTCACAGACACAGGAAACTGCTAACTCTGCTACTGCTCTCCCTCCCACCTCCCTCTGACAGCCACAGTTTCCTCTTCATTCTCTGGTTAGCCAGCCTTCATGTTACTTTTTGGGCTCAAGTTTATTCAAAGCCATGACTAAGTGTTAGTTCTCTATGAATTCATTTTAAAAACAACAATAGGTTTCTCTATATGTCCTACTTGCATGTACAGTGGGGAGAACAAGTATTTGATACACTGCCGATTTTGCAGGTTTTTCTACTTACAAAGCATGTAGAGGTCTGTAATTTTTATCATAGGTACACTTCAACTGTGAGAGACGGAATCTAAAACAAAAATCCAGAAAATCACATTGTATGATTTTTAAATAATGAATAAGTATTTGATCAACTACCAACCAGTAAGAATTCCGGCTCTCACAGACCTGTTAGTTTTTCTTTAAGAAGCCCTCCTGTTCTCCACTCATTACCTGTATTAACTGCACCTGTTTGAACTCGTTACCTGTATAAAAGACACCTGTCCACACACTTAATCAAACAGACTCCAACCTCTCCACAATGGCCAAGACCAGAGAGCTGTGTAAGGACATCAGGGATAACATTTTAGACCTGTACAAGGCTGGGATGGGCTACAGGACAATAGGCAAGCAGCTTGGTGAGAAGGCAACAACTGTTGGAGCAATTATTAGAAAAAAAGAAGTTCAAGATGACGGTCAATCTCCCTCGGTCTGGGGCACCATGCAAGATCTCACCTCGTGGGGCATCAATGATCATGAGGAAGGTGAGGGATCAGGCCAGAACTACACGGCAGGACCTGGTCAATGACCTGAAGAGAGCTGGGACCACAGTCTCAAAGAAAACCATTAGTAACACACTACGCCGTCATGGATTAAAATCCTGCAGCGCACGCAAGGTCCCCCTGCTCAAGCCAGCGCATGTCCAGGCCCGTCTGAAGTTTGCCAATCACCATCTGGATGATCCAGAGGAGGAATGGGAGAAGGTCATGTGGTCTGATGAGACAAAAATAGAGCTTTTTGGTCTAAACTCCACTCGCCGTGTTTGGAGGAAGAAGAAGGATGAGTACAACCCCAAGAACACCATCCCAACCGTGAAGCATGGAGGTGGGAACATCATTGTTTGGGGATGCTTTTCTGCAAAGGGGACAGGACGACTGCACCGTATTGAGGGGAGGATGGATGGGGCCATGTATCGTGAGATCTTGGCCAACAACCTCCTTCCCTCAGTAAGAGCATTGAAGATGGGTCGTGGCTGGGTCTTCCAGCATGACAACGACCCGAAACACACAGCCAGGGCAACTAAGGAGTGGCTCTGTAAGAAGCATCTCAAGGTCCTGGAGTGGCCTAGCCAGTCTCCAGACCTGAACCCAATAGAAAATCTTTGGAGGGAGCTGAAAGTCCGTATTGCCCAGCGACAGCCCCGAAACCTGAAGGATCTGGATGGACGAGTGGGCCAAAATCCCTGCTGCAGTGTGTGCAAACCTGGTCAAGAACTACAGGAAACGTATGATCTCTGTAAATGCAAACAAAGGTTTCTGTACCAAATATTAAGTTCTGCTTTTCTGATGTATCAAATACTTATGTAATGCAATAAAATGCAAATTAATTACTTAAAAATCATACAATGTGATTTTCTGGATTTTTGTTTTAGATTCCGTCACTCACAGTTGAAGAGTACCTATGATAAAAATTACAGACTTCTACATGCTTTGTAAGTGGGAAAACCTGCAAAATCGGCAGTGTATCAAATACTTGTTCTCCCCACTGTAAGTGGATGTTTTTTTGAGGAAATTTGCAAAAATGTCTAAAAACCTGTTTTTGCTTTGTCATTGTGGGGTATTGTGTGTAGGTTGATGAGCAGAAAAAATGTTCTTCATTTTGGAATAAGGCTGTAACTTAACAAAATGTGGAAAAATTGAAAGGGTCTGAATACTTTCAGAAATGCACTGTATATGGTCATTGGTGGCCAGTCAAACTCTGACGGGAAAGTTTCCCCTAGGTATGGATATATGATCAGCAATCCTAACCTAACTATTTGTGGTGGAAATGCAAAACTGACCCAAGATCAGCATCTAGGGACAACTTCCCCCCTGCACCACCGGTCACCGAGTGAGAGCCATAACGTGCTCTCCATTTGAACGCTGGGGGTGCTGTGAACTCAGTCAGGATATATGTAGTGTATATGTAAATTAACAGGATGCTAATTTATTTTAGCAGATCCAAAATTAGGGCCCTGTGAATTCACACATACATCGTATAGCATGATATAGGAGGCATATCATGTAGTGTATTATCACTTCAGTTGAATCATATGTTTACAACAGATAAGCACTGTGGGAAACATACATTAGATTCGAAAGGAAGGTTGGTGGGAGTCACGTGGTGAACAGTGTTCCTCATCCACTGTGGTTGACTGATAGAGTTTCACTACCATATTTCATTTAAACACAGGACAGTGGAGGGAGAAGACAAAGGTACAGACGTACATTAGAGTTGAGGTTAGAAGTGCTGTATTTGACTGTATTTATTACTGTATTTGACCACAAGTGTGTTGAGATGTCAGAGGGAGTCTATGAAAACTCATATGGATATGAAGACGATGAGCCTGATGCTATGAAGAACACTGACATTGATGACCAAATATATGCCAACGTAAGAGCCTTCAAGTCCAGTCCAAGAGATGGAGTTGTTGCTTCAGGTAAGACTGCACACACACAAACACACATTAAACAGGTGAGATTAACCTGTAGTATTATACCTTTATTTGTCCCAATCGTGGATGAAACAGTAAAACTCATTACTAAAGATGTTACTTTAATAATTTGTGATTCAGTACATTTCCAGTGGTGGAAGAGACCCTCTGGAGTTGCTGCAGTGTGTCTGGGGCTGCTGTGTGTTCTGCTGCTGGCTGGGATCATAGGCCTGTCTGTCTACTGTAAGTTTAGTATGTTGTCACTGAGACTTAAGTAGCCTACTTAATCATACTTAATCATCGATGGTGTGGTAGTTACATGTTTGATTGCTTTTCCCTTTTACAGATGGAGTCGTTGGTTATCACGACTCAACTGAGAGAGACCAGCTACAGACCAGTTACAACCTTCTGACTAAAGAGAGAGACCAGCTACAGACCAGTTACAACCTTCTGACTAAAGAGAGAGACCAGCTACAGACCAGTTACAACAACCTGACTAAAGAGAGAGACCAGCTACAGACCAGTTACAACACCCTGACTAAAGAGAGAGACCAGCTACAGACCAGTTACAACACCCTGATGACTAAAGAGAGAGACCAGCCACAGAAGGAGAGAGATGCTCTCATGAGAAAGTTCTCTAATATGAGTGAGTTCACTTAATAAATGATCATAACATCACATATCTAATATGCAGTAAACTTGTGTTTTTATTGTTCAATAATAGGTGCAGAATAATAAGATGGAAATTCATGTGTCTGTCTTGTAGAACAAACCTGTCCTGAAGGCTGGCACAAGTTTGAATCCAGTTTGTACTTCCTGTCTACTGAGACTAAAACCTGGGAGGAGAGCAGACAGGACTGTCTGAATAGAGGAGCACACCTGATGATCATAAACAGTAATAAGGAACAGGTGAGAGAGAGATGGGCGGGGGCGGGGTTATGATCAAACATCCCTTGGTCAGTAATGTATCTTCCAGTTTTTAACAAATGTAGTCTATTGCACTTGACAATATCAGTATCTTTCTCACCAACAGGAGTTTCTCATTGGCCTCGGTAAAACAGCCTGGATTGGTCTGACTGACTCTGTTACTGAGGGGACCTGGAAATGGGTGGATGACACCCCCCTGACCACCCCAAGGTAAGAGACTACTGCTCTAATAACACTGACCACCCCAAGGTAAGAGACTACTGCTCTATAATAACACTGACCACCCCAAGGTAAGAGACTACTGCTCTAATAGCAGTGACCACTGTGGAAGGAGAAGGACTGATTCTTTGTGTTGTTCATACTCTAGGTTCTGAGAGAGTGGTCAGTCTAACTCTGTTGTTTCTATTGCAGGTATTGGGGGAGTGGTCAGGATAATGGTGGTGGAGTGGAGAACTGTGTGTTGTTCTTTCACAGTTCATCAGATCAAGGAACATGGCATGACTATCCGTGTTCAGATAACAGATCCTGGATCTGTGAGGCATAGTCTCTCTCTCTCTCCCTCCCTCCCTCTCTCCCTCCCTCCTTCGTAGCCTTCCACAAACTTCCCACAATAAGTTGGGTGAATTTTGGCCCATTCCTCATGACAGAACTGAGTCAGATTTGAAGGCCTTCTTGCTCACACACGCATTTTCAGTTCTGCACAAAAATTTTCTATAGGATTGAAGTCAGGGCTTTGTGATGGCCACTCCAATACCTTGACTTTGTTGAACTTAAGCCATTTTTCCACAATTATAACAGCTGTAACTTCCTGACTGATGCCTCCTGCAGCAAAGCACCTCCAAACATAACGATGGTCATTATGGCCAAACAGTTATATTTTTGTTTCATCAGACCAGAGGACATTTCTCCAAAAAGTACGATCTTTGTCCCCAAGTGCAGTTGTAAACCGTAGTCTGGCTGTTTTATGGCGATTTTGGAGCAGTGGCTTCTTCCTTGCTGAGCGGCCTTTCAGGTTAATTAATGTTTACACCACTTCAGCCGACGCTTGGCATTGCGCATGGGGATCTTAGGCTTGGGGAATATTTTTGTGGAATAAAATGCATAAAGATTTGCGCTCAATTACAAAATATTTGATTGCAACATTTGTTTTTACTTTGAAGCCTCTTTTTTTGCTTTCAGAACAATTATTCTGATTGAAAAGGAAAACGTTTTGCTCTCAACAAGAAGACACAAATCTACCTCCATTAAAATACTAGAGGAAAACCTGGTTCAGTCTGCATTACACCAGACACCGGGCGACGAATTCAGCTACTGTATCAGCAAGACAATGACCTAAAACACAAGCCCAAATCTACACTGGAGTTGTTTACCGAGAAGACAGAGAATGTTCCTGAGTGGCCGAGTTACAGTTTTGACTTAAATCTACTTAAATATTAATGGCAAGACCTGAAAATGGTTGTCTAGCAACGATCAACAACCAATTTGACAAAAGCTTGAAGAATATTTGAAAAGAATAATGGATAAATGTTGCACAATCCAGGTGTGGAAAGCTCTTAAGATAATTACCCACAAAGACTCACAGCTGTAATCGCTGCCAAAGGTCCTTCTACAAAGTATTATCTCAGGGGTGTGAATACTTACGTAAATGAGATATACATATATTTTAATTTTTTTATAAATTTGCTCAAATTTCTAAAAACGTTATTTCACTTAGTCACTGTGGGGTATTGTGTGTAGTTGGGTGAGAAATAAACATATATTTAATCATTTAATAAAAATATAAAATAAGTCAAGGGGTATGATACTTTCTGAATGCACTGCAGTGGTTAAAGTGAGAGATGAACTCACCATAGAGGTTAAATGGGGTTATTAAAGACTCGCCAATGGTCTCTTTCTAAATTAATCTTTCCTTGATTCCTCCGCACATCCTCTCTCCTCGCCTCCCTCTCAAAACAACATTGGAGACTACAAGCCTTGAATACCCCTTTCCATAGTGGGGTCATAATAGTTTCTAGGTCAAACCGTTTCGACGCTACAGACGTTTTCATGAGAAGACCGATTTTCGGGATGTATCATTGGTCTGACAAACACCGCTGTAGCTCTGCCACCTTCCACCGCAGATGCGGAGGGCTGACATAGGCGGATGTGGTGGACTGAGACACAGCCAATACAGCTGAACTCTCTAAATTAAACTGATGGATTTTGATGGGGATTTTTGTATTATGTTACTTAGATTGACACACGGGTGCATCAGACTCTCAGGCGTTCTATAGATCACCCAACATAAATTGGAGGTAGGTGGAGCTGGATACATGACATTTCTAGGGCAGAATCACTTCACTATGCAAATACCGGGGTAGGACGTCATTGTAAATAAGAATTGGTTCTTAACTGACTTGCCTAGTTAAAAAAAAAAAAAACATATGTCTAGGTTGGAACTGTTGCTGTTAAACTACAAGAAATAATGTTCATTCTGAACTGGAATAAACTGATTGAAGCAAGATGCTTTTTTAGGCATATTTCTCAAAGTGTGTATTAAACCAAGAGATTGAAACTCATCGCTGTATTTGCGTTTCATGACAATTGCGCTCAGTCAGAACTTGTTGCTAGTTTTAGTGATGGCGAGTGGGAATGACAAGTCAGTTGTCGCGTTCAAAACAACAGGGAACTCGGAAATCTCTGACTTCAAAACTGGAATTTAAAAAAAAATCAGATAGTCAAAAATCAATTTGCACGGTCATCCAACTCGGCCTCTTTCTATAACTCCGACTTTCCGACGTGAAAATCACTGACGTCATGATTTGCTGTTTTCAACGAGGTAAGTGATTGACAACGTATCATCTGCTGCTGTACGACAGCACTGCCAGGTGTGGTCGCGGAGTGATCTTCAAGAAAACCGCCCAACAAAGATCAGGTAAACCGCTAAGCACACAGCCATCTCCCACAGCTGCCAAACTGAGCAGAGACACCGCTGTTAAGCAGAGAGCAAACTAAAAAGAGAGTGAAATATTTATATATTTACTCTGACACGTCGCGACCCACCATTAACAGGTCCGCGACACATACTTTAAGAAAGACTGGGCTAGATATTTCAAGCCACATTTCAAACCACCTGCCTCGGTGGTTTTAAGTCAGATACAATTCTGTCTCCTGGCCATGTGACTTGTGTCTGAACGGTCAAATCTGATTTGTTAGACATCAAGTGGTTTTAAAACTGGTTTATCCTGGTTGATAAAATTCTAATAGTTTGCCTAATTTCAGTTTATGTAAAAAAAAACACAGAAGTATAGTGTAGAGAATCATTGTACCATCTAAACCGCCATGACATATTTTTCATAACCAAAAATATTGTATTTTCAGATGGTGTACAAAAGTAAAAGTAAAAGCAACAAAACGTAAGAACGGGAAGCATAGAAATAGCACACATAGAATAGAACTACAGCTTCTGTTAAGGTCGCGTCAATTCAAATCTGGTATTGGAACAAAAGGATTACTACGCCGTTTAAATCATCTATGTATTTTATTCTAGCAAACCCTCAAATGGTAAATATGAAGTTCGTTTATACAGGCTCACTGTGACACCAGGCAGGGCAGGGCAGGGCAGGGCAGGGCAGGGCAGGGCAGGGCAGGGCAGGGCAGGGCAGGGCAGGGCAGGGCAGGGCAGGGCAGGGCAGGGCAGGGCAGGGCAGGGCGAGAGAGAGAGAGAGAGAGAGTCAGTGAGTAAACGAGTAAACAGCCAGCAGCGCTAGAGAAGGGAGCCTAGAGAAGAGGGCTAGTCCTATCCTTTGTTCTTCCTTAAATACTCCGACAGAATAGTTCCCGCTCCTTGCTGACCTGTCGGAGTAGAGGCTGAGTGTGGTTTAAACTTACTCAGCCTATCGTTGGCGTGCAGGCTGGTCCCAGCCTCGTGACGCAATCCAGTTGCCGGAAGCAGTTGTAACTCTTGTTGCAGATTAACATATTAATTAGCTAAGCATGTATCAGCCCTTACACTTCTTAGACTTGCTTTTAATGAGAATGACATATCTATAACTCGCAGTTCTATGTTTATTTGGACGGCTTGTTCAAAAAGTGTCATATTGCAGCTTTAACTGTTTACAAACAAATTAGTGAATGTGCTAGAAACAACTACCTAGCTAGCTAGTTGACTGCTGTGTCTGCTATAGCAGGCATAGTTGTCACTTTAGCTTGCCAAATAACTTCTCAGTGAAGGAAGCATAAGCACCACCACCAATCAGACTACCCCACTGCCACACACCTGTCGTTACTACGACAACTAGCGTAGCCATGTTAGCAAATTACTACTGTCTGAACACACATAAACCTGATTTGGTCACTTGTAACTTGCTGTTTGGACAGTCAATATTCCAAAGCATATTGAAAAACAAAACACAACTGATTTGAGCATTAAGGCCTGCAATGTGAACAAGACTTAACATAAGGGACTTTTCTGACTAGCATCCCATTGACAGCTAGACTATCCAAAACCTAAACCTGACCTTTACCTTTACCAAACCCTTAACGCCAACATTCATCTGTTGTTAACATATTCCGAAATGAAACATGAGAGAACTTGCGTTGTCTGATGAAATTAAGCATTTCTCTTTATAAATGTCCTTGTGTACTTGTGATAACCTTATATCCATGGATGGAAAATGGGCTGTGTTTTTAATACAGGAACAGTGGATAAGGCCTACACAGAATGTAAACTATTGACATTAAGGGGGCGTCTCAAATGGCACCCTATTCCGTATATAGTGCACACTACCTTTGACCTTGGCTGATCACTATAGGGTGCCATCTGGGACACAGAAAGTTTAGGGAAGTTATAACTGGAGCACCTACTGAATTGAAATTTCAGTTGATTTCAGCATGCATTGCTGTGACAACACATATTTAACCATACCACTGACTTCCTTTAAAAACAGCTTCCTGTCTGTATGTCAGTGGTTGGTGGTTATGAGCAGACCTTGGTCGAGCATTCATGAGGGCACACCGTAGCAAAACATTTACAGCGGCAAATTAAAACAAGTTTTTCTGTTTCAGTTTGGTTTCTTCCGTTTGGTGCCTAATGAATATGACCAAAATACTTTAGCTGTGCTTGAATGAGCTTGCCTGGCTTAATGGAACCAATAGAATAGTCCCAAATGCTCAATGTATAGTATTTAAACCCAGGTCTGCTTATTAGTAAAAACAATCATCAAATACACAGGCATTATTAAGACAAACAGAAGGTAAATAAGTCCCATGTAAACATCCAATATGTTAATCAGTGATATAGAGCAGTAAGAGACCATATAAGAGGGTGTGTGTCTGGTGTATGTGGGTGGAACTTCCCCCAGAAGACCAGGAAGCTACTCAGGATTCAGATAACAAGGTGAAAATAAGAAGTTTCCCAATCTATTACCAGACAGGACATGTTAAATAAGATAACATCTATAATGTTTCTGTTCCACAAATCCACATAATTGTTGTTGTTGCCATTTTCCTCTTTTAGTATTTGGTACTTCCTGTGTGCTGGGGGTAACACCCACCTACAACAGGTCTGACACAGACATAGGGCAGAAATACTCTGCTGAACCAGTGGATTTGTCTTGGGTACATTAAAGCACCTTAGCTATAGTCAGAAAACATTGTTGAAGATGTCCGAGGCCATCTATGCCAAACCAGATATGACCAAGAAGGTCAAGATTGACAAAGGTGAGATGGAGGAGAGGATATCTACGTCAGTGCAGACACCCTGAGAGACGGTGAGACCAGCACCAAGAGAGAAGAGACAGCAGACACTGCTCCTAATAATGGACCAGGAGACCAGTACTCAGGAAACACACACACAGATAAATACTATACACATATTTGTGTGTCCACAGAGCCTAATAGCAAAGTGAAGAGAACCTTCTCAGTCTGTCTGGGGCTGCTGTGTGTTCTACTGTGAGTTTAAATTATTTTATTCCTACAATTCACCAGCAGTTCTGTGATTATCTATTTTAAATTAGCAACTTTTTTTATTGTGGCAGCTGACGGGGTCTCTAAGTGCTTCTTAGCCTATAAGACCAACTCATCTGCAGAGAGAGACCAGCTACAAACCAGTTAACAAACCCTGACTAAAGAGAGAGAACAGCTACAGACAAGTTACAACAACATTATTGAAGAGAGAGACCAGCTACAGACCACTTACAACACCCTGACTAAAGAGAGAGACCAGCTACAGACCAGATATTACAACATTGACTAAAGAGAGAGACCAGCTACAAACAGAGATTTTCTTAGCGGTGTCAGGCTCTGGCTATAGGGAGGCCATTGACACTCCTCTAGAGGGCCGGGGTCAGAGCCTGACGGATCTACACCTCTAGATCTACGCAAGGTGTAGCGTTGAATCCCCAATTAGAGACAGCTGCATGGCATTGTCTCTGATTGGGGATTCCATTTAAGTAGCTATGTCCCACACCTGGGGGTGGTCATTATATATCAGATATCACCATTGTCACAGTGAAAGTAAGTGTGTTTCCGTTTTGGTTATTACATCGTTGTTTTTGTTTGTATAGTTCGTACGTTTGAGTATTTTGAGTTAAATAAAACGATGTTGAACTAACGCTGCGCTGCTCCTTGGTCTCTCCCTACACCCACTTGTGACAAGCGGGAGTCTTACCAATCTCAGTGAGAAAATCTACAGTAATAAATGATCATGTTATTAAATCACATACCTGATCATGAGCCTGTATTATTTCATTAAGTGTACAGTGTGATAGGTTGAAGGCAATTCATGTGTTCATCTTGCAGTACAACCATTTTCCTAACAGCTGGCAGAACTTTCACTGTTACTTCGTCTCTACTGAGACAGAAACCTGGGAGGTGAGCAGACAGACTACTAAACTATATGGAAGTTTTTAAAGAAGGTCAAACCAAAGATAATTTTGCTATATGATCTAGGATTTGAATGCCTTACTGCTAATAAGCCCAAGCATTGAATAATAGATTCAATTTTTTAACAGGTTCGATATTGCATCTGTCCACCTCCCCTCCAGCTCCCCAGGCCACACACCCTCACAGGGGCCCCCCAGGGAACGGTCCATTCCCCCTTCCTGTTCACCCTCTACACCTAGGACTTCAGATATAACTCTGAAACATGCCACCTGCAGAAGTTTTCGGATGACTCCGCAATTGTAGGGAGCATCAGGGTTGGGCAGGAGGAGGAGTACAGGAGCACAATCAATGACTTTGTGTTGTGGTGTGAGCAGAACCACCTTCAGCTCAACATCAGTAAAACAAAGGAGATGGTTGTGGACTTCAGGAGAACCAAGGCCCAACCTACTGCAGTCCCTATACAGGGGATGGATGTGGAAATGGTTGGGTCATACAAGTTCCTGGGAGTCCATATGGACAGCAGGCTGGAATGGGCTGGTAACACCGGGGCTCTGTACAAAAAGGCCCAGAGCCGACTCTACTTTCTGAGGAGGCTCAGGTCCTTCAACGTGTGTAGTAAACTACTGCATACTTTCTACCAGTCTGTGGTGCCAGTGCCATCTTTTTTGCAGTGGTGTACTGGGGCGCCAACATAAAGGCTGGTGATGCCTCTCGGGTAAATTATTCCAATTGGCTAAACTCTATAACATCATCCTTAGCTCTGGCATCTTCCCCAATATTTGGAACCAAGGACTGATCACCCCAATCCACAAAGTGGAGACAAATTTGACCCCAATAACTACCGTGGGATATGCGTCAACAAAATCCTCTGCATTATCATTACTAGCAGACTCGTAAATTTCCTCACTGAAAACAATACACTGAGCAAATCTGGCTAAAAATACTTGAATCAGTTATAGAACCCATTGCCCTTTATGGTTGTGAGGTCTGGGGTCCGCTCACCAACCAAGAATTCACAAAATGGGACTAACACCAAATTGAGACTCTGCATGCAGAATTCTGCAAAAACAAAATCTGTGTATAACACCAAATAATGCATGCAGAGCAGAATTAGGGCGATACCCGCTAATTATCAAAATCCAGAAATTTGCCGTTAGAGCCTACAACCACCTAAAAGGAAGCAATTCCCAAACCTTCCATAACAAAGCCATCACTTACGGAGACATTAACCTGGAGAAGAGTCCCCTAAGCAAGCCGGTCCTGGGGTTCTGTTCACAAACACAAACAGACCCCACAGAGCCCCAGGACAACAACACATTTAGACCCAACCAAATCATGAGAAAACAAAAAGATAATTACTTGACATTTTGGAAAGAATTAACAAAACAACAGCGCAATTTGGAATGCTATTTAGACCCTAAACAGAGAGTACACAGTGGCAGAATACCCAACCACTGACTGACCCAAACTTAAGGAAAGCTTTGACTATGTAGAGACTTAGTGAGCATAGTCTTGCTATTGAGAAGGGCCGCCGTAGGCAGACCTGGCTCTCAAGAGAAGATTATGCTAATTAGATTGACACACGGGGCATCAAGAGACTCTTAAGGATTGTTTAGTTTACAGTAGAGCTCCTTAAACAGCAGTGTAGAGAGAGTACATATAACCACTAGGTGGCAACGTCACTTAACAATTCAGCATTGAGAGAGAGAGAGAGAGCAAGTGTTAATTTTTGATTGATTATTTCACTTTTGTTTATTATCTATTTCACTTGCTTTGGCAATGTAAAGATATGTTTCCTATGCCAATACAGTCCTTTCAATTGAATTGAGAGAGAGAGAGAGAGAGAGAGAGAGAGAGAGAGAAAGGTATCTATGTATACAACCTACATGCAATGCTACATAATTAATTATAAATCTTAACATTGAGAAAAAAAACTTTAAAAAGAGGAAGAAAGTAACCACGGAACAGAATGAACAGGGTGTTTCCCTATGTAGTGCCCTGTATAGAGAATAGGGTGCCATTTGGGACATATCTCAAGAGTCTCCTTATTGGTGGATAGAGCCTTGAAACATCCTGACACCTACCGCCTTCTTATTGGTGGATAGAGCCTTGAAACATCCTGACACCTACCGCCTTCTTATTGGTGGATAGAGCCTTGAAACATCCTGACACCTACCGCCTTCTTATTGGTGGATAGAGCCTTGAAACATCCTGACACCTACTGCCTTCTTATTGGTGGATAGAGCCTTGAAACATCCTGACACCTACAGCCTTATTATTGGTGGATAGAGCCTTGAAACATCCTGACACCTACAGCCTTCTTATTGGTGGATAGAGCCTTGAAACATCCTGTTACCTATAGCCTTCTTATTGGTGGATAGAGTCTTGAAACATCCAGCTCTTGGACACAGACAGAGAACAGAGAAGTACAGGGTTTAGACACATCAGACCAACTACTACTCAGTCAGTTACAGTAAGTTAATAACAAGTCAAACTAAGTTATATTGATAGATATTACAATAAGAGGTCAGACAGACTGAATAAGTTGATGAATTGATTGATTGGTGTAATCATTGATATTTACAGTACAGTTAGTTAAGATGGCCAACTATGTCAACAAACAGGTGATTGAATTAAACAAGGTTACTGAAGAAAACCGGAACAGAGCAACGAGGAGCGTGAAGACTGAGACCCATCTCTCAGGTAAGAACTAAGAATGATCTATCGTTCTCTCACACACACACACACACTCATTTTAATACGATCAATTGAAAATAACCTTTTTAAACAACAACAAAGTGCACACCCCGCCACTGTTTTTGGTACACAGCTAAGGGGCTGGAGAAATGTAAGCACTCTCAATATCATAGTCAGAGCTATGTATGCTCAGTGTAAGCTTGTTTTACTCTGGAACTGTACATGATGGAATTGTACTCTGTATTGCCTCAAAGCTACAGTACATTTGTCAAAAAAGCTGAATATACAATATTTATTTTACACAATGACTGCTTGTTTTGTCACATAAACATATTAGAATTTTAGCAACCAGGAAATGGCAGAGCGATTTCTGCATAGGGCATCTGGTTAAAACAATCATTTTGATCTCATGGATGGTCTGTCTATGAATTTGAGAGTGGTTACGTTTCTCCACTAAGTGTGTATTTTGTGTCCTGATGGGGTTAGAAAGTTGAACTAAGCTCATGAGGCATTTAGAAGTTACATTCTTCAAGAATGAATGTGTAAATATCATTAATTTCAAAGTCCAAAAACCTGAGGCAGAAATCGCAGATAGCCCCTTTATATCATGCTTCAGCTGTATTGTGTAACTTTGGTAACTTCTTCTTATAGTAGCTTCCTGTGTATCAGACTTGAGATGACAAACTGTTGCTGCCAACCCTAAATCAGGGGGAAACAAGTGACGCAATGGAAATGTTTGGTTCTCAGAATTCTAATATTAATTAGTGATGTAGGATGATTGTCTGTCTGTCTGTCTGTGTGTGTGTCTGTGTGTGTGTGTGTGTGTGTGTGTGTGTGTGTGTGTGTGTGTGTGTGCCTGGTCCTTTGCAGATGGAAGACCAAGACTCTACAGACTGGCTGCTGTGTGTTTTGGAGTGCTGTGTGTTCTACAAGTCACTCTCAACATCTCCCTGAGGATGGCTTTCTGTGAGTGAGGCTGCGTCCCAAATGACGCCCTATTAACTCAGTACTTTTGACAGTGCACTACATAGGGAATAGAGTGCTATTTGGACCCTATTCCATTTCATAATGCACTACTTCTGACCATGCCCCATAGGGCAGATATGTATTTCATTATCACACTATAGCTCTGTACTCACAAAGCAAGGATCATAATTCCTGTAGTTTGTCAATATTGTTGACACACAAAAAACACACCTGGTTTAATTATGCAATTCAAAGAAATGTGCACTCTGTTTACAACGGTCTTACTAGTCTTGTAGAGTTTACAATTTATCAGATTTTCTACCGATATGCGTGCCAGTTATGAAAAGTTTCATTTTTAATGAGTGTTTTAATAAGTGTTTTAGTTTTTCAAAATAATTGTCACATGGTTAATAATACAAACCGGAATTACATTATTTAGTAGACGCTCTTATCCAGAGAGACTTACAGGAGCATTTAGGTGTAAGTGCCTTATTCAAGGATAAATCGACAGATTTTTCACAGTCAGCTCAGGGATTCAAACCAGCGACCTTTCGTATACTGGCCCACCGCTCTTAACCGCTATGCTGCCTGCCGCTATGGACACATTTATACACCGGGATTCATTGGTGCCTAAAGAAATTAGTTAATGCACTAAGAGATCCAATGTAGCAGTCGGGCTAAAACGTCCATTGTCAACTAGAACAATTACAATCAGAAAATATCCTGATGAACATGCAGATTATTTCAATCACATTCATCTCTCTACTTCGCATGTCTGCCTCCCTTTCTATCTGTCTTGGCTTGCGCTATCACTAGTGAAGTGCAACATTGCATCAAATCAATCTACTGGGTGCAGTCCAATGACTGTATAAATGAAAGGTACTTTGCGCTTTTGGAGAGCTAGGTGGTTGGCTCTTAAAAGAGCCTTTGGGTGTTTGTGTAGTGAAGTTGAAGCCGCAGTGGTGAATTTACTTGGCTTTGACGGCCTTCTCGGTCTTCTTGGGGAGAAGCACTGCCTGGATGTTGGCCAGCACACCACCCTGAGCGATGGTCACACCGCCGAGCAGATTGTTCAGCTCCTCGTCGTTACGGACGGCCAGTTGGAGGTGACGGGGGATGATACGGGTCTTCTTGTTGTCATGGGCAGCGTTGCCAGCCAACTCCATGATCTCAGCAGTCAGGTACTCGAGCACGGCGGCCAGGTAGACGGGTGCACCAGCGCCCACACGCTCGGCGTAGTTGCCTTTGCGCAGCAGCCTGTGCACACGGCCCACGGGGAACTGGAGCCCGGCACGGGATGAACTTGTCTTTGCCTTCGCCCTGGCCTTGCCTCCGGTTTTGCCTCTTCCGCTCATAGTGATCGCTTACTAATAATAGAGATAGATAGATACTTTATTGATCCCTGTGGGGACATTTGTCAAGCAGCTACGAAAAAAAACACATGGCAGGTGAAAAATGCCAGAACGAAAATACAAAATATAGATACACGATACATAGAGCGGCAGTATGAAAAAGTATACAAATACAAGAAGTCTGGAGTGCAAAAAAGCTATAAAAAGACATTGCATAGTATGGGTGGATGGCTGAATATGTACAATATACATTGGTGGATGGTGCATGGTTAACTATAATATACAGGTCAATGGCAGAGAAATACTTCAGTAGCTAAAAATGCGTATGGTATGAGCGAAGGTAATAATAGTTTACTTAATAGACAGACTGGCTAAATGAACAGGTAAGTGAATATTTTGCATGGTTAAATTAACTGTACAGCAGTAGCGGCTTGTCAATAGAGGCGCCCCCATCAAAATTCCAGAAATGTACATGTATACAAAAATGATATAAAAATGAAATAAAAATAAAAAATAAAATAGATTACTCATACGATGTGCCGGCTGGTAGTAAGAGCCTCAGCATTTAATAAAAACTGTCTTTAATCGGTTAACTATTTAGTATTTTATGTTTTTCAATGTTTCATGCTGTTTCATGGGCGAGGGACGCCGGACAAATGGATGTCTATCTGAGTCCATAAATCTTCGGGCAGCATGTGACCTGAAGCTGGTCTCTAATTGGTTTCTTAAAGATCCTCCCCCGGGCGCAGGTCGCTGCGTCCCTGGCGAATCAGAATTGGATACATGTTATTTTATCCAATCTGATTGGTTCTCGTCACCTGTCATTCAACTTTACGCTCTTGGCCACTACTGCGAGTGCGCGGGCGACACCGTCACTCCGAGTCGCCAAAACCTTGCTAGGCTGATCACTTTCGTAGAGATAAATGGCAGCAGTTAAACCAAAGTGTCGGCACTGAAGTTTTGTGGACAACAACGGGGTTAAGAGACCTCAAACATCTTTCTGAAAAATGCAAACGTCATGACAGTAGCCGCAGCCATCTTGATAATAGCATGAAACTAACGTTTTTGGGCAGAGTTAGAATTGCTGAACAACTAGATGAAGGCTACAGGATTGGCATTAGAAGCCACAACGAAGAGGTGACAAAAAGTTCTCATTACCACCCAGGACCACAGCTGAAGATGAGAGGTGCTTCTCAACCTTGAAAAGAATCAAAACATTTCTCAGAAACACCATGACCCAGGAGAGGCTGAATGCACTGGCATTGCTGTCCATGGAAAAGAGACTTGTTACTGAGATGACTGACTTTAATCAGAGAGTCATTGAGAAATTAGCTGGCCAGAAAGAAAGGAGAGCAAAATGTATGTTCAAGTAGTCAACATGCTACTCTGTTGCTGCTGTTTGTTTTCTCTCATTCAGTTATATGTGGGAAAGGAATGTGTTAAAATATAAAAGTGCAGACGCTGTTTTCTCTTTAATGCTTGAATTTATACTTTTATTTGTCTGTATAATAAAAGTGTTATAAAAAAATAAAAAGTAGTCAACATGGTTTTTGGTACTGCATGCACCCCCCCAAAAATAATTATCACCAGCTGTCACTGCTGTACAGGTAAATATACAGTTCAATTTACAGGTAAGTGAATATTTGCATGGTTACATTAACTGTACAGGTAAATGACAGGAAGAGATGCAGAAGGTATGCAGTAGTTTACTGCACACGTTGAAGGACCTGAGCCTCTTCAGAAAGTAGAGTCGGCTCTGGCCCTTTTTGTACAGAGCCCCGGTGTTACCAGCCCATTCCAACCTGTTGTCCATATGGACTCCCAGGAACTTGTATGACCCAACCATTTCCTCATCCATCCCCTGTATAGGGACTGCAGTCAGTTGGGCCTTGGTTCTCCTGAAGTCCACCACCATCTCCTTTGCTGATGTTGAGCTGAAGGTGATTCTGCTCACACCACAACACAAAGTCATTGATTGCGCTCCTGTACTCCTCCTCCTGCCCACCCCTGATGCTCCCTACAATTGCGGAGTCATCCGAAAACTTCTGCAGGTGGCATGTTTCAGAGTTATATCTGAAGTCCGAGGTGTAGAGGGTGAACAGGAAACTACCCGTTCTGACACAGCTCTGTAGTCGCACAAATTGTGGCCTACCGGTCAGGTAGTCCGTGACCCAGGAGACTATGGGTGCTTCCACTTTCATCCTCTTTATCTTCTCACCCAGTAGCAGGGGCTGAATGGTGTTGAAGGCATTGGAGAAGTCAAAAAACATAACCCTCACAGTGCAACCTGCGTTGTCCAGGTGAGAGTAGGCCCTCTGCAGAAGGTAGATGATTGCATCATCCACCCCAATGTTGCGCTGATATGCGAACTGCAGGGGGTCCAGTGATGTACACACCAGGGGTCTGAGGTGAGCGAGGACTAACCTTTCCAGGGTCTTCATGATGTGGGATGATAGTGCTACAGGTCTGAAGTCATTCAGGACAGTGGGGTGCGCCTTCTTGGGCACTGGGATGAGGCAGGATGTTTTTCACAGCACAGGGACCCTTTCTAGGCTCAGGCTAAGGTTGAAGGGTCGCTGGAGTATTCCACACAGTTGGTCAGCACAGACCCTAAGCACCCTGATGTCTCTCCAGCTCTCTCTTCACTTGGTTGGTGGTGAAAGCCAGCCCAGGTGGGGAGGTGGGGGGAAGGGGGGGGTTGAGGATCTGTCCAGAGGGAGCAGGGGCGGAGGTGGGCTCGCTGATTGTCTCAACAGAGGTGTTGTGAGCAAAGTGTGGGTGGGACAGCCGTGAGGGTGTGTGGTCTGGGGAGCTGGAGGGGAGGTGGACAGGGCCAGTATCGAACATGTTAAAAAATTGGTTCAGCTCATTGGCTCTGTCCTGGGTCCCCTCCGTCTGCCCACTGTTTGACTTTTTGAAGCCAGTGATGTTTCTCATACCCTTCCACACCTCTCTCACCTGCCTCTGCCTCAGCTTGTCCTCCATCTTCTCCTTATACCCTCTCTTCCTCTCAGCAATCCGCAACTTCAGCTCCCTCTGGACACATTTCAATTTGTCCCTGTCCCCCTCCTTGAAGGCCCTCTTCTTCTCATTCAGCAGGGCCTTCAGGTCGCTGGTGACCCAGGGTTTATTGTTTAGAAAAAGGCATACCTTCCTGGTGGGTATAGTGTTGTCAGGGAGGTGACCAAGAACCCGATGGTCACTCTGACAGAGGTCCAGAGTTCCTCTGTGGAGATTGGAGAACCTTCCAGAAGGATAACCATTTCTGCAGCACTCCACCAATCAGTCCTTTATGGTAGAGTGGCCAGACGGAAACCACTCCTCAGTAAAAGGCACATGACAGTCTGCTTGGAGTTTGCCAAAAGGCACCTAAAGACTCTCAGACCATGAGAAACTAGATTCTCTGGTCTGATGAAACCAAGATTGAACTGTTTGGCCTGAATGCCAAGCGTCACGTCTGGAAACCTGGCAACATCCCTACGGTGATGCATGGTGGTGGCAGCATCATGCTGTGGGGATGTTTTTCAGCGGTAGGGACTAGGAGACTAGTCAGGATCGAGGGAAAGATGAACGGAGCAAAGTACAGAGAGATCCTTGATGAAAACCTGCTCCAGAGCGCTCAGGACCTCAGATTGGGGCGGAGGTTCACCTTCCAACAGGACAACAGCCCTAAGCACACAGCTAAGACAACACAGGAGTGGCTTTGGGACAAGTCTCTAAATGTCCTTGAGTGGCCCAGCCAGAGCCCGGACTTGAACCCGATCGAACACCTCTGGAGATACCTGAAAATAGCTGTGCAGCGATGATCCCCATCCAACCTGACAGAGCTTGAGAGGATCTGCAGAGAAGAATGGGAGAAACTCCCCAAATACAGCTGTGCCTTGTAGCGTCATATCCAAGAGGTCTCAAGGCTGTAATCACTGCCAAAGGTGCTTCAACAAAGTACTGAGTAAAGGGTCTGAATACTTAAATGTGATTTTCAGAAAATTCTAAAAACCTGTTTTATGCTTTGTCAAATCTGTTTTGTCATTATCAGGTATTGTGTCTAGATTAATGAGGGGAGAAAACAGTGTAATACATTTTAGAATAAGGCTGTAAGGTAACAAAATATGGAAAAAGGCAAGGGGTCTGAATACTTTCCGAATACACTGTGTAAGCCTGGGTTATCAACCATTCAAAGTTGGCCTTAGTGGGAGTGATCATAGAATTCTATGGGAGTGACCTTACTGAGTACAATACTTGTCATCAGGCTTTGTCCTTTGCTAGCAAAAACATTCCCCCTGGTCGTCACTTGTTAACACAGCCACAAAGTCATAATCATGGCTAAGCCCTGCCCAATTTATCTTATTAAAATGTGATTTTAAGCTTAACCCTAACTACTGAAGGCCAAGTTTGATGCGATGGTCCACCAGATTTTCAGAGCATTTGGGAGGAAGGATGAGATCAGGTGTAATGTGACTAAAATGACACTAACCAGTGTAATGATGTCAATCATGTCTTTAGGACGCACTGTAACCAGTGTACTGATGTCAATCATGTCTTTAGGACGCACTGTAACCAGTGTACTGATGTCAATCATGTCTTTAGGACGCACTGTAACCAGTGTACTGATGTCAATCATGTCTTTAGGACGCACTGTAACCACATTTTATTTTTTTATAACGTCATCATTTCTCAATCAAAGTTGTACAGACAGATGGCGCCTTTTGAATATCTTGATAGAATATACATAACATCCTCCGAATGCAACATCTGCCGAAATCCACATTGTCTCAGGCAAACATCACTGTCAATCATGAAAGATAATTATTCATGTTTCACTGGTGAAATGTTCACACTGCATGCAAATCATCTCAGGCATTATCATGAAATATGCATTTAGAGCTTCTTGAATTACTGTTTGGTGAGTGAATTAACCAGTAGCTATATGTATCAATCCTTTCCAGATAACAGAGGCAATGTGACTGAAGAGAGAGACCAGCTACAGACCAGTTACAACACCCTGACTAAAGAGAGAGACCAGCTACAGACCAGTTACAACACCCTGACTGAAGAGAGAGACCAGCTACAGACCAGTTACAACACCCTGACTGAAGAGAGAGACCAGCTACAGAAGGAGAGAGATGATCTCATGAGAAAGTTCTCTAATCTGAGTGAGTTCACTTAATAAATGATCATAACATCACATATCTAATATGCAGTAAACTTGTGTTTTTATTGTTCAATAATAGGTGCAGAATAATAAGATGGAAATTCATGTGTCTGTCTTGTAGAACAAACCTGTCCTGAAGGCTGGAACAAGTTGGAATCCAGTTGGTACTTCCTGTCTACTGTGAAAAAACCCTGGGAGGAAAGCAGACAGGACTGTCAGGAGAGAGGAGCAGACCTGATGATCATAAACAGTGATAAGGAACAGGTGAGAGAGAGATGGGCGGGGGCGGGGTTATGATCAAACATCCCTTGGTCAGTAATGTATCTTCCACTATTTAACACATGTAGTCTATTGCAGTTGACAATATCAGTATCTTTCTCACCAACAGGAGTTTCTCGTCGGCCTCGATAAAACAGCCTGGATTGGTCTGACTGACTCTGTTACTGAGGGGACCTGGAAATGGGTGGACGGCACCCCACTGAACATAAGGTGAGATTTGACCATCCAGGTGTGATAGAAAATTATTGTTTCCACTCATAGATGTCATTCCACGAGCACTAAAGATATATCATATAAACCAAGTACTATTTGCATATGAAAATGTCCTAAAGAAAATACAAGACAAGTTTTGGTTGTTGGTCCTCTTTCTTACTGTTTGACTCTGCATTGTTGGGGAAGGACCCGTAATTAAGCATTTCATGGTAAAGTCTATTTTTATTATTTTATTTTCTCTTGTTTACCCTGTAGTTACTGGCACACAGAGCAGCCTGATAATGGTCGTGACAACCCAGCAAATGGGGAGGAGGACTGTGTTGAGATGAACACAGAAACATGGCCTCCTGTAAAGGCATGGAATGACCAGTCATGTTTAGACAATCGTTACTGGATTTGTGAGAAACAACAGAGGAGGCTGGTGGGATGATGCGCACACATACAGCACCGTACAGTTCTCTCTCTCTCTCTCTCTCTCTCTCTCTCTCTCTCTCTAAGGCACACAGACACTGTAAGTACTGTACTGGGGGGCAAAACAACCTGATAATGGTGGTGTACCAAGATGTAACTAGGACTGTGCTGAGGTAAATATTGGGTATTCTGAGCCTGTAGATACATATTCTGTCATATTATTTACCTCTCAATATAACTGGATTTGTGAAGAGTTATACAGTAGATCATTATATAGCATTGCTACAGTGCTAATTCATGTAGGCTGAACATCTCTCTCTCTCTAGTTAAACAATATGTATAAATACTGTCATCTGTAAAATGCTTGTATTCATTGTTTTCAATAGAAACATGTTATGTGATTTATGAGGCTTTATAAAAATTAATCTCTTTAAAAAGAAGCTGAAGTAAGACTCAGATTAAGTAAGAAAGCAACATTGTTCCTAGCAGGTTTACCAGCTTCCTGATTCAATGTGATTGGATTGTTTAAACAATATGACTTGGTTAGACACAGACGGACGGCAGAACAGTACTGAGGATACACTCTGCACGCAGGCAGACACACACACACGCAGACATGGGAAGTCCACCTTTTCTGATAAAGATGCAGACAGATTTCCCACACACACACCTCTGAATAACTCCTCACACTGATGTCACACACAGACTGCGTAGGCAAAAGAAAGGGCCCCTATGTGGCCATCTGTTGCTGCCATAGAGAGTACGAGACATAACGTGAACTCCATTTAAAGGCTGGGGATGAAGCCACAAACAGGCCTGGCACAGTGATAGGATGTAGAGATGCAGATCAGACCAACTACTTGTCAGTGAAGTTAGAATCATACAGTAGATATTACCATTAGGAGTCAGTTAGAAAGGTAATCATACAGTGGATATTACCATTAGGAGTCAGTTAGAAAGGTAATCATACAGTGGATATTACCATTAGGAGTCAGTTAGAAAGGTAGTTATACAGTAGATATTACCATTAGGAGTCAGTTAGAAAGGTAATCAGAACAGTAGATATTACCATTAGGAGTCAGTTAGAAAGGTAATCAGAACAGTAGATATTACCATTAGGAGTCAGTTAGAAAGGTAATCAGAACAGTAGATATTACCATTAGGAGTCAGTTAGAAAGGTAATCATACAGTAGATATTACCATTAGGAGTCAGTTAGAAAGGTAATCAGAACAGTAGATATTACCATTAGGAGTCAGTTAGAAAGGTAATCATACAGTTAGTTAAGATGGATGACGAAGAGGTTATTGAAGAAAAGCAGAACAGAGCACAGAGGAGAGAACAGAGCACACTCACACATACTACAACACACACACACAAAACACACACGCATATTGATGCCACACACAGACACACTCACACATACCTTCACACTTTTCACACTCAGTGTGCTACTCTGTTTATTATGTGTCCTGATTGCCTAGTCCCTTTTACCCCTACCTATGTACATATTACCTCAACTAACTCAACTACCTCCTACCCTTGCACATTTCCTTGGTACCGGTACCTTCTATGTTGCCTCGTTATTGTTATTTTATTGTGTTACTAATTTCCTTCAGCAAATTTTGTATTTGCATTTTTCTCTTTCATTTGAACTCATCTTTGTTGGGAAAGGACCCGGAAGTAAGCATTTCCTGGTAAAGTCTACACCTGTTGTATTCGGCGCATGTGACAAACCATATGTTTATTATTTAATTCTCTCTGTCTATACCCTGTAGTTACTGGGGAGGAGGACTGTGTTGAGCTGAACACAGAAACACGGCCTCCTGTAAAGGCATGGAATGACGAGTCGTGTGAAGACAATCGTCACTGGATTTGTGGAAAAGGGGTTTAACAACACCATGACAACAGAGGAGGCTGGTGGGAGGAGCTAGAGGAGGACAGGCTCATTGTAATGGCTGGAATGGAATATATGGAACGTTATCAAACAAATCAAACATAGAAAAGACGTTTGACTCCGTTCCTCTATTCCAGTCCAGCCATTACAATGAGCCTGTCCTCCTCTAGCTCCTCCCACCAGCCTCCTCTTCATGACATCATACTGTAACACAGGTACAGATCCCTACGCGACCGAAATGAAGCTGCTCGCGCATAACACTGTGTTGCATATCTCACTGCTTTCTTCCGTGTGGTGTGCTCTCATGACGACAAATACTCAACCCTTTTTAATATTAAATCACTGGATGGTGGTCAGTAAACCCATGGAATATGGTGTTAGGTAAATGCGTAGCTAATGTCAATAATATATTTATTGAAATCTATTAGCATGTAGGGTAACGTGGGGTACACAGCCCCCCCCCCCCCCCCCAGTAATTCTCAGCAACCACGATCACTAACACTTTCCCTGACTGCCACTAATCTTGCTCAACTAATAACTTTATGTCTCATGCATTTTTAAGGGCACTAGCAAAACAAGGTAAATATATCTCATATTTTGTCATTTAGGAAAAGTTATATAGATCATCTAATTAAGTTAGATCTATAAACTTTTCATATATATATATGTATATATATATACACTCCAGACGGGGAGCCTAAAGATACATCATCCACCTGTTTAAAGATACAAATTATAATCAGTTTTTAATAAAGTAGCAAAGTTTAAGGGGGTATCGGTAACTGGCCCCGCCTCCAATCCAATGCAAGTCAATGGTACCTAAATCATGTCCAAATCTTCTACAATTAACTTTGAGTTACATAGGAATTGTTTTGATACTTTAGGATGATTTAACGCAGAAACTAAACAATGGACCTTAACCCTTAACCTCATGATAGTGAGGATATTAATAGTGAAATGTGCAATGCCATTTTGTTTCAATATTTGATGTATTTATAAATATTTGATGTATTTATAAAGTATCTATCTATCTATCTATCTATCTATCTATCTATCTATCTATCTATCTATTTAACCCTCCGCTGTGTTCCGGTCGAATTGGACCGATTTACAAGTTTTCTCTCTGAAAAATGTAGTTAATTGAATGTGATTGTCATAAGGTACCATGACGTTGTCCACACAGGGCACCTGAACACACTAAATACATTTTGTTTATTTATCTTTTGTACACCTGTGGTGTTCCCGGTCATTAGAAATGAATGGGTGAGACTACAATTAGTGTATGAAATGTTGTTCAGTCACATGCCCATTCATCAGATGGACACACTTCCTCTCCCAGACCCCCACATGCATGTGTGTTTGAGCACACACACACACACACACCTCACTCCCCTTCTTGGCTTCCATGGCAACCCCCACGGGAACCTTTCCCCAATAGAATGTTTCCCCCACGGGAACCTTTCCCCAATAGAATGTTTCCACACCTGTTGGCATTCTCACAAACAATCGTAACATTGTTTCAATAATATATAGAACGTTTCTCGCAGCTCTGGTATATAAAGCTATTTTGAGCAATTCATTCTGTGGCAGCACAATGACCAAACCATATACTGTATGTGAGGCTCTTGATCATATCAAATAGAAGTTCAAAAGTTCTTGTGAACATTACAAGTTAAGTTGATAAAAAGATCTAACACAACATTAGGTGACAATATATGTATTATTATGGATTTATAATCAGCTATAATGGGGTGATCATTTTGGACCAGGAACACAGGATTGATTAATGAACACAACAAGAGTTAAATAAGTGACTCTGGGTAAAAAACACCCCTTTTCTAAAAGCAACATTTAATTCAATAACAAAAAACGTGTAAACTGTAGCAAATGATTAACCCCTTTTGAGTCAGCAATTGGACATTGTTGTTTGGGGGAGGGGGGGCTAGTTACCCCACAAATTACAAGTGCATAACTAGATGGGATTTTCCCATTCATATTTTTTGGGGAATGTATTCAGAAACCATGTAAATTATTTGATTGGCAATAAAAAAATCAAACACGTTGATGTTGGTCACATTATTGCTAACTAATATGAATTTGTCATGATGCGGCACTGTGCAGTTCCAAAATAATCCAAAGGGTGGCAGCCTAGACCACAAATTAATGTTTTTCATGAAATAATGTTCTGGTTATGTGAACTATGGCAGGATTGGGATTTTAGGCTGCCATCCTTTGGATTATGATGGAACTGTGTAAACTCCCATTAGCAGTTGGCTTGTATTATAACTGTAGAGGGGGCAGGGGACAGAACTTTTGAAGATAATATGTACAAAATCAGGCACCAAACACACTTGAAAATCATTATTTTATATTATTTGTGGTAATAAATCACAGATTCCAAGGTCAATTAGCTACAGGACAATATTTCTACCTATTTAATTACACAAAAACAAATAACACCTCCAACTGAGAAAATGTGTGTTGGTTTTACTGTAGTTACACAACACTTTTACACACACAGAGAGAGAGAGAGAGAGCGCGAGGATAACTGGCAAATAATGTTTACCTGAACTGAGCTGAAGGTAAAACCTGATATAATTTCTGTTCCTTAATAACTGTCAATCTATCACTAACCACAATACCTTTGGTCTCTCACTGTTCTCCTGTACGCTCCTCTGTCTGTCCTGTGGACCTCTGGCTCTCTATGTAGATGCAGAATAATATCAGTGCATTTACAATTGTATTGTAAACACACACAACCAATTCACTAACTCCTGGAAATAGAACGACTGTCCCTATGTTTGCTGAGCTGCATCTCTCAGTCTCTTTCTCAACAATACATTCTGTATGTCCATCTTCACCAAGTTGGGAAAACAATGTTAACGCAGCTATCCAGCTTTGTTTTTTTTATACAATTAACTGAGCTGATGTTACCAAAAGTAGCAAACGTCATGTTAGTCATTGATGCCCCTCAAGTTAGCTAGCTAACTAGCTTTATTAGCATTGTTTTGCATATTTGGACAGTAATTTATTAAACAGTAATTGGTTAGTTAGTTCTAGCAATTGGATTTAGTGTCCAGTGTCCAGATAGCGAATCAACTACAGCCATAACATTTGCTAGACTGGGTAGTCCCTAACGTTAGTTAGCTAGCTTAACGTTATCTGAAAGTGCAGCTTTTCAGTCAACATGTTAAAATGTAGCTAAATTACTCAAATCTAGCGTACTGTGAGGTCAATACCTCTGAATAGCTTCATCATGGGCTAACAAAAGTAGCTAGCTATAGTAGCAGCAAGCTAACAAAGTTTATCTCAGGTTCTCCTTCTCCTCTTTGCACTCTCGAGAGAATGAACAGTCACTCGCATGTGCTGAAATATAAAGCCAGTAACTATTTATGTATACTTTAAGACCAATACAACTGCAGAGAGAGAGAGACCAGCCACAGACCAGTTACAACAACCTGACTGAAGAGAGAGATCAGCTGGAGAAGGAGGAGAGGAGATAGCAGAGGAGATAGGAGGAGAGGAATCTAGGAGAGACTAATTGAGATAGAGCCTTAGTGTCACAGAGAGACAGAGGAGAGGAATCTAGGAGAGACTAATTGAGACAGAGCCTTAGTGTCACAGAGAGACATAGATGAGGAGAGGAATCTAGGAGAGACTAATTGAGACAGAGCCTTAGTGTCACAGAGAGACATAGAGGAGGAGAGGAATCTAGGAGAGACTAATTGAGACAGAGCCTTAGTGTCACAGAGACATAGAGGAGGAGAGGAATCTAGGAGAGACTAATTGAGACAGAGCCTTAGTGTCACAGAGAGACATAGAGGAGAGGAATCTAGGAGAGACTAATTGAGATAGAGACATAGAGGAAGAGGAAAATTAAGAGAATGAGGAAGAGAGAAAAAATTAGGCAGAACAGCACTTAAAGCACAGACACACATACTTCCCTTTTAAAACTCTGATAAATATTCAAGCATAGATTTCCCACACACACTTCTGAATAACAGCATAGATAGAGAAAAGCCCCTATACGGCATAAGGCCATTGGTGATGTATGTGATGAAATCGGTGGCTGGTCACAGAGCCAACCCATGACCTCCATTTGAAGGCTTGGGTGTCAAAGCCTCAGTAATGCTATATGATCGATATGAGAATTCAGAGGGTCACATTTTTTATTCACTAAAATATATGTTTCTTAAATTATAACTGGTATGGAGTGATATCTAGTTGTTAAAGGTCTAATGGAATCACTACGGTATGGAGTGATATCTAGTTGTTAAAGGTCTAATGGAATCACTACGGTATGGAGTGATATCTAGTTGTTAAAGGTCTAATGGAATCACTACGGTATGGAGTGATATCTAGTTGTTAAAGGTCTAATGGAATCACTACGGTATGGAGTGATATCTAGTTGTTAAAGGTCTAATGGAATCACTACGGTATGGAGTGATATCTAGTTGTTAAAGGTCTAATGGAATCACTATGGTATGGAGTGATATCTAGTTGTTAAAGGTCTAATGGAATCACTACGGTATGGAGTGATATCTAGTTGTTAAAGGTCTAATGGAATCACTACGGTATGGAGTGATATCTAGTTGTTAAAGGTCTAATGGAATCACTACGGTATGGAGTGATATCTAGTTGATAAAGGTCTAATGGAATCACTACGGTATGGAGTGATGTCTAGTTGTTAAAGGTCTAATGGAATCACTACGGTATGGAGTGATATCTAGTTGATAAAGGTCTAATGGAATCACTACGGTATGGAGTGATGTCTAGTTGCAAATTGCAGAGGTCTTGAATAAGAAGGGTCAACACTGCAAATATTGACTCTTTGCATAAACTGAATGTCATTGTCAATTACAGCCTTTGACACTTATGGAATACTTGTAATTATACTTCAGTGTACCATAGTAACTACTGATATAAAGATCTAAGAACACTGAAGCAGCAAACTTTGTGGAGACCAATACTTGTGTCATTCTCAAAACTTTTGACCACGACTGTATGTGCGGTGTTACATAATTCATTATAAATCTTAACATTGAAAAATATATACTTTAAAAAAAAGGAAGGAAGTAACCACAGAACAGAATGAACAAGGACAATGAACAGGGTGCTGTCTGATCACAAAGGTAACGTCCCAAATGGTACCCTATTTCCCTAGGTAGTGCCCTGTATAGAGAATAGGGTGCCATTTGGGACACACTTCAAGAGTCTCCTTCTTATTGGTGGCCAGAGCCTTGAAACATCCTGTTACCTATAGCCTTCTTATTGGTGGATAGAGCCTTGAAACATCCTGTTACCTATAGCCTTCTTATTGGTGGATAGAGCCTTGAAACATCCAGCTCTTGGACACAGACAGAGAACAGAGAAGTACAGGGTTTAGACACATCAGACCAACTACTACTCAGTCAGTTACAGTAAGTTAATAACAAGTCAAACTAAGTTAGATTGATAGATATTACAATAAGAGGTCAGACAGACTGAATAAGTTGATGAATTGATTGATTGGTGTAATCATTGATATTTACAGTACAGTTAGTTAAGATGGCCAACTATGTCAACATACAGGTGATTGAATTAAACAAGGTTACTGAAGAAAACCGGAACAGAGCAACGAGGAGAGTGAAGACTGAGACCCATCTCTCAGGTAAGAACTAAGAATGATCTATCGTTCTCTCACACACACACACACACACACACACACACACACACACACACACACAAACATACTCATTTCAATACGATCAATTGAAAATAACCTTTTTAAACAACAACAAAGAGCGATTTCTGCATAGGGCATCTGGTTAAAACAATCATTTAGATCTCATGGATGGTCTGTCTATGAATTTGAGAGTGGTTACGTTTCTCCACTAAGTGTGTATTTTGTGTCCTGATGGGGTTAGAAAGTTCAACTAAGCTCATGAGGCATTTAGAAGTTACATTCTTCAAGAATGAATGTGTAAATATCATTAATTTCAAAGTCCAAAAAACTGAGGCAGAAATCGCAGATAGCCCCTTTATATCATGCTTCAGCTGTATTGTGTAACTTTGGTAACTTCTTCTTATAGTAGCTTCCTGTGTATCAGACTTGAGATGACCGCAAGCTTGGGCAAACTGTTGCTGCCAACCCTAAATCAGGGGGAAACAAGTGACGCAATGGAAATGTTTGGTTCTCAGAATTCTATTCTAATATTAATTAGTGATGTAGGATGATGATGGTGTGTGTGTGTGTGTGTGTGTGTGTGTGTGTGTGTGTGCCTGGTCCTTTGCAGATGGAAGACCAAGACTCTACAGACTGGCTGCTGTGTGTTTTGGAGTGCTGTGTGTTCTACAAGTCACTCTCAACATCTCCCTGAGGATGGCTTTCTGTGAGTGAGGCTGCGTCCCAAATGACACCCTATTAACTCAGTACTTTTGACAGTGCACTACATAGGGAATAGAGTGCTATTTGGACCCTATTCCATTTCATAATGCACTACTTCTGACCATGCCCCATAGGGCAGATATGTATTTCATTATCACACTATAGCTCTGTACTCACAAAGCAAGGATCATAATTCCTGTAGTTTGTCAATATTGTTGACACACAAAAAACACACCTGGTTTAATTATGCAATTCAAAGAAATGTGCGCTCTGTTTACAACGGTCTATTACTAGTCTTGTAGAGTTTACAATTTATCAGATTTTCTACCGATATGCGTGCCAGTTATGAACAGTTTCATTTTTAATGAGTGTTTTAATAAGTGTTTTAGTTTTTCAAAATAATTGTCACATGGTTAATAATACAAACCGGAATTACATTATTTAGTAGACGCTCTTATCCAGAGCGACTTACAGGAGCATTTAGGAGTAAATCGACAGATCTTTCACACAGTCAGCTCGGGGATTCAAACCAGCGACCTTTCGTATACTGGCCCACCGCTCTTAACCGCTATGTTACCTGCCGCTATGGACACATTTATACACCGGGATTCATTGATGCCTAAAGAAATTAGTTAATGCACTAAGAGATCCAATGTAGCAGTCGGGCTAAAACTTCCATTGTCAACTAGAACAATTACAATCAGAAAATATCCTGATGAACATGCAGATTATTTCAATCACATTCATCTCTCTACTTCGCATGTCTGCCTCCCTTTCTATCTGTCTTGGCTTGCGCTATCACTAGTGAAGTGCAACATTGCATCAAATCAATCTACTGGGTGCAGTCCAATGACTGTATAAATGAAAGGTACTTTGCGCTTTTGGAGAGCTAGGTGGTTGGCTCTTAAAAAAGCCTTTGGGTGTTTGTGTAGTGAAGTTGAAGCCGCAGTGGTGAATTTACTTGGCTTTGACGGCCTTCTCGGTCTTCTTGGTGAGAAGCACTGCCTGGATGTTGGGCAGCACACCACCCTGAGCGATGGTCACACCGCCGAGCAGTTTGTTCAGCTCCTCGTCGTTACGGACGGCCAGTTGGAGGTGACGGGGGATGATACGGGTCTTCTTGTTGTCATGGGCAGCGTTGCCAGCCAACTCCATGATCTCAGCAGTCAGGTACTCGAGCACGGCGGCCAGGTAGACGGGTGCACCAGCGCCCACACGCTCGGCGTAGTTGCCTTTGCGCAGCAGCCTGTGCACACGGCCCACGGGGAACTGGAGCCCGGCACGGGATGAACTTGTCTTTGCCTTCGCCCTGGCCTTGCCTCCGGTTTTGCCTCTTCCGCTCATAGTGATCGCTTACTAATAATAGAGATAGATAGATACTTTATTGATCCCTGTGGGGACATTTGTCAAGCAGCTACGACAAAAACACATGGCAGGTGAAAAATGCCAGAACGAAAATACAAAATATAGATACACGATATATGATAGAGCGGCAGTATGAAAAAGTATACAAATACAAGAAGTCTGGAGTGCAAAAAAGCTATAAAAAGACATTGCATAGTATGGGTGGATGGCTGAATATGTACAATATACATTGGTGGATGGTGCATGGTTAACTATAATATACAGGTCAATGGCAGAGAAATACTTCAGTAGCTAAAAATGCGTATGGTATGAGCGAAGGTAATAATAGTTTACTTAATAGACAGACTGGCTAAATGAACAGGTAAGTGAATATTTTGCATGGTTAAATTAACTGTACAGCAGTAGCGGCTTGTCAATAGAGGGCGCTGGGGCGCCGCCCCCATCAAAATTCCAGAAATGTACATGTATACAAAAATGATATAAAAATGAAATAAAAATAAAAAATAAAATAGATTACTCATACGATGTGCCGGCTGGTAGTAAGAGCCTCAGCATTTAATAAAAACTGTCTTTAATCGGTTAACTATTTAGTATTTTATATGTTTTTCAATATGTTTCATGCGGTTTCATGGGCGAGGGACGCCGGACAAATGGATGTCTATCTGAGTCCATAAATCTTCGGGCCTGAAATCATGTGACCTGAAGCTGGTCTCTAATTGGTTTCTTAAAGATCCTCCCCCGGGCGCAGGTCGCTGCGTCCCTGGCGAATCAGAATTGGATACATGTTATTTTATCCAATCTGATTGGTTCTCGTCACCTGTCATTCAACTTTACGCTCTTGGCCACTACTGCGAGTGCGCGGGCGACACCGACACACCGTCACTCCGAGTCGCCAAAACCTTGCTGGGCTGATCACTTTCGTAGAGATAAATGGCAGCAGTTAAACCAAAGTGTCGGCACTGAAGTTTAGTGGACAACAACGGGGGTAAGAGACCTCAAACATCTATCTGAACAATGCAAACGTCATGACAGTAGCCGCAGCCATCTTGATAATAGCATGAAACTAACGTTTTTGGGCAGAGTTAGAATTGCTGAACAACTAGATGAAGGCTACAGGATTGGCATTAGAAGCCACAACGAAGAGGTGACAAAAAGTTCTCATTACCACCCATGACAACAGCTGAAGATGAGAGGTGCTTCTCAACCTTGAAAAGAATCAAAACATTTCTCAGAAACACCATGACCCAGGAGGCTGAATGCACTGGCATTGCTGTCCATGGAAAATAGACTTGTTACTGAGATGACTGACTTTAATCAGAGAGTCATTGAGAAATTTGCTGGCCAGAAAGAAAGGAGAGCAAAATGTATGTTCAAGTAGTCAACATGCTACTCTGTTGTTGCTGTTTGTTTTCTCTCATTCAGTTATATGTGGGAAAGGAATGTGTAAAAATATAAAAGTGCAGACACTGTTTTCTCTTTAATGCTTGAATTTATACTTTTATTTGTCTGTATAATAAAAATGTGTTAAAAAAAAAGAAAAGTAGTCAACATGCTTTTTGGTACTGCATGCACCCCCCCAAAAATAATTATCACCAGCCGTCACTGCTGTACAGGTAAATATACAGTTCAATTTACAGGTAAGTGAATATTTGCATGGTTACATTAACTGTACAGGTAAATGGCAGGAAGAGATGCAGAAGGTATGCAGTAGTTTACTGCACACGTTGAAGGACCTGAGCCTCTTCAGAAAGTAGAGTCAGCTCTGGCCCTTTTTGTACAGAGCCCCGGTGTTACCAGCCCATTCCAACCTGTTGTCCATATGGACTCCCAGGAACTTGTATGACCCAACCATTTCCTCATCCATCCCCTGTATAGGGACTGTAGTCAGTTGGGCCTTGGTTTTCCTGAAGTCCACCACCATCTCCTTTGCTTTGCTGATGTTGAGCTGAAGGTGATTCTGCTCACACCACAACACAAAGTCATTGATTGCGCTCCTGTACTCCTCCTCCTGCCCAACCCTGATGCTCCCTACAATTGCGGAGTCATCCGATAACTTCTGCAGGTGGCATGTTTCAGAGTTATATCTGAAGTCCGAGGTGTAGAGGGTGAACAGGAAACTACCCGTTCTGACACAGCTCTGTAGTCGCACAAATTGTGGCCTACCGGTCAGGTAGTCCGTGACCCAGGAGACTATGGGTGCTTCCACTTTCATCCTCTTTATCTTCTCACCCAGTAGCAGGGGCTGAATGGTGTTGAAGGCATTGGAGAAGTCAAAAAACATAACCCTCACAGTGCAACCTGCGTTGTCCAGGTGAGAGTAGGCCCTCTGCAGAAGGTAGATGATTGCATCATCCACCCCAATGTTGCGCTGATATGCGAACTGCAGGGGGTCCAGTGATGTACATACCAGGGGTCTGAGGTGAGCGAGGACTAACCTTTCCAGGGTCTTCATGATGTGGGATGTTAGTGCTACAGGTCTGAAGTCATTCAGGACAGTGGGGTGCGCCTTCTTGGGCACTGGGATGAGGCAGGATGTTTTTCACAGCACAGGGACCCTTTCTAGGCTCAGGCTAAGGTTGAAGGGTCGCTGGAGTATTCCACACAGTTGGTCAGCACAGACCCTAAGCACCCTGATGTCTCTCCAGCTCTCTCTTCACTTGGTTGGTGGTGAAAGCCAGCCTAGGTGGGGAGGTGGGGGGAAGGGGGGGTTGAGGATCTGTCCAGAGGGAGCAGGGGCGGAGGTGGGCTCGCTGATTGTCTCAACAGAGGTGTTGTGAGCAAAGTGTGGGTGGGACAGCCGTGAGGGTGTGTGGTCTGGGGAGCTGGAGGGGAGGTGGACAGGGCCAGTATCGAACATGTTAAAAAATTGGTTCAGCTCATTGGCTCTGTCCTGGGTCCCCTCTGTCTGCCCACTGTTTGACTTTTTGAAGCCAGTGATGTTTCTCATACCCTTCCACACCTCTCTCACCTGCCTCTGCCTCAGCTTGTCCTCCATCTTCTCCTTATACCCTCTCTTCCTCTCAGCAATCCGCAACTTCAGCTCCCTCTGGACACATTTAAATTTGTCCCTGTCCCCCTCCTTGAAGGCCCTCTTCTCATTCAGCAGGGCCTTCAGGTCGCTGGTGACCCAGGGTTTATTGTTTGGAAAAAGGCATACCTTCCTGGTGGGTATAGTGTTGTCAGGGAGGTGACCAAGAACCCGATGGTCACTCTGACAGAGCTCCAGAGTTCCTCTGTGGAGATTGGAGAACCTTCCAGAAGGATAACCATTTCTGCAGCACTCCACCAATCAGTCCTTTATGGTAGAGTGGCCAGACGGAAACCACTCCTCAGTAAAAGGCACATGACAGTCTGCTTGGAGTTTGCCAAAAGGCACCTAAAGACTCTCAGACCATGAGAAACTAGATTCTCTGGTCTGATGAAACCAAGATTGAACTGTTTGGCCTGAATGCCAAGCGTCATGTCTGGAAACCTGGCAACATCCCTACGGTGATGCATGGTGGTGGCAGCATCATGCTGTGGGGATGTTTTTCAGCGGTAGGGACTAGGAGACTAGTCAGGATCGAGGGAAAGATGAACGGAGCAAAGTACAGAGAGATCCTTGATGAAAACCTGCTCCAGAGCGCTCAGGACCTCAGATTGGGGCGGAGGTTCACCTTCCAACAGGACAACAGCCCTAAGCACACAGCTAAGACAACACAGGAGTGGCTTTGGGACAAGTCTCTAAATGTCCTTGAGTGGCCCAGCCAGAGCCCGGACTTGAACCCGATCGAACACCTCTGGAGATACCTGAAAATAGCTGTGCAGCGATGATCCCCATCCAACCTGACAGAGCTTGAGAGGATCTGCAGAGAAGAATGGGAGAAACTCCCCAAATACAGCTGTGCCTTGTAGCGTCATATCCAAGAAGTCTCAAGGCTGTAATCACTGCCAAAGGTGCTTCAACAAAGTACTGAGTAAAGGGTCTGAATACTTAAATGTGATTTTCAGAAAATTCTAAAAACCTGTTTATGCTTTGTCAAATCTGTTTTGTCATTATCAGGTATTGTGTCTAGATTCATGAGGGGAGAAAACAGTGTAATACATTTTAGAATAAGGCTGTAAGGTAACAAAATATGGAAAAAGGCAAGGGGTCTGAATACTTTCCGAATACACTGTGTAAGCCTGGGATATCAACCATTCAAAGTTGGCCTTAGTGGGAGTGATCATAGAATTCTATGGGAGTGACCTTACTGAGTAAAATACTTGTCATCAGGCTTTGTCCTTTGCTAGCAAAAACATTCCCCCTGGTCGTCACTTGTTAACACAGCCACAAAGTCATAATCATGGCTAAGCCCTGCCCAATTTATCTTATTAAAATGTGATTTTAAGCTTAACCCTAACTACTGAAGGCCAAGTTTGATGCGATGGTCCACCAGATTTCCAGAGCATTTGGGAGGTAGGATGAGATCAGGTGTAATGTGACTAAAATGACACTGTAACCAGTGTACTGATGTCAATCATGTCTTTAGGACGCACTGTAACCAGTGTACTGATGTCAATAATAGATAGATAGATAGATAGGTACTTTATTGATCCCCCGGGGGGGAAATTTCATTATCAAGCAGCTACAACAAAAACACAGGGCAGGTGCAAAATGCCACAACGAAAGTACACAAAAGACAGATACACGGTACATGATACATAGAGCGGCAGTATGAAAAAGTATAGAAATACAGGATATCTGGAGTGCAAAAAAAAAGCTATAAAAGGACATTGCATAGTATGAGTGGTTGGCTGAATATGTACACTATACATTGGTGGATGTTGGATGGTTAACTATACTATACAGGTTGATGGCAGAGAAATACTTCAGTAGCTAATGCGTATGATATGAGCGAGGGTAATAATAGTTTACTTAATAGACAGACTGGGTAAATGAACAGGTAAGTGAAAATTTTGCATGGTTAAATTAGCTGTACAGTTAGGTATACAGTTATATTTACAGATAAGTGAATACTTGCATGTTTACACAAACTGTACAGGTAAATGACAGGAAGAGATACTTTAATAGCTAAATGTGTGTATGATATCATTGGGGTAATAATAGTAATTCCCTTAAAATACAGTCCTTAGTGCGCAGGGTTTAATTACAGACAACTGCACTTATTGCACATTTGATATACTAAAAGCAATGAGAAAAGGTGCAACTGGCAGGATACTAATATGCATTCCTGAGTGAATGCCTAGGTCCAATAATTACTTACAATATTGCATGTGATATAATATAACAACTGTACATGGGTATGTATATACAGACCTGTATGAATAAGTAGGTCCTGAGTGGATGAGTGCTGACGGAACAGAGTTACTCACGGATGGATGCATAATTGTTAAACTAGGTCCTAGCACCCCAACAGTTCCAGATCTATGTTGCCGACGGCACGGCACCCCGGTGAGGCATTATATAGTCTCATAGCCGCCGGCAGGAAGGACCTCCTGTAGCGCTCTCTGGCACACCGTGGTGGGATCAATCTGTGACTGAAAGAGCTCCTCTGCGTCATAACCATAGCGTGCAGAGGGTGGGTGACGTTGTCCATGATGGCCAGCAGTTTGGCCAGGATCCGTCTCTCCGCCACCTCCTCTAGAGTGTCAAGGCTCATCCCCAGGACAGAGCTAGCCTTCCTGATCAGCTTATTTACCCGAGAAGCATCACCGGCTTTGATGTTTGCTCCCCAGCACACCACTGCAAAAAAGATGGCACTGGCCACCACAGACTGGTAGAAGGTATGCAGTAGTTTACTGCACACGTTGAAGGACCTGAGCCTCCTCAGAAAGTAGAGTCGGCTCTGGCCCTTTTTGTACAGGGCCCCGGTGTTACCAGCCCATTCCAGTCTGTTGTCCATATGGACACCCAAGAACTTGTATGACTCAACCATTTCCACATCCATCCCCTTTATAGGGACTGCAGTCAGTTGTGCCTTGGTTCTCCTGAAGTCCACCACCATCTCCTTAGTTTTGCTGATGTTGAGCTGAAGGTGGTTCTGCTCACACCACAACACAAAGTCACTGATTGTGCTCCTGTACTCCTCCTCCTGCCCACCCCTGATGCACCCTACAATAGCAGAGTCATCCGAGAACTTCTGTAGGTGGCATGTTTCAGAGTTATATCTGAAGTCTGAGGTGTAGAGGGTGAACAGGAAGGGGGACAGGACCGTACCCTGGGGGGCCCCTGTGTTGCTAACTGCCCGTTCTGACACACAGCTCTGTAGTCGCACAAATTGTGGCCTACCGGTCAGGTAGTCCGTGACCCAGGAGACTAAGGGTGCTTCCACTTTCATCCTCCTCATCTTCTCACCCAGTAGCAGGGGCTGAATGGTATTGAAGGCACTGGAGAAGTCAAAAAACATGACCCTCACAGTGCAACCTGCGTTGTCCAGGTGAGAGTAGGCCCTCTGCAGAAGGTAGATGATTGCATCATCCACCCCGATGTTGCGCTGGTATGCAAACTGCAGGGGGTCCATTGATGAACACACCAGGGGTCTGAGGTGAGCGAGGACTAACCTTTCCAGGGTCTTCATGATGTGGGATGTTAGCGCTACAGGTCTGAAGTCATTCAGGACAGTGGGGTGTGCCTTCTTGGGCACTGGGACGAGGCAGGATGTTTTCCACAGCACAGGGACCCTTTCTAGGCTCAGGCTAAGGTTGAAAAGACGCTGGAGTATTCCACACAGTTGGTCAGCACAGACCCTCAGCACCCTTGGGCTGATGCCATCAGGGCCCGCCGCTTTCCACTGGTGTAGTCTCTCCAGCTCTCTCTTCACTTGGTTGGTGGTGAAAGCCAGCCCAGGTAGGGAGGTGGGGGGAAGGGGGGTGTTGAGGATCAGTCCAGGGGGGGCAGGGGCGGAGGTGGGGTCACTGATTGTCTCAGCAGAGGTGCTGTGAGCAAAGTGGGGGTGGGATAGCCGTGAGGGTGTGTGGTCTGGGGAGCTGGAGGGGAGGTGGACAGGGCCAGTATCGAACCTGTTAAAAAATTGGTTCAGCTCATTGGCTCTGTCCTGGGTCCCCTCCGTCTGCCCACTGTTTGACTTTTTGAAGCCAGTGATATTTCTCATACCCTTCCACACCTCTGTCTTTAGGACGCACTGTAACCAGTGTACTGATGTCAATCATGTCTTTAGGACGCACTGTAACCAGTGTACTGATGTCAATCATGTCTTTAGGACGCACTGCAACCACATTTAATTTTTTATAAACGTCATCATTTCTCAATCAAAGTTGTACAGACAGATGGCGCCTTTTGAATATCTTGATAGAATATACATAACATCCTCCGAATGCAACATCTGCCTAAATCCACATTGTCTCAGGCAAACATCACTGTCAATCATGAAAGATAATTATTAATGTTTCACTGGTGAAATGTTCACACTGCATGCAAATCATCTCAGGCATTATCATGAAATATGCATTTAGAGCTTCTTGAATTACTGTTTGGTGAGTGAATTAACCAGTAGCTATATGTATCAATTCTTTCCAGATAACAGAGGCAATGTGACTGAAGAGAGAGACCAGCTACAGACCAGTTACAACACCCTGACTAAAGAGAGAGACCAGCTACAGACCAGTTACAACACCCTGACTGAAGAGAGAGACCAGCTACAGACCAGTTACAACACCCTGACTGAAGAGAGAGACCAGCTACAGAAGGAGAGAGATGATCTCATGAGAAAGTTCTCTAATCTGAGTGAGTTCACTTAATAAATGATCATAACATCACATATCTAATATGCAGTAAACTTGTGTTTTTATTGTTCAATAATAGGTGCAGAATAATAAGATGGAAATTAATGTGTCTGTCTTGTAGAACAAACCTGTCCTGAAGGCTGGAACAAGTTGGAATCCAGTTGGTACTTCCTGTCTACTGTGAAAAAACCCTGGGAGGAAAGCAGACAGGACTGTCAGGAGAGAGGAGCAGACCTGATGATCATAAACAGTGATAAGGAACAGGTGAGAGAGAGATGGGCGGGGGCGGGGTTATGATCAAACATCCCTTGGTCAGTAATGTATCTTCCACTATTTAACACATGTAGTCTATTGCACTTGACAATATCAGTATCTTTCTCACCAACAGGAGTTTCTCGTCGGCCTCGATAAAACAGCCTGGATTGGTCTGACTGACTCTGTTACTGAGGGGACCTGGAAATGGGTGGACGGCACCCCACTGAACATAAGGTGAGATTTGACCATCCAGGTGTGATAGAAAATTATTGTTTCCACTCATAGATGTCATTCCACGAGCACTAAAGATATATCATATAAACCAAGTACTATTTGCATATGAAAATGTCCTAAAGAAAATACAAGACAAGTTTTGGTTGTTGGTCCTCTTTCTTACTGTTTGACTCTGCATTGTTGGGGAAGGACCCGTAATTAAGCATTTCATGGTAAAGTCTATTTTTATTATTTTATTTTCTCTTGTTTACCCTGTAGTTACTGGCACACAGAGCAGCCTGATAATGGTGGTGACAACCCAGCAAATGGGGAGGAGGACTGTGTTGAGATGAACACAGAAAGATGGCCTCCTGTAAAGGCATGGAATGACCAGTCATGTTTAGACAATCGTTACTGGATTTGTGAGAAAGTGGTTTAACACCATGACAACAGAGGAGGCTGGTGGGATGATGCGCACACAGACAGCACCGTACAGTTCTCTCTCTCTCTCTCTCTCTCTAAGACACACAGACACTGTAAGTACTGTACTGGGGGGCAAAACAACCTGATAATGGTGGTGTACCAAGATGTAACTAGGACTGTGCTGAGGTAAATATTGGGTATTCTGAGCCTGTAGATGCATATTCTGTCATATCATTTACCTCTCAATATAACTGGATTTGTGAAGAGTTATACAGTAGATCATTATATAGCATTGCTACAGTGCTAATTCATGTAGGCTGAACATCTCTCTCTCTCTAGTTAAACAATATGTATAAATACTGTCATCTGTAAAATGCTCGTATTCATTGTTTTCAATAGAAACATGTTATGTGATTTATGAGGCTTGTGCTTTTTTCAAAATCAATTATTAAAATTAATATCTTTAAAAAGAAGCTGAAGTAAGACTCAGATTAAGTAAGAAAGCAACATTGTTCCTAGCAGGTTTACCAGCTTCCTGATTCAATGTGATTGGATTGTTTAAACAATATGACTTGGTTAGTGGATATTACCATTAGGAGTCAGTTAGAAAGGTAATCATACAGTAGATATTACCATTAGGAGCCAGTTAGAAAGGTCATCATACAGTTAGTTAAGATGGATGACTACTTCAAGAGGTTATTGAAGAAAAGCAGAACAGAGCACAGAGGAGAGTAAAGACTGAGACCCATCGCTCAGGTAAGAACTAAGAAAACTATCACACTCACATGCACACCAGACCTTGAAGTTTGTGATTTTAAGAGCAAGGCTATTTGGCCTTCAAGAGGTGCCCAATCTGCCAGTGTCACGATCGCTATGAGACAGGACCCGAGGCGCAGAGCTGTAGTGAGATAACATTCCTTTTATTAATACGAAGGCACAAAAATAACAACCGGCTTGACCATGAACCGGCACGAACACACACAAAAACCCACAAAAACGTGGGAATTCTGAACATAAATAAGCTCCCCAATTAGAGGCAATGCGGCGCAGCTGTCTCTAATTGGGGACCAATTCCAAAACTGAAACATAGAGAATTCCAGAGAGGTCTCTGGACACTAAACCTGGAAAAACATAAAGGTTTCCAGAGACCTCTCTGAACATAAAACCTTACAGCCAGGGCACCAAGGCCATCTTCTAGGGCACCATAGCCATGAACCAAATTAGCCAGTTAAATTTATTTGAAAAACACTAGCCATTCTGTTAAGAAAAACACAAGTCTATGTAAATGTCATACATAATTAGCATATTGGAACAATCACGTTTTTAGCCTACTGCTGTGTGTGCATTGCTGCACTTATAACGTGAATAATATTTTATTAACCTTTTAAGCTAAAAGTTCTGATCTGTTGCATCAGCTTCATTGCTTTTTAACGTTGTAAAGTGGTTGTATGACTTTGGGATCTATCGTCCCACAACTGTCCCAGAATCTGGAATATTTATTTCTCGCACAGAACGACCAGAATAGGTCAACATTTGTACTATAGCAGATTGAAATAGTGCTTTTGCTATTGGTTACTCATCTTGGTTCCTGGTTTCCTCCAGACGTGACGCTTAGCATTCAGGCCAAAAAGTTCAATCTTGGTTTTATCAGACCAGAGAATCTTGTTTCTCATGGTCTGAGAGTCCTTCAGTTGCCTTTTGGCAAACACCAAGTGGACTGTCGTAACTTTTACTGAAGAGTGGTTTCCATCTGGCCGCTCTACCATAAAGGCCTGATTGGTGAAGTGCTACAGAGATTATTGTATTTCTTGAAGCTTCTCAGATCTCCACAGAGGAACTTTGGAGCTCTGTCAGAGTGACCATTGGGTTCTTGGTTACCTCCCTGACCAAGGCCCTTCTCCCCCGATTGCTCAGTTTGGTTGGGCGACCAGATCTAGGAAGAGTCTTGGTGGTTCCAAACTTCTTCTATTTAATAATGATGGAGGCCACTGAGTTCTTGGGGACCTTCAATGCTGCAGAAATGTTTTGGTACCCTTCCCCAGATCTGTGTCTCGACACAATCCCGTCTCGGAGCTCTAATAATTCCTTCGACATCATGCCTTGGTCTTTGCTCTAACATGCACTGTAAACTGTGGAACCTTATATAGACAGGTGTGTAGCCTTTCCAAATCATGTCCAATCAATTGAATTTACCACAAGTGGACTCAAAACAAGTTGTAGAAACATCAAGGATGATCAATGGAAACAGGATGCACCTGAGCTCAATATCGAGTCTCATAGCAAAGGGTCTAAATACTTATGTTCTATTTTATAAATATATTTACAAAAATGTCTAAAAACCTGCTTTCGCTTTGTCATTATGGGGGTATTGTGTGTAGATTGATGAGGAAAAACATTAATTTAATCAATTTTAGAATAAGGCTGAAATGTAACAAAATGTGGAAAAAGTCAAGGGGTCTGAATACTTTCTGAATGCACTGTAATGCATTACTTTTGACCAGGACAGATATGTATTTCATTATCACACTATAGTTCTGTTCTCACAAAGCAAGGATCACAATTCAGACTTGACGTTGCATAGCTTATGGGACCAGTAGTTTGTCAATATTGTTGACACACACAAGAAAGAATGTTGACATTGTACACAGAGATTTGAGCAACTACTGTAAGTGGTGCCCTTGGCCTTGTGTAAGTCACTGAACATGGCGACAATGTACACACCACAACCAGGGTTGTGTCCCAACTAGCACCCTATCCACTTTAAAGTGCACTATTTTTGATCAGGGCACATAGGGCTTTGGTCAAAAGTACTGCACTATAGAAGGAATAGGGTGTCATTTGGGACACAACCCATGCAGGAACTTATTATTTTCTTCTGCTCTAACGAAGACAGAGACCAGTTAGAGGTCTGTCACAACACCACTGGTCTGGAGCAGAACAGACACCAGCCAGAGACCAGTAGTGGTTTCATTGACCTGTGTACAGACAGAGACCAGCTGCTGAAGGAGAGAGACCAGCTGCTGAGGGAGAGAGACTAGTTACTGAGGGAGAGAGACCAGTTGCTGAGGGAGAGAGACCAGTTACTGAGGGAGAGAGACCAGCTGCTGAAGGAGAGAGACCAGTTACTGAGGGAGAGAGACCAGTTACTGAGGGAGAGAGACCAGTTGCTGAGGGAGAGAGACCAGTTACTGAGGGAGAGAGACCAGCTACTGAGGGAGAGAGACCAGCTACTGAGGGAGAGAGACCAGCTGCTGAGGGAGAGAGACCAGCTGCTGAGGGAGAGAGACCAGCTGCTGAAGGAGAGAGACCAGTTACTGAGGGAGAGAGACCAGTTAGAGAAAACAGATGACAGAAACCAGTTACAGGAGCTTTATAATGCCATGACTAAAGACAAGGACATGTTGAGAGACCGGGTCAGTGTTCTGACCAATGAGAAGGTGGCGCTGGAGAAGAGGCTCTCTGAGTGTGTACGTAGTCAAGTCAGTCACTAGGGCTGCATCCCTCTTCTCTACCTTTCAGTCTCCTGAAGGGTGAATTTGCAGCCTGGCCTCAAAGACTAGACGTAACATAGTAACGTTTAAATCTGTGACAGTCAAAATAGTATGATATGTTACGTTTGGTGTGGTTACATAAGACAGAAGCTTACTTAAGCCCAAAACAAAATGAGGGAGGATGGGTGGACATATGATGTGAACGTCTAGCAACCCAAAGGTTGCGTGTTCAAATCAGTATTTTTATTTATTTATTTTATTTTTTTACCAGTATTTTCTTTACTAATCTTGCTCAACTAATAACTTTATGTCTCATGCATTTTTAAGGTCACTAGCGAAATGAGGTAAATGTATCTCGTATTTTGACATTTAGGAAAAGTTATATAGATCATCTAATTAAGTTAGATCTATAAACTTTTCATATATATATATATATATATATATATATATATATACACTCCAGACGGGGAGCCTAAAGATACATCATCCACCTGTTTAAAGATACAAATTATAATCAGTTTTTAATAAAGTAGCAAAGTTTAAGGGGGTATCGGTAACTGGCCCCGCCTCCAATCCAATGCAAGTCAATGGTACCTAAATCATGTCCAAATCTTCTACAATTAACTTTGAGTTACATAGGAATTGTTTTGATACTTTAGGATGATTTAACGCAGAAACTAAACAATGGACCTTAACCCTTAACCTCATGATAATGAGGATATTAATAGTGAAATGTGCAATGCCATTTTGTTTCAATATTTGATGTATTTATAAAGTATCTATCTATCTATCTATCTATCTGTCTATCTATCTATCTATCTATTTAACCCTCCTGCTGTGTTCCGGTCGAATTGGACCGATTTACAAGTTTTCTCTCTGAAAAATGTAGTTAATTGAATGTGATTGTCATAAGGTACCATGACGTTGTCCACACAGGGCACCTGAACACACTAAATACATTTTGTTTATTTATCTTTTGTACACCTGTGGTGTTCCCGGTCATTAGAAATGAATGGGTGAGACTACAATTAGTGTATGAAATGTTGTTCAGTCACATGACCATTCATCAGATGGACACACTTCCTCTCCCAGACCCCCACATGCATGTGTGTTTGAGCACACACACACACACACACACCTCACTCCCCTTCTTGGCTTCCATGGCAACCCCCAAGGGAACCTTTCCCCAATAGAATGTTTCCCCCACGGGAACCTTTCCCCAATAGAATGTTTCCCCCACGGGAACCTTTCCCCAATAGAATGTTTCCCCCACGGGAACCTTTCCCCAATAGAATGTTTCCCCCACGGGAACCTTTCCCCAATAGAATGTTTCCCCCACGGGAACCACACCTGTTGGCATTCTCACAAACAATCGTAACATTGTTTCAATAATATATAGAACGTTTCTCGCAGCTCTGGTATATAAAGCTTTTGTGAGCAATTCATTCTGTGGCAGCACAATGACCAAACCATATACTGTATGTGAGGCTCTTGATCATATCAAATAGAAGTTCAAAAGTTCTTGTGAACATTACGAGTTAAGTTGATAAAAAGATCTAACACAACATTAGGTGACAATATATGTATTATTATGGATTTATAATCAGCTATAATGGGGTGATCATTTTGGACCAGGAACACAGGATTGATTAATGAACACAACAAGAGTTAAATAAGTGACTCTGGGTAAAAAACACCCCTTTTCTAAAAGCAACATTTAATTCAATAACAAAAAACGTGTAAACTGTAGCAAATGATTAACCCCTTTTGAGTCAGCAATTGGACATTGTTGTTTGGGGGAGGGGGGGCTAGTTACCCCACAAATTACAAGTGCATAACTAGATGGGATTTTCCCATTCATATTTTTTTGGGAATGTTTTCAGAAACCATGTAAATTATTTGATTGGCAATAAAAAAATCAAACACGTTGATGTTGGTCACATTATTGCTAACTAATATGGATTTGTCATGATGCGGCACTGTGCAGTTCCAAAATAATCCAAAGGGTGGCAGCCTAGACCACAAATTAATGTTTTTCATGAAATAATGTTCTGGTTATGTGAACTATGGCAGGATTGGGATTTAAGGCTGCCATCCTTTGGATTATGATGGAACTGTGTAAACTCCCATTAGCAGTTGGCTTGTATTATAACTGTAGAGGGGGCAGGGGACAGAACTTTTGAAGATAATATGTACAAAATCAGGCACCAAACACACTTGAAAATCATTATTTTATATTATTTGTGGTAATAAATCACAGATTCCAAGGTCAATTAGCTACAGGACAATATTTCTACCTATTTAATTACACAAAAACAAATAACACCTCCAACTGAGAAAATGTGTGTTGGTTTTACTGTAGTTACACAACAATTTTACACACACAGAGAGAGAGAGAGAGAGGATAACTGGCAAATAATGTTTACCTGAACTGAGCTGAAGGTAAAACCTGATATAATTTCTGTTCCTTAATAACTGTCAACCTATCACTAACCACAATACCTTTGGTCTCTCACTGTTCTCCTGTACGCTCCTCTGTCTGTCCTGTGGACCTCTGGCTCTCTATGTAGATGCAGAATAATATCAGTGCATTTACAATTGTATTGTAAACACACACAACCAATTCACTAACTCCTGGAAATAGAACGACTGTCCCTATGTTTGCTGAGCTGCATCTCAGTCTCTTTCTCAACAATACATTCTGTATGTCCATCTTCACCAAGTTGGGAAAACAATGTTAACGCAGCTATCCAGCTTTGTTTTTTTTATACAATTAACTGAGCTGATGTTACCAAAAGTAGCAAACGTCATGTTAGTCATTGATGCCCCTCAAGTTAGCTAGCTAACTAGCTTTATTAGCATTGTTTTGCATATTTGGACAGTAATTTATTAAACAGTAATTGGTTAGTTAGTTCTAGCAATTGGATTTAGTGTCCAGTGTCTAGATAGCGAATCAACTACAGCCATAACATTTGCTAGACTGGGTAGTCCCTAACGTTAGTTAGCTAGCTTAACGTTATCTGAAAGTGCAGCTTTTCAGTCAACATGTTGAAATGTAGCTAAATTACTCAAATCTAGCGTACTGTGAGGTCAATACCTCTGAATAGCCTCATCATGGGCTAACAAAAGTAGCTAGCTATAGTAGCAGCAAGCTAACAAAGTTTATCTCAGGTTCTCCTTCTCCTCTTTGCACTCTCGAGAGAATGAACAGTCACTCGCATGTGCTGAAATATAAAGCCAGTAACTATGTATGTATACTTTAAGACCAATACCACTGCAGAGAGAGAGACCAGCCACAGACCAGTTACAACAACCTGACTGAAGAGAGAGATCAGCTGGAGAAGGAGGAGAGGAGATAGCAGAGGAGATAGGAGGAGAGGAATCTAGGAGAGACTAATTGAGACAGAGCCTTAGTGTCACAGAGAGACATAGAGGAGGAGAGGAATCTAGGAGAGACTAATTGAGACAGAGCCTTAGTGTCACAGAGAGACATAGAGGAGGAGAGGAATCTAGGAGAGACTAATTGAGACAGAGCCTTAGTGTCACAGAGAGACATAGAGGAGAGGAATCTAGGAGAGACTAATTGAGATAGAGCCTTAGTGTCACAGAGAGACATAGAGGAGGAGAGGAATCTAGGAGAGACTAATTGAGACAGAGCCTTAGTGTCACAGAGAGACATAGAGGAGGAGAGGAATCTAGGAGAGACTAATTGCGATAGAGCCTTAGTGTCACAGAGAGACATAGAGGAGAGGAATCTAGGAGAGACTAATTGAGACAGAGCCTTAGTGTCACAGAGAGACATAGAGGAGGAGAGGAATATAGGAGAGACAAATTGAGACAGAGCCTTAGTGTCACAGAGAGACATAGAGGAGGAGAGGAATATAGGAGAGACCAATTGAGACAGAGCCTTAGTGTCACAGAGAGACATAGAGGAGAGGAATCTAGGAGAGACTAATTGAGATAGAGCCTTAGTGTCACAGAGAGACATAGAGGAGGAGAGGAATCTAGGAGAGACTAATTGAGACAGAGCCTTAGTGTCACAGAGAGACATAGAGGAGGAGAGGAATCTAGGAGAGACTAATTGAGATAGAGACATAGAGGAAGAGGAAAATTAAGAGAATGAGGAAGAGAGAAAAAATTAGGCAGAACAGCACTTAAAGCACAGACACACATACTTCCCTTTTAAAACTCTGATAAATATTCAAGCATAGATTTCCCACACACACACACACTTCTGAATAACAGCATAGATAGAGAAAAGCCCCTATACGGCATAAGGCCATTGGTGATGTATGTGATGAAATCGGTGGCTGGTCACAGAGCCAAACCATGACCTCCATTTGAAGGCTTGGGTGTCAAAGCCTCAGTAATGCTATATGATCGATATGAGAATTCAGAGGGTCACATTTTTTATTCACTAAAATATATGTTTCTTAAATTATAACTGGTATGGAGTGATATCTAGTTGTTAAAGGTCTAATGGAATCACTACGGTATGGAGTGATATCTAGTTGATAAAGTTCTAATGGAATCAATTTAGCTTAAGAACCCAGCCATGAATAAAGAATGGTACCAACACATCCTCTGAGAGCAACTTCTCCCAACCATCCAAGAACAGTTTGGTGACGACCAATGCCTTTTCCAGCATGATGGAGCACCTTGCCATGAGGCAAAAGTGATAACTAAGTGGCTCGAGGAACAAAACATCGACATTTTGGGTCCATGTCCAGGAAACCCCCCAGACCTTAATCCCATTGAGAACTTGTGGTCGATCCTCAAGAGGCGGGTGGACAAACAAAAACCCACAACTTCTGACAAACTCCATGCATTGATTAGGGCGAATTGCAGAGGTCTTGAATAAGAAGTGTCAACACTGCAAATATTGACTCTTTGCATAAACTGAATGTCATTGTCAATGAAAGCCTTTGACACTTATGGAATACTTGTAATTATACTTCAGTATACCATAGTAACTACTGACATAAAGATCTAAGAACACTGAAGCAGCAAACTTTGTGGAGACCAATACTTGTGTCATTCTCAAAACTTTTGACCACGACTGTATGTGCGGTGTTACATAATTCATTATAAATCTTAACATTGAAAAATATATACTTTAAAAAAAAGGAAGGAAGTAACCACAGAACAGAATGAACAAGGACAATGAACAGGGTGCTGTCTGATCACGAAGGTAACGTCCCAAATGGTACCCTATTTCCCTAGGTAGTGCCCTGTATAGAGAATAGGGTGCCATTTGGGACACACTTCAAGAGTCTCCTTCTTATTGGTGGACAGAGCCTTGAAACATCCTGTTACCTACAGCCTTCTTATTGGTGGATAGAGCCTTGAAACATCCAGCTGTTGGACACAGACAGAGAACAGAGATGTACAGGGTTTAGACACATCAGACCAACTACTACTCAGTCAGTTATAGTAAGTTAATAACAAGTCAAACTAAGTTAGATTGATAGATATTACAATAAGAGGTCAGACAGACTGAATAAGTTGATGAATTGATTGATTGGTGTAATCATTGATATTTACAGTACAGTTAGTTAAGATGGCCAACTATGTCAACAAACAGGTGATTGAATTAAACAAGGTTACTGAAGAAAACCGGAACAGAGCAACGAGGAGCGTGAAGACTGAGACCCATCTCTCAGGTAAGAACTAAGAATGATCTATCGTTCTCTCACACACACACACACACACACACACACACACACACAAACATACTCATTTTAATACGATCAATTGAAAATAACCTTTTTAAACAACAACAAAGAGCGATTTCTGCATAGGGCATCTGGTTAAAACAATCATTTAGATCTCATGGATGGTCTGTCTATGAATTTGAGAGTGGTTACGTTTCTCCACTAAGTGTGTATTTTGTGTCTTGATGGGGTTAAAAAGTTAAACTAAGCTCATGAGGCATTTAGAAGTTACATTCTTCAAGAATGAATGTGTAAATATCATTAATTTCAAAGTCCAAAAAACTGAGGCAGAAATCGCAGATAGCCCCTTTATATCATGCTTCAGCTGTATTGTGTAACTTTGGTAACTTCTTCTTATAGTAGCTTCCTGTTTATCAGACTTGAGATGACAAACTGTTGCTGCCAACCCTATATCAGGGGGAAACAAGTGACGTTATGGAAATGTTTGGTTCTCAGAATTCTATTCTAATATTAATTAGTGATGTAGGATGATGATGGTGTGTGTGTGTGTGTGTGTCTCTGTGTGTGTGTGTGTGTGTGTGTGTGTGTGTGTGTGTGTGTGTGTGTGTGTGTGTGTGTGTGTGTGTGTGTGTGTGTGTGTGTGTGTGTGTGTGTGTGTGTGTGTGTGCGCGCGTGCCTGGTCCTTTGCAGATGGAAGACCAAGACTCTACAGACTGGCTGCTGTGTGTTTTGGAGTGCTGTGTGTTCTACAAGTCACTCTCAACATCTCCCTGAGGATGGCTTTCTGTGAGTGAGGCTGCGTCCCAAATGACACCCTATTAACTCAGTACTTTTGACAGTGCACTACATAGGGAATAGAGTGCTATTTGGACCCTATTCCATTTCATAATGCACTACTTCTGACCATGCCCCATAGGGCAGATATGTATTTCATTATCACACTATAGCTCTGTACTCACAAAGCAAGGATCATAATTCCTGTAGTTTGTCAATATTGTTGACACACAAAAAACGCACCTGGTTTAATTATGCAATTCAAAGAAATGTGCACTCTGTTTACAACGGTCTATTACTAGTCTGGTAGAGTTTACAATTTATAAGATTTTCTACCGATATGCGTGCCAGTTATGAAAAGTTTCATTTTTAATGAGTGTTTTAATAAGTGTTTTAGTTTTTCAAAATAATTGTCACATGGTTAATAATACAAACCGGAATTACATTATTTAGTAGACGCTCTTATCCAGAGAGACTTACAGGAGCATTTAGGAGTAAATCGACAGAGTTTTCACACAGTCAGCTCGGGGATTCAAACCAGCGACCTTTCGTATACTGGCCCACCGCTCTTAACCGCTATGCTGCCTGCCGCTATGGACACATTTATACACCGGGATTCATTGATGCCTAAAGAAATTAGTTAATGCACTAAGAGATCCAATGTAGCAGTCGGGCTAAAACTTCCATTGTCAACTAGAACAATTACAATCAGAAAATATCCTGATGAACATGCAGATTATTTCAATCACATTCATCTCTCTACTTCGCATGTCTGCCTCCCTTTCTATCTGTCTTGGCTTGCGCTATCACTAGTGAAGTGCAACATTGCATCAAATCAATCTACTGGGTGCAGTCCAATGACTGTATAAATGAAAGGTACTTTGCGCTTTTGGAGAGCTAGGTGGTTGGCTCTTAAAAAAGCCTTTGGGTGTTTGTGTAGTGAAGTTGAAGCCGCAGTGGTGAATTTACTTGGCTTTGACGGCCTTCTCGGTCTTCTTGGGGAGAAGCACTGCCTGGATGTTGGGCAGCACACCACCCTGAGCGATGGTCACACCGCCGAGCAGTTTGTTCAGCTCCTCGTCGTTACGGACGGCCAGTTGGAGGTGACGGGGGATGATACGGGTCTTCTTGTTGTCATGGGCAGCGTTGCCAGCCAACTCCATGATCTCAGCAGTCAGGTACTCGAGCACGGCGGCCAGGTAGACGGGTGCACCAGCGCCCACACGCTCGGCGTAGTTGCCTTTGCGCAGCAGCCTGTGCACACGGCCCACGGGGAACTGGAGCCCGGCACGGGATGAACTTGTCTTTGCCTTCGCCCTGGCCTTGCCTCCGGTTTTGCCTCTTCCGCTCATAGTGATCGCTTACTAATAATATAGATAGATAGATACTTTATTGATCCCTGTGGGGACATTTGTCAAGCAGCTACGACAAAAACACATGGCAGGTGAAAAATGCCAGAACGAAAATACAAAATATAGATACACGATACATGATACATAGAGTGGCAGTATGAAAAAGTATACAAATACAAGAAGTCTGGAGTGCAAAAAAGATATAAAAAGACATTGCATAGTATGGGTGGATGGCTGAATATGTACAATATACATTGGTGGATGGTGCATGGTTAACTATAATATACAGGTCAATGGCAGAGAAATACTTCAGTAGCTAAAAATGCGTATGGTATGAGCGAAGGTAATAATAGTTTACTTAATAGACAGACTGGCTAAATGAACAGGTAAGTGAATATTTTGCATGGTTAAATTAACTGTACAGCAGTAGCGGCTTGTCAATAGAGGGCGCTGGGGCGCCGCCCCCATCAAAATTCCAGAAATGTACATGTATACAAAAATGATATAAAAATGAAATAAAAATAAAAAATAAAATAGATTACTCATACGATGTGCCGGCTGGTAGTAAGAGCCTCAGCATTTAATAAAAACTGTCTTTAATCGGTTAACTATTTAGTATTTTATATGTTTTTCAATGTTTCATGCGGTTTCATGGGCGAGGGACGCCGGACAAATGGATGTCTATCTGAGTCCATAAATCTTCGGGCAGCATGTGACCTGAAGCTGGTCTCTAATTGGTTTCTTAAAGATCCTCCCCCGGGCGCAGGTCGCTGCGTCCCTGGCGAATCAGAATTGGATACATGTTATTTTAACCAATCTGATTGGTTCTCGTCACCTGTCATTCAACTTTACGCTCTTGGCCACTACTGCGAGTGCGCGGGCGACACCGACACACCGTCACTCCGAGTCGCCAAAACCTTGCTGGGCTGATCACTTTCGTAGAGATAAATGGCAGCAGTTAAACCAAAGTGTCGGCACTGAAGTTTTGTGGACAACAACGGGGTTAAGAGACCTCAAACATCTTTCTGAAAAATGCAAACGTCATGACAGTAGCCACAGCCATCTTGATAATAGCATGAAACTAACGTTTTTGGGCAGAGTTAGAATTGCTGAACAACTAGATGAAGGCTACAGGATTGGCATTAGAAGGAACAACGAAGAGGTGACTAAAAGTTCTCATTACCACCCAGGACCACAGCTGAAGCTGAGAGGTGCTTCTCAACCTTGAAAAGAATCAAAACATTTCTCAGAAACACCATGACCCAGGAGAGGCTGAATGCACTGGCATTGCTGTCCATGGAAAAGAGACTTGTTACTGAGATGACTGACTTTAATCAGAGAGTCATTGAGAAATTAGCTGGCCAGAAAGAAAGGAGAGCAAAATGTATGTTCAAGTAGTCAACATGCTACTCTGTTGTTGCTGTTTGTTTTCTCTCATTCAGTTATATGTGGGAAAGGAATGTGTTAAAATATAAAAGTGCAGACGCTGTTTTCTCTTTAATGCTTGAATTTATACTTTTATTTGTCTGTATAATAAAAGTGTTATAAAAAAATAAAAAGTAGTCAACATGGTTTTTGGTACTGCATGCACCCCCCCAAAAATAATTATCACCAGCCGTCACTGCTGTACAGGTAAATATACAGTTCAATTTACAGGTAAGTGAATATTTGCATGTTTACATTAACTGTACAGGTAAATGACAGGAAGAGATGCAGAAGGTATGCAGTAGTTTACTGCACACGTTGAAGGACCTGAGCCTCTTCAGAAAGTAGAGTCGGCTCTGGCCCTTTTTGTACAGAGCCCCGGTGTTACCAGCCCATTCCAACCTGTTGTCCATATGGACTCCCAGGAACTTGTATGACCCAACCATTTCCTCATCCATCCCCTGTATAGGGACTGCAGTCAGTTGGGCCTTGGTTCTCCTGAAGTCCACCACCATCTCCTTTGCTTTGCTGATGTTGAGCTGAAGGTGATTCTGCTCACACCACAACACAAAGTCATTGATTGCGCTCCTGTACTCCTCCTCCTGCCCACCCCTGATGCTCCCTACAATTGCGGAGTCATCCGAAAACTTCTGCCTTTATGGTAGAGTGGCCAGACGGAAACCACTCCTCAGTAAAAGGCACATGACAGTCTGCTTGGAGTTTGCCAAAAGGCACCTAAAGACTCTCAGACCATGAGAAACTAGATTCTCTGGTCTGATGAAACCAAGATTGAACTGTTTGGCCTGAATGCCAAGCGTCACGTCTGGAAACCTGGCAACATCCCTACGGTGATGCATGGTGGTGGCAGCATCATGCTGTGGGGATGTTTTTCAGCGGTAGGGACTAGGAGACTAGTCAGGATCGAGGGAAAGATGAACGGAGCAAAGTACAGAGAGATCCTTGATGAAAACCTGCTCCAGAGCGCTCAGGACCTCAGATTGGGGCGGAGGTTCACCTTCCAACAGGACAACAGCCCTAAGCACACAGCTAAGACAACACAGGAGTGGCTTTGGGACAAGTCTCTAAATGTCCTTGAGTGGCCCAGCCAGACCCCGGACTTGAACCCGATCGAACACCTCTGGAGATACCTGAAAATAGCTGTGCAGCGATGATCCCCATCCAACCTGACAGAGCTTGAGAGGATCTGCAGAGAAGAATGGGAGAAACTCCCCAAATACAGCTGTGCCTTGTGGCGTCATATCCAAGAAGTCTCAAGGCTGTAATCACTGCCAAAGGTGCTTCAACAAAGTACTGAGTAAAGGGTCTGAATACTTAAATGTGATTTTCAGAAAATTCTAAAAACCTGTTTATGCTTTGTCAAATCTGTTTTGTCATTATCAGGTATTGTGTCTAGATTAATGAGGGGAGAAAACAGTGTAATACATTTTAGAATAAGGCTGTAAGGTAACAAAATATGGAAAAAGGCAAGGGGTCTGAATACTTTCCGAATACACTGTGTAAGCCTGGGATATCAACCATTCAAAGTTGGCCTTAGTGGGAGTGATCATAGAATTCTATGGGAGTGACCTTACTGAGTAAAATACTTGTCATCAGGGTTTGTCCTTTGCTAGCAAAAACATTCCCCCTGGTCGTCACTTGTTAACACAGCCACAAAGTCATAATCATGGCTAAGCCCTGCCCATTTCCACAATTTATCTTATTAAAATGTGATTTTAAGCTTAACCCTAACTAATGAAGGCCAAGTTTGATGCGATGGTCCACCAGATTTTCCGAGCATTTGGGAGGAAGTGTCTGGGAATGAGATCAGGTGTAATGTGACTAAAATGACACTCTAACCAGTGTACTGATGTCAATCATGTCTTTAGGACGCACTGTAACCAGTGTACTGATGTCAATCATGTCTTTAGGAGGCACTGTAACCAGTGTACTGATGTCAATCATGTCTTTAGGACGCACTGTAACCAAATTGTATTTTTTATAAACGTCATCATTTCTCAATCAAAGTTGTACAGACAGATGGCGCCTTTTGAATATCTTGATAGAATATACATAACATCCTCCGAATGCAACATCTGCCTAAATCCACATTGTCTCAGGCAAACATCACTGTCAATCATGAAAGATGATTATTCATGTTTCACTGGTGAAATGTTCACACTGCATGCAAATCATCTCAGGCATTATCATGAAATATGCATTTAGAGCTTCTTGAATTACTGTTTGGTGAGTGAATTAACCAGTAGCTACAGTGGGGAGAACAAGTATTTGATACACTGCCGATTTTGCAGGTTTTCCCACTTACAAAGCATGTAGAAATCTGTCATTTTTATCATGGGTACTCTTCAACTGTGAGTGGCGGAATCTAAAACAAAAATCCTGAAAATCACATTGTATGATTTTTAAGTAATTAATTTGCATTTTATTGCATGACATAAGTATTTGATACATCAGAAAAAGCAGAACTTAATATTTGGTACAGAAACCTTTGTCTGCAATTTTAAGAGATCATACGTTTCCTGTAGTTCTTGACCAGGTTTGCACACACTGCAGCAGGGATTTTGGCCCACTCCTCCATACAGACCTTCTCCAGATCCTTCTGGTTTCGGGGCTGTCGCTGGGCAATACGGACTTTCAGCTCCCTAAGATTTTCTATTGGGTTCAGGTCTGGAGACTGGCTAGGCCACTCCAGGACCTTGAGATGCTTCTTACAGAGCCACTCCTTAGTTGCACTGGCTGTGTGTTTCGGGTCGTTGTCATGCTGGAAGACCCAGCCACGACCCATCTTCAATGCTCTTACTGAGGGAAGGAGGTTGTTGGCCAAGATCTCGCGATACATGGCCCCATCCATCCTCCCCTCAATACGGTGCAGTCGTCCTGTCCCCTTTGCAGAAAAGCATCCCCAAAGAATGATGTTTCCACTCCCATGCTTCACGGTTGGGATGGTGTTCTTGGGGTTGTACTCATCCTTCTTCTTCCTCCAAACACGGCGAGTGGAGTTTAGACCAAAAAGCTATATTTTTGTCTCATCAGACCACATGACCTTCTCCCATTCCTCCTCTGGATCATCCAGATGGTCATTGGCAAACTTCAGACTGGCCTGGACATGCGCTGGCTTGAGCAGGGGGACCTTGCGTGCGCTGCAGGATTTTAATCCATGACGGCGTAGTGTGTTACTAATGGTTTTCTTTGAGACTGTGGTCCCAGCTCTCTTCAGGTCATTGACCAGGTCCTGCCGTGTAGTTCTGGGCTGATCCCTCACCTTCCTCATGATCATTGATGCCCCACGAGGTGAGATCTTGCATGGTGCCCCAGACCGAGGGAGATTGACCATCATCTTGAACTTCTTCCATTTTCTAATAATTGCGCCAACAGTTGTTGCCTTCTCACCAAGCTGCTTGCCTATTGTCCTGTAGCCCATCCCAGCCTTGTGCAGGTCTACAATTTTATCCCTGATGTCCTTACACAGCTCTCTGGTCTTGGCCATTGTGGAGAGGTTGGAGTCTGTTTGATTGAGTGTGTGGACAGGTGTCTTTTATACAGGTAACGAGTTCAAACAGGTGCAGTTAATACAGGTAATGAGTGGAGAACAGGAGGGCTTCTTAAAGAAAAACTAACAGGTCTGTGAGAGCCAGAATTCTTACTGGTTGGTAGGTGATCAAATACTTATGTCATGCAATAAAATGCTAATTAATTATTTAAAAATCATACAATGTGATTTTCTGGATTTTTGTTTTAGATTCCGTCTCTCACAGTTGAAGTGTACCTATGATAAAAATTACAGACCTCTACATGCTTTGTAAGTAGGAAAACCTGCAAAATTGGCAGTGTATCAAATACTTGTTCTCCCCACTGTATATGTATCAATCCTTTCCAGATAACAGAGGCAATGTGACTGAAGAGAGAGACCAGCTACAGAAGGAGAGAGATGATCTCATGAGAAAGTTCTCTACTCTGAGTGAGTTCACTTAATAAATTATCATATCATTATCATGTTTTTATTGTTCAATAATAGGTGCAGAATAATATAATGGAAATTAATGTGTCTGTCTTGTAGAACAAACCTGTCCTGAAGGCTGGCACAAGTTTGAATCCAGTTGGTACTTCCTGTCTACTGTGAAAAAACCCTGGAAGGAAAGCAGACAGGACTGTCAGGAGAGAGGAGCACACCTGATGATCATAAACAGTGATAAGGAACAGGTGAGAGAGAGAATCAAACGTCCCTTGGTCAGTAATGTATCTTCCACTATTTAACACATGTAGTCTATTGCAGTTGACAATATCAGTATCTTTCTCACCAACAGGAGTTTCTCTTTGGCCTCGATAAAACAGCCTGGATTGGTCTGACTGACTCTGTTACTGAGGGGACCTGGAAATGGGTGGACGGCACCCCACTGAACGTAAGGTGAGATTTGACCATCCAGGAGTGAGAGACTTTTTAACAAATTACATATTGCTTCAAATCTTGTTCATAAAAATGATTGTTTCCACTCATAGATGTCATTCCACGAGCACTAAAGATATATCATATAAACCAAGTACTATTTGCATATGAAAATGTCCTAAAGAAAATACAAGTCAAGTTTTGGTTGTTGGTCCATGGTTGATAAGCATATCCACTCAGCAGGTAGCTGAGTGGTTAGAGCGTTGGGCCCGTAACCGAAAGGTTGCTGGATCGAATCCCCGAGATGACAAGATACAAACCTGTCGTTCTGCCCCTGAACAAGCCAGTTAACCCACTGTTCCTAGGCCATCATTATAAATAAGAATTTGTTCTTAACTGATTTGCCTAGTTTATATATGTACCAGTCAAATGTTTGGACACACCTACTCATTCAAGGGTTTTTCTTAGGTGGCTTGGTAGCTAGGTAGCTTGGTGGTAGGTGTCTAACATTAGCTACGCTAGGGGTTAGCGTTAGTGGTTAAGGTTAAGAGTTACTTATCTAATCAAGATATATTAGTTTGATTTTTTACAAATGTTAAAAGGAGGTGTGAACATTTTCTGAAGACACTGTATTACCTCAATTACATACCTCACAGAATTGCACATTGACTCAGTACTATAGACTCTTATTTTTATTTTGTATGTGTTAATATTTTTTATTAATTTCTTTCTTACTGTTTGACTCTGCATTGTTGGTGAAGGACCCGTAACTAAGCATTTCATGGTAAACGTCTATTTTTATTATTTTATTTTCTCTTGTTTACCCTGTAGTTACTGGCACACAGAGCAGCCTGATAATGGTCGTGACAACCCAGCAAATGGGGAGGAGGACTGTGTTGAGATGAACACAGAAACATGGCCTCCTGTAAAGGCATGGAATGACCAGTCATGTTTAGACAATCGTTACTGGATTTGTGAGAAACAACAGAGGAGGCTGGTGGGATGATGCGCACACATACAGCACCGTACAGTTCTCTCTCTCTCTCTCTCTAAGACACACAGACACTGTAAGTACTGTACTGGGGGGCAAAACAACCTGATAATGGTGGTGTACCAAGATGTAACTAGGACTGTGCTGAGGTAAATATTGGGTATTCTGAGCCTGTAGATACATATTCTGTCATATAATTTACCTCTCAATATAACTGGATTTGTGAAGAGTTATACAGTATATCATTATATAGCATTGCTACAGTGCTAATTCATGTAGGCTGAACATCTCTCTCTCTCTCTCTCTAGTTAAACAATATGTATAAATACTGTCATCTGTAAAATGCTTGTATTCATTGTTTTCAATAGAAACATGTTATGTGATTTATGAGGCTTGTGCTTTTTTCAAAATCAATTATTAAAATTAATATCTTTAAAAAAGAAGCTTAAGTAAGACTCAGATTAAGTAAGAAAGCAACATTGTTCCTAGCAGGTTTACCAGCTTCCTGATTCAATGTGATTGGATTGTTTAAACGACTTGCAGTTGGACACAGACTGACAGCAGAACAGTACTGAGGATACACGCTGCACGCACGCAGGCAGACGTTGGAAGTCCCCCATTTCTAATAAAGATGCAGGCATAGATCTCTGAATAACTCAAAGGCCACTAAACGGCCCCGGTGCAAGCCATAATGTGACTTTCGTTTTTGAAGGCCTGGGATGACACAAATAGGAGTCAGTAAAATAAGTTTGCATGCACTTAGGTTGAAGTCATTCAAACTCATTTTTTCAACCACTCCAGAGATTTAATGTTTACAAACTATAGTTTGGGCGAGTCGGTTAGGACATCTACTTGAATTAATTAGTAATTCTTCCAACAATTGTTTTATAACCGGGTCAGACACTGACACACAGCAGAGATACTCTCCTGAACCAGTCAGATTGTCTTGCGTACTTTAACGCAATGACCGGCGCGATGATGATGTTGATTTTGTCCATCCAAATATCAAAACGAACTCTTAACCAACTATATTCATTTGGGGACAGGTCAAAATACATTAAATATACATGAACATTTAACTAGCTTGCTGTTGCTAGCTAATTTGTCCTGTGATATAAACATTGGTTTGTTATTTTACCTGAAATGCAAGGTCCTTTGTAGAATTTTGACCCATTTTGAATCACACGAAATCGTGTGTTCTCTACTCCGACAAATAGTCTGGAGATAAAAGGAGAAATGTAGTTCGTTTCTAGTGATCGTTCATCCTTCGGTGTTCTTCTCTCTCTGTGGACTTTATATGGCGGTTGGCATCCAACTTTAAGGTGTATTACCACCACCAACTGGACTGGAGTGTAGACCTCAGTTCAGCTTTCAATCACCCAGGTTGGTATATTCTCATAAAAAACAATGAGGAGACGGGAGAGGCCGGACTTGCAGCGCGACACAGTGACACTTTTATTACCGCCTTGCACACTCTTGCCTGTATCTAGCTGGTCTAGGGTGTAATCATTAGTCCAACAGTTGCAAACAAGCGTTTCTATTAGACACAATCAGATATGTTTATCCCCGTTTCGTTCACAGCATGATCCCTTTGATTGTTGTGGACTTCAGTGCACACTACATCAGCTGTCTGTGACTAGGTGAAAACACCTTTCCAAGCCAAAACATATCATAACCTCTAACCGCTACACACAGCCTACATTGTTGTCACTATTTTAGCTAATGTCATAGCTAGTCAACATAACTACTAGAAGTAACACATTAGTAAACCCACTACATCCATGCAGTACAGTGTACAGTCAGCAAGCAGTTACACCAGCGCCCCCCGGTGGCAATACATTTATAAAACCAAAAGCTTACCTTGACTTGGAAGAGTTCCAGTGCTTGATAGCCATAGCCAGCTAGCTAACATTGCATCCCTCTCTATTTGAGTTGGGTATTTGAGTAGGCTAAACTAATTAGCTGCATTCGCTAGCTAAGTGAAAGTGGAAAAAAATACAACAGAATATAGCTAGCTCTCTCTATCTCTTGCTTCTCCTTCATTTTTAAATAAATACATTTGTTCAAAACTGTTTAACTATTGTCTTTCACTCTCTTTGAGTCACCTATTCACCACATGTTATGCACTGCAGTGCTAGCTAGTTGTAGCTTATGTTTTAAGTACTAAATTAATTATGTGATCCTTTGAGTAGGTGTACAAAATGTCAGTTCATGCTGCAAGAACTCTGATAGGTTGGAGGACGTCCATCGGAAGTTGTCATATTTACTGTGTAAGTCTATGAAAGGGGGGGAGAACCATGAGCCTCCTAGGTTTTGTATTGAAGTCAATGTACCCAGAGGAGGAGGGAAACTAGCTGTCCTCCGGTTACACCACGGTGCTATCCTACAGAGTGCTGTTTAGGTTACTGTAGACCTCCAATTGCGTGAATATTTAGAATACTTTTTATCTAAAGAGGATAACTGTTTTAATGTTTCACTATTTTTATTTTTATGAAACTCATTGGATGGTCCTCCCCTTCCTCCTCTGAGGAGCCTCCACTGCTGGGATTATTGGCCTGTCTGTCCACTGTAAGTTTAATATTTGTGCCATTTGTTCATTGCTTATCCCCTAGTTGAAAGAGATGGTTACTACTTACATGATGTTTTAGCTAGTAACTGTGTATGTATACTTTGCAGATAAGAGAACCATCAATGATTCTGAGGATAAAAGGAACAACTTATGAAGGATTTTTTCCATTTATAAGACTAACGCAACTGCAGAGAGAGACCAGCTACAGACTAGATACAACAACCAGACTGAAGAGAGAGACCAGCTACAGACTAGATACAACAACCAGACTGAAGAGAGAGACCAGCTACAGACTAGATACAACAACCAGACTGAAGAGAGAGACCAGCTACAGACTAGATACAACAACCAGACTGAAGAGAGAGACCAGCTACAGACTAGATACAACAACCTGACTGAAGAGAGAGACCAGCTACAGACCAGCGACACTAACCTGACTAAAGAGAGAGACCAACCAAGACAAGTTACAGAAACCTTACTGAAGAGTGAGACCAGCTACAGAACAGTTACAACATCCTGGCTGTGTACACACACACTACTCAGGAAACAGATACAAATATCAAAAAGGAGAAGATGCCGCATACACAACTACCCGTTTAACTTGTTGGTCAACTTTCTGCTTTTGAAACTTCCCTATGGTTAACAGCTACAGCAGTAAGTCACTCAGAAAGAGACACACAGATGACACAGAAAGAGACAATATAGGAGACCTACATACAAAGAAAGCATTCAACATTGTTGAAGATGTCTGAGGCCATCTATGCTGAGCCAGATATTGCCAAGAAGAAAACATTGTTGAAGATGTCTGAGGCCATCTATGCTGAGCCAGATATTGCCAAGAAGAAAACATTGTTGAAGATGTCCGAGGCCATCTATGATGAGCCAGATATGACCAAGAAGAAAACATTGTTGAAGATGTCTGAGGCCATCTATGCTGAGCCAGATATTGCCAAGAAGAAAACATTGTTGAAGATGTCTGAGGCCATCTATGATGAGCCAGATATGACCAAGAAGAAAACATTGTTGAAGATGTCTGAGGCCATCTATGATGAGCCAGATATGACCAAGAAGAAAACATTGTTGAAGATGTCTGAGGCCATCTATGCTAAGCCAGATATGACCGAGAAGAAAACATTGCTGAAGATGTCTGATGCCGTCCATGCTAAGCCAGATATGACAGAGAAGAAAACATTGTTGAAGATGTCTGAGGCCATCTATGATGAGCCAGATATGACCAAGAAGAAAACATTGTTGAAGATGTCTGAGGCCATCTATGCTAAGCCAGATATGACCGAGAAGAAAACATTGCTGAAGATGTCTGATGCCGTCCATGCTAAGCCAGATATGACAGAGAAGAAAACATTGTTGGAGATGTCTGATGCCGTCTATGCTAAGCCAGATATGACAGAGAAGAAAACATTGTTGGAGATGTCTGATGCCGTCTATGCTAAGCCAGATATGACCAATAGGATTGACATAGGTGAGATGGAGGAGAGGATTGTGGATATCTACGTCAGTGCAGACACCCTGAGAGACGGTGAGACCAGCACCAAGAGAGAAGAGACAGCAGACACTGCTGCTAATAATGGACCAGGAGACGAGCACTCAGGTAACACACACACACACACACACACACACACACACGTGTAAAGGACGCCACACTGCATGCTTAGCGAGTGCCACTTACTCCCTGGCGCGAACTAGGGACCTCTGCTTTTCTAGCACACGTGACTGCCCTCCTGAAACGTCTTACCAGTCGGCACCATGCGAAAAGCTAGCTATTGGCTGGCGCAAATGGGGACACTTCAGGCTGAGGAGTAAGTTTCACACATCCCCATATGCTACACACACACACACACACACACACGCACACGCACACAGACAAAATATAATTGTATGTGTCCACAGAGCCTGATAGTTCAGAGAAGAGACCCTTCGTAGTTGTTGCAGTGTGTCTGGTGCTGCTGTGTGTTCTCCTACTGGCTGGGATCATAGGCCTGTCTGTACACTGTGAGTTTGTTTCATATGTTCATTGATTATCACCTAGTTGTAAGAAGTGCTGGTTACTAGGCCTATTTACTGTGTGTTTTACCTATTAACTATGTATTTATACTTACAGATAAAAGAGCCATCAAAGATTCTGAAGACAAAAGGAACAACTTGTTCCAGAGTTTTTCAGTTTATAAGACCAACACAACTGCAGAGAGAGACCATCTACAGACCAGCTACAACAACCTGACTAAAGAGAGAGACCAGTTACAGACCAGTTACAACAACCTGACTAAAGAGAGAGACCAGTTACAGACCAGTTACAACAACCTGACTAAAGAGAGAGACCATCTACAGACCAGTTACAACACCCTGACTAAAGAGAGAGACCAGTTACAGACCAGTTACAAAAACCTGACTAAAGAGAGAGACCAGCTACAGACCAGTTACAACAACCTGACTAAAGAGAGAGACCAGTTACAGACCAGTTACAACAACCTGACTAAAGAGAGAGACCAGTTACAGACCAGTTACAACACTCTGACTAAAGAGAGAGACCAGCTACAGACCAGTTACAACACTCTGACTAAAGAGAGAGACCAGCTACAGACCAGTTACAACAACCTGACTAAAGAGAGAGACCAGTTACAGACCAGTTACAACACCCTGACTAAAGAGAGAGACCAGTTACAGACCAGTTACAAAAACCTGACTAAAGAGAGAGACCAGCTACAGACCAGTTACAACAACCTAACTGAGGAGAGTCCAGCTACAAGTTACAACAGCCTGACTAAAGAGAGAGACCAGTTACAGACCAGTTACAACAACCTGACTAAAGAGAGAGACCAGTTACAGACCAGTTACAACACCCTGACTAAAGAGAGAGACCAGTTACATACCAGTGACATCTAGTTGTTAAATGTCTAATGGAATCAATATGGTATGGAGTGACATCTAGTTGTTAAAGGACTAATGGAATCAATATGGTGTGGAGAAGCAGTGTGTAATAGATTGATAATTGATGTGATGATAAATCGGAGAGAGTGTGGAGATTGTTTTATTTTAAAAAGTTAAATTTGTTTAATCCTTCTATTTGAAAATGTATGTAGATGTCTTGTTTTCGACCCAAATCAATAAACAAACTAAACAGCATCATCTTAGTTAATTTATTCATGAACTAGACCTACTGTTGACCAATTAGTACTTGTGTTTGGGTTGACAAATCAATTATATTATTAGGTCAACAAACGTCCTGACGTCCTGACACCTACAGTCTTCTTATTGGTGGATAGAGCCTTGAAACATCCTGACACCTACAGCCTTCTTATTGGTGGATAGAGCCTTGATCGGGAGTCCCATAGGGCGGCACAATTGGCCCAGCGTCGTCCGGGTTAGGGGAGGGTGTGGCCGGGGTTGGCCGTCATTGTAAAAAAATAATTTATTCTCGACTGACTTGCCTAGTTCAATAAAGGTTAAATAAATACACACAAACACATATACTGTATATATATATATATATATATATATATATATATATATATAGGGTTATGATGGGGTTAGACAGTCAAACTAAGCTCATGAGGCATTTCTAAATTACATTTTTCAAGAATCAATTAGGTAAATATGATTAATTTAATTGTATGTTAAAGAAATTGATATAGCAATCGCAGATTGCCTCTTTAAATCATGCTACAGCAATATTGTGTAATTTCTTCATACAGTAGCTTCCTACTGTATGTGTGTTCTGTTTTAATCTTAATCTGAATCATTAGTGATGATGGTGTGTGTGTGTGTGTGTGTGTGTGTGTGTGTGTGTGTGTGTGTGTGTGTGTGTGTGTGTGTGTGTGTGTGTGTGTGTGTGTGTGTGTGTGTGTGTGTGTGTGTGTGTGTGTGTGTGTGTGTGTGTGTGTGTGCCTGTTCCTTTGCAGATGGAAGACCAAGACTCTACAGACTGGCTGCAGTGTGTTTTGGAATGATGTGTGTTCTACAAATCACTCTCAACATCTCCCTGAGGATGGCTTTCTGTGAGTGAGACTGTGTCCCAAAATATGACCATATTAGCGCTCTGGTAAAACGTAGTGCACTATATAGGGTGTCATTTGGGAACCTATTCCATATATAGTGCATTACTTTTGACCAGGATCCATAGGTCAGATATGTATTTTATTATCACACCAAAGTTCTGTACTTACAAAGCAAGGATCACAATTGTAAGGTTTATGTTCAGAGAGGTCTCTGGAAACCATTATGGTTTTCAGGTTTGGTGTCCAGAAATCTCTGTTTCAGTTTTGGAATTGGTCCCCAATTAGAGACAGCTGCGCCACATTGCCTCTAATTGGGGAACTTATTTATGTTCAGCATTTGATGGCAAACATGAACCAAATCGTATGGTTTGTAAGATGACATCCACCCATTAGAATGTTTCATTGTTATTTGATAGTTATTTTCATTGAGCATGTAAACACTTCAAGAGTTTAATTCCATAACGCTGTATTTAAATGTTCAGAAATGTTGAAATAACTATGTTTAATAAAGAACTGTACAAATGATACATTTGTGACATCAATATAAACAAATGTTTAATGAATCAGTACAGTAATATGAAATCTGTAATATTTACTTACACACACAGTGACACACACACAGTGACACACACACTCACAGTGACACACACACAGTGACACACACACAGTGACACACACACACACAGTGACACACACACAGTGACACACACACAGTGACACACACACACAGTGACACACACACAGTGACACACACACAGTGACACACACACACAGTGACACACACACACACACAGTGACACACACACACACAGTGACACACACACACACAGTGACACACACACAGTGACACACACACACAGTGACACACACACACACACACACACAGTGACACACACACACACACAGTGACACACACACAGTGACACACACACAGTGACACACACACAGTGACACACACACACACAGTGACACACACACAGTGACACACACACACACAGTGACACACACACACACAGTGACACACACACAGTGACACACACACACACAGTGACACACACACAGTGACACACACACACACAGTGACACACTCACAGTGACACACTCACAGTGACACACACACAGTGACACACACACAGTGACACACACACACACACAGTGACACACACACACAGTGACACACACACACACAGTGACACACTCACAGTGACACACACACTCACAGTGACACACACACAGTGACACACACTCACAGTGACACACACACTCACAGTGACACACACACTCACAGTGACACACACACTCACAGTGGCACACACACACAGTGACACACACACTCACAGTGACACACTCACAGTGACACACACACACAGTGACACACTCACAGTGACACACACACACAATGACACACACACACTCACAGTGACACACTCACAGTGACACACACACACAGTGACACACACACTCACAGTGACACACACACTCACAGTGACACACACACAGTGACACACACACACACAGTGACACACACACTCACAGTGACACACACACACAGTGACACACACACTCACAGTGACACACACACACAGTGACACACACACTCACAGTGACACACTCACAGTGACACACACACACAGTGACACACACACTCACAGTGACACACACTCACAGTGACACACACACAGTGACACACACACTCACAGTGACACACACACTCACAGTGACACACACACTCACAGTGACACACACACAGTGACACACACAGTGACACACACACTCACAGTGACACACACACTCACAGTGACACACACACTCACAGTGACACACACACACACAGTGACACACACACACACAGTGACACACACACTCACAGTGACACACACACTCACAGTGACACACACACACACAGTGACACACACACAGTGACACACACAGTGACACACACACTCACAGTGACACACACACAGTGACACACACACAGTGACACACTCACAGTGACACACTCACAGTGACACACTCACAGTGACACACTCACAGTGACACACACACAGTGACACACACACAGTGACACACACAGTGACACACACACAGTGACACACACACTCACAGTGACACACACACACACACAGTGACACACACACAGTGACACACACACAGTGACACACTCACAGTGACACACTCACAGTGACACACTCACAGTGACACACACACAGTGACACACACACAGTGACACACTCACAGTGACACACTCACAGTGACACACACTCACAGTGACACACACACAGTGACACACACAGTGACACACACACACACAGTGACACACACACAGTGACACACTCACAGTGACACACTCCCAGTGACACACTCACAGTGACACACTCACAGTGACACACTCACAGTGACACACTCACAGTGACACACACACAGTGACACACACACAGTGACACACACAGTGACACACACACTCACAGTGACACACACACACACAGTGACACACACACACACAGTGACACACTCACAGTGACACACACACAGTGACACACTCACAGTGACACACTCACAGTGACACACACACACAGTGACACACACACTCACAGTGACACACTCACAGTGACACACACACAGTGACACACTCACAGTGACACACTCACAGTGACACACTCACAGTGACACACTCACAGTGACACACACACAGTGACACACTCACAGTGACACACTCACAGTGACACACTCACAGTGACACACTCACAGTGACACACACACTCACAGTGACACACTCACAGTGACACACTCACAGTGACACACACTTCCTCATTCTACCTCCATCATTTGATTCTCTCTAATACACTTCCTCTCTGACTCTGACCCGTTCTAACTGTCCATCTATTCTGTCATTCTCTAACCCTCTATGTTTTCCTTTTGAGTGACAGCCTGTGGGTAACAGCCCCCCCCCCCCCCCTCATTCAAAAATAACAAAACAAATACAAATGTGTGAGAAAACAGGTTTGTTGAATGACTAAATATATGACCAGAAGCACATGGTTTGGATCTTAATATAGCCTGTAATAGATTTAAATACCAGGGACATGGAATCACCTCAACAGAAAAGTAAACCAGCTTCAAAAATACCAACATATAGTTTCATAATGAGTTTAAACGTAAGTTAAATACAGTAACACGGCATAAAGGTATTATATATGTGCAGTAACTTTGAGTATTACAATAGGAACTTTGTCGTTACCTAGGAAATGACTTTATAATTGCATTGAGTTACTACATAGGTAGAAAAAGGGGAACGGTCACTATTCCTTGTGTACAGTAGTTACAAAACCTCAGCTCATTGCTATGTGTTTAAAATGCAAATATCAAAGTATTATTGGTATGTAACAACATGCTAACAAAATGTTGCTCCATAAGTAATGACAGTTTCATTACACAGGCACAAGAACAGTTTCATGTTAAGTGTTACTGAGAATTATAACAGTAACTAAGTATCCCAAACTGGGGCGGCAGGTAGCCTAGTGGTTAGAGTGTTAGGCCCGTAACTGGAAGGTTGCAGGATCGAATCCCCAAGCTGACAAGGGAAAAATCTGTCGTTCTGCCCCTGAACAAGGCAGTTAACCCACTGTTCCTAGGCTGTCATTGTAAATAAGAATTTGTTCTTAACTGACTTGCCTAGTAAAATAAAGGTTAAATAAAAAAATAAAAAAACTGCTTTCTTGAATCAACTATCAGCCAAGGTAGGTGGAAAATCATGTTAGTTTGTTTTCTGAGTAAACTTTAAATATGGTATAGTGTGTGTTTGAAACACTTACCCTCAGATGGACAGAGGTTCAAAGTAATTTTTGCTAAGCATCCAACTTGCTGTTTGCAAATGGCTTTGAATTACTCTGCAGTCTTTCCAGGTATCATAAAATTAATTGCAGCTTTCAACTTTCTCAGTGGCATGTTGACAGAGTCATACAGTAGTTGAGCATTCAACTTATTAATACTTATCTGTACAAAATATCATTGGTTAAATATCATTTGACTTAATTAGGTACACCTGGGGCAATCGGCATTCAGGAGAATTAAATAATGTGAATATATATGGTGACTTTAGTGCCAGAAATAAGGGGTTAAATATGTATTCTATTTGTTTCTAGTAAGTGAATCTCAGGAATATGTGTTTTGGTAAGAAGAACGCCCCTCTGCCCACAGGTGTGATTACAACCTCTGAGGGTTTAGAGTGTGAGGTAGTCACCTCATGCAGGTACTGGGGAATATGCCTAGACGGTACACTGTCCTTCTCTCAGCACATATCAAAGCTGCAGGCTAAAGTTAAATGTAGACTTGGTTTCCTCTATCGTAATCGCTCCTCTTTCACCCCAGCTGCCAAACTAACCCTGATTCAGACGACCATCCTACCCATGCTAGATTACAGAGACATAATTTATAGATCGGCATGTAAGGGTGTTCTCGAGCGGCTAGATGTTCTTTACCATTCGACCATCAGATTTTCCACCAATGCTCCTTATAGGACACATCACTGCACTCTATACTCCTCTGTAAACTGGTCATCTCTGTATAGCTGTCGCAAGATCCATTGGTTGATGCTTATTTATAAAACCCTCTTAGGCCTCACTCCCCCCTATCTGAGATATCACTGGACAGTTTTATCTCATTCTCTTCATTCAAAGACTCAATCATGGACACGCTTACTGACAATTGTAGCCTGTTTTGTGCTGCTACCATGTTGTGCTGCTAACATTGCTGTTGTCATGTGTTGCTGCCTTGCTACGTTGTTGTCTTCGGTCTCTCTTTATGTAGTGTTCTTTTGTCTCTCTTGTCGTGATATGTGTTTGGTCCTATATTTATATAACTTTTTTGTATTTATTTTAATTTTTAATCCAAGCCCCCGTCCCCGCAAGAGGTCTTTTGCCTTTTGGTAGGCCATCATTATAAATAAGAATTTGTTCTTAACCGCCTTGTCTAGTTAAATAAAGGTTAAATAAATAATAGTTAAATGAGTTGTCAGGACTTATATTTTTCTTTAAGAGCTCATCAAGAACTGTCCTCTGTAGTGGACACCAGCTTTTCACCGACTATACCCATTGACTGTAATGTACATTGTTTCAAATGTATGTTCCTAATAACCACTATAGAGGACAATGTCAGAGGAATGTCAGAGGAAGGCCCTAAAAATTGTCAAAGACTCCAGCCACCCCAGTCATAGACTGTTCTCTCTGCTACCACATGGCAAGTGGTACCGGAGGCCAAGTCAAGGTCCAAAAGGCTTCTCAACAGTTTTTACCCCCAAGCCATAAGACTCCTGAACAGCTAATCAAATGGCTACCTGGACTATTTGCACTGTCCCCCCTTTAACTATACCTGCATGTACATATTACCTCAATTAGCCCGACTAACCGGTGCCCCTGCACATTGACTCTGTACCGGTACCACCTGTATATACCACCTGTATATATATTTTTTTTACTTGTTTACATAATACTTATTTTCTACTTAAACTGCACTGTTGGTTAGGGCTTGTAAGTAAGTATTTCACTGTAAAGTCTACACCTGTTGTATTCGGCACACGTGACAAATAAACCTTGATTTAAAATATGGGGGGGGTATATGTTTCATTCACATACTCAAAACAGACAATAATAATGTGTCTTCAGTTCAAAATAATCAGAGAGAAAAAAAACTGATACACACAGGAGCTTGCTAACAAGTTTAAAGTATGAACGCATTCAATGTCCTTTTAACCAAACTCAAGCTGAACTTACCCCCAACCTGAATTAGCATTTCTTTGCTAGTAAAAACAAGACAGGAACACACAGGTTCTAATCTAATCAACTCAATTTAAATGATAGGAACGCACCAACTATCCACCATCCGGACAAAATGGGTTACCTTGTAACAAGAAATCCATATCACTTACAGTACAATAAAACATATCAAAATTCATAGATCTTTATGAACTATTGAAACAATCCAAACATGACAATTTAATTCACAGAGTAATATTAATTTAGTCAATAAACGTTTATCAGTCTTCACACCTTCACTCCCAAGTGGCACAGCCTTCTAAGCTGCTGCATCTCAGTGCTAGAGACGTCACTACAGAACCTGGTTTGATTCCAGGCTGCATCACAACCGGCTGTGATTGAGAGTCCACAATTTGCCCAGCGTCGTCCGGGTCAGGGTTTGGCCGGGGTAGGCCGTCATTGTAAAGAAGAATTTGTTCTTAACTGAATAAATAAATAAAAATGTCAGTGCTCCCAGGGTTCTGTAGGAATGTCCTGCCCTGGAGAAAACCACAGATAAGGCATGTTTGACCCCTGTGATAGCCCAAACAATGTCATGAACAATGTATTGAGTCATCTCGCTGGGCCTCAGTGCCTGCAAGTCGCCAGTACGACCTTATCTCCTTCCACTACAGCTTTGAATTACTGTGCAGTATTTTCAGGCATCATAAAATTTATTGCAGCTTTCAACTTTTTTTGACAAAGTCGTACAGTAGTAGAGCATTCAACTTATTAATACTTATCTGTACAAAATATCATTGGTTAAATATCATTTCACTTAATTATGTACACCTGGGGCAATGGACATTCAGGAGAATGGACATACAGAATGTTCAGATAGAAATCTATTTGTAGCTCCAATATGACTGTCAGATAGATTGGAATAGTATAGGATATCGTGTGTGCTCTATTTATTCTATGTTCTATCTTCAACACACAGTTCCAGATACAGTCCTCCCATTAGTTGAATGCAGCCAATCAAATATATTTTTTAAGTAGTTCCTTTCTCAGATCTGTATTCAATAGTTTTGAAAAGTAGTCAGTCTGAGATCTGTATGTAACGTGAGGGATGGTTACAAAACGTGTTCAAAACGTAATGAACACCTTCCTAATATTGGACAAAAACAATGTGTTCCAATAAACATGGATCTGATCTGTTATTGGTCCTTGTTTATTCATTCATGCAACAGTGGATCACCTCACTAAGGGAACATAGACATGGTCCCACAACCACAAACAGACAGAGGTTTACTAAACAGACACCCACAGCCTTCCACCCTGTCGACCAAACCACAACCTCTCCTGGCGTGTTAAGGGTACGCACTTTACTAATCAGACACCCACAGCCTTCCACCCTGTCGACCAAACCACAACCTCTCCTGGCGTGTTAAGGGTACGCACTTTACTAATCAGACACCCACAGCCTTCCACCCTGTCGACCAAACCACAACCTCTCCTGGCGTGTTAAGGGTACGCACTTTACTAATCAGACACCCACAGCCTTCCACCCTGTCGACCAAACCACAACCTCTCCTGGCGTGTTAAGGGTACTCACTTCAAGTATCAATAGGTACAGTATTTCTCATACTGACTTCATTAAAAACCATCACCGCTCCCAAGGTTTTTTGTTATGTTGGACCACAGTAAGACTAGCTGTTGCCATTGGCGTTGGCTAATGGGGATCCTGATAAAATAAAAATCAATATGACCTTTTGTCTATATTCCCAGTTCTACGTGACGGGAAAAAATGTTTTCTGGGTTCTTCACGCTCAACAGTTTCCTGTGCGTATAAACAGACCCCCTTGACGTTTTCCACATTTTGTTAAGTTACAGCTTTATTCTAAAATGGATTAAATCTTTTTTTTCCCTCATCAATCTACAAACAATACCCCATAATGACAAATCAACAACTGTTTTGTATAAATGTTTGCATTTTCATTAAAGATAAAAATGTGACATATCACATTTACAGAAGTATTCAGACACTTTACTCAGTACTTTGTTGAAGCACCTTTGGCAGCGATTACAGCATCTTCTTGGGTATGACGCTACAAGCTTGGCACACCTGTATTTGGGCAGTTTCTGCTATTCTTCTCTGGAGATCCTCTCAAGCTCTGTCAGGTTGGATGGGAAGCGTTGCTGCACAGCTATTTTCAGGTCTCTCCAGACATGTTCGATTGGGTTCAAGTCCGGGCTCTGGCTGGGCCACTCAAGGTCATTCAGAGTCTTGTCCCGAAGCCACTCCTGCGTTGTCTTGGCTGTGTGCTTAGGGTCGTTGGAAGGTGAACATTCGCACCCTCTGGAGCAGGTTTTCATCAAGGATCTTTCTGTACTTTGCTCCGTTCATCTTTCCCTCGAGACTGACTAGTCTCCTAGTCCCTGCCGCTTAAAAACATCCCCACAGCATGATGCTGCCACCACCATACATCACCGTAGGAATGGAGCCAGGTTTCCTCCAAATGTGACGCTTGGCATTCAGGCCAAAGAGTTCAATCTTGGTTTCATCAGACCAGACAATCATGTTTCTCATGGTCTGAGAGTCTTTAGGTGCCTTTTGGCAAACTCCAATTTTTGGTACCCTTCACATGATCTGAGCCTCGACACAATCCTGTCTCGGAGCGCTACGGACAATTCCTTCAACCTGATGGCTTGGTTTTTGCTCTGACATGCACTCTCAACTGTAGGACCTTATATAGACAGGTGTGTACCTTTCCAAATCATGCCCAATCAATTTAATTTACCACAGATGGACGCCAATCAAGTTGTAGAAACATCTCAAGGATGATCAATGGAAACAGGATGCACCTGAGCTCAATTTCGAGTCTCATAGCTAAGGGTCTGAATACTTATGTAAATAATGTATTTCTTATTTTTAATACATTTGCTCAATTTTGTAAAAACCTGTTTTCACTTTTTCATTATTAGGTATTGTGTAGATTGATGAGAAATTGTTTTGAATTTAATCAGTTTTAGAATAAGGTCGTAATGCAACAAAATGTGAAAAAGTCAAAGGGTCTGAATACTTTCGGAATGCACTGTAAATACATGACGGATATGGAATCACCTCAACGTAACAATAGACCACTTTTGCAGCTTCAAGTTGACTAACATATTTTCATAATGAGTGAGACATACAGTAACTTTTTTATTTTTATTATTTTATTTTTGAACTAGGTAAGTCAGTTAAGAACATATTCTTATTTACAATGACCAAACACTGGCCAAACTCGGACGACGCTGGGCCAATTGTGCACCGCCCTATGGGACTCCCAATCACAGCTGGTTGTGATACAGTCTGGATTTGAACCAGGTTGTCTGTAGTGACTCCTCTAGCACTGAGATGCAGTGTCTTGGACCACTGCACCACTTGGGAGCCCCTAAGTAACACGGCATAAACGTATGAGTACTGAGTATTGCAATAGGAACGTTGTTGTTACGTTGGGCTCCCGAGTGGTGCAGTGGTCTAAGGCACTGCATCTCAGTGCAAGAGGAGTCCCTAGTTTGAATCCGGATGTGATTGGGAGTACCATAGGACGGCGCACAATTGGCTCAGCGTTTGGCTGGGGTAGGCCGTCATTGTAAATTAGAACTGTCTAGCCTAGTTAAATAAAAAATAAAGAAATGTGGAAATGACTTTATAATTGCATTGAGTTACTACATAGGTAAAATAAGGGGAACGGTTACTATTCCTTGTGTACAGTAGTTACAGCTCATTGCTATGCGTTTAAAATGCAAGTATTATGTAACATGCTGATACATTATGTGCCTCAAAACAATTCATTTTATTACACAGGCACAATAACCATGTAATGTTAATTGTTACTGAGAATGTTAACAATCACTAAATATCCCAAAACTGCCTTCTTAAATCAACTACAGCCAAGGTATGTGGAAAATCATGTTATTTTGCTTTCTGAGTAAACTGTACCTTTCAAGATGGAGATATAGAGTGTGTTTGAAACAATTACCCTCAGATGGACAGAGGTTCAAAGTTATTTTTGCTAAGCATCCAACTTGTTGTTTGCAAATGGCTTTGAATTACTCAGAGTTTCCAGGTATCATAAAATTAATTGCAGCTTTCAACATTTTCAGAGTCATACAGTAGTTGAACATTCAACTTATTAATACGAAATATCATTGCTAAATATCATTTGCTTTATTTATGTACACCTGGGGCGATGGACATTCAGGAGAATGGAAATATACAGAATGTTCAGGTAGAAACGTATTGTGTAGATCCAATATGACTGTCAGAGCGATTGAAATAGTATAGGAGGTTGTGTGTGCTCTATTCATTATATTTCTATCTTCAACATGCAGTTCCAGATACAGCCCTGCCATTAGTTGAAGGCAACCAATCAAATGGTTTCAGAAAAGTAGTCACTTCCTGAGATCTGTGTGTAGCGTGAGGGATTAACACAAATATATAATTTCAGTAGCAGTACTACGCCACCTTTTTAATACGTGAGGTGAGGTCCTCAGGACTAATCTAAACATAACAGGTTCTTTACATCAAGGACTGGAGCTTGGTAATCAGACCATATCAGGACGCAACAACCATTTATTTTAATTTTCAGCGTCACAAGACAGACATCTACATAGTCCTACATGGAACTCCGTACAACTGTCCTAGAAGACAGACTTCAACAGATGGCAATAGCAGATTTCTCACAGACAAATATCACTAGGTTTCTACGTTTCATACATACTTAGATAATAATAATGTGTTGTAACACTCACAGAGAGCGTGCCCAGGGAGAAAGAGAGCAGGTCTAGGTGGAATATGGGCTCCAACATCTAAAACACTAAAATTCCTACTTCTCATACTTACTTCATTCAAACCGCTCCCATCCTTCCAAGGATCCCCTTATGACAAACAGGAAGGCTTTTATACACAAGGCCACGCCCTTAATTAACAACCATACACCTGGCACAGGCAGAACAACACGGATGTGTTCAGAATAGGTTGACGGATACACGTTGCCATTGGCATCGGCTAATGGGGATCCTGATAAAATAATAAACCATTTGACCTTTTGTCTGTATTCACGGTTCTATGGAACGGACAAAAACAATGTGTTCCAATAAACATGGATCTGATCTGTTATTGGTCCTCGTTTATTCATTCATGCAACAGTGGATCACCTCACTAAGGGAACATAGACATGGTCCCACAACCACAAACAGACAGAGATTTACTAAACAGCCACCCACAGCCTTCCACCCTGCCTACCAAACCACAACCTCTCCTGGCGTGTTTCAAGGGTACTCACTTCAAGAATCAATAGGTACATATCAATCATTTTTTAAGTACAGAAATGGAAGTAGCAACAGCAGATTTCCCCTTCATCAGCTTTTCCTGACATCACTCTGTATTCAGCTTCAAAGGTGCAGGATTTGTTCTATTCAACCAGTAAGTGACAAAGTACTGCAGAGAGAAAGACCATCTTCTCCATTCATTCATTGTCTTCATCTTTTACCGTTTACTGGTTGGGTTATTTTGAACCTTTTGGTTTTTACTGAGACCAAATCACAGAAATCCAAATATAAATACAGAATGCAAGCAGAAAGAAAAACATGGTTATAAAGAACAAACACATTGATCAGTAATCAGTTCCTCAATCAGCCTTCTGAATTCCTCTAGAGGCACCAGAATATCACACTTAAGAACGTTTTGAAGATCCTTCCACAAATACAGACTGCTACAGAAATACGTACACGTGGTCGGTGCTATAGTGACTCATAGATGGGTTACTGGTTGGGTTATTTTTAACCCATTTGTTTATTGTGAGTACTGTAAACGTCCAACTACCTACACATGGTATTGTAGGTGCTATAATGGCAAATGGTTGGGTTCCTGGTTATGATATTTTGAATCCATTTGTTTATTGTGAGTACTGTAAACTTCCGACAGGGATGCTTTCTTTATGGGGGCTCATGGTCAAAATGACCTAGCTGTACAGGTGAAGGTTGCAACTGATCCGACTCCTTCTCCCCAACCCCTCCCATCCTCAGCCCCCTCTCCACTCATCTGACTCCTTCCTCCTGTGCACCTCCCCTTGGCCAGGTAAACCATATAAATATTCAAACCTCAGTTAGCTACCCAGGGAGCTCTTGGCTTTCTCAAGACGTGGAGAAAGAGGAGAGAAACGGGTGTAGACGTGCAACAGGTGGAGTTTCTCAGGAAATAAATGATCTTTACAAAACCACTGGGATTGAGACAGCGGTGCAAGGATGGGGCTTTTAGTAAGTCTGCATTGCAGTTTTGATTATCAGGATTTGGATTTACTTATTTTATGTTCTTTCAACTATAAAAAAATATATTTTGTTTCACAAAAAAGGTTTATCTCTACATTTTATGTTAATAGCTTTTTCTCACAGGGATTTTATGAATTTCTATACTTCTATACTCATTAGGCCGTCATTGTAAAATAAGAATTTGTTCTTAACTGACTTGCCTAGCTAAACAAAGGTTCAATTTAAAAATATATATAATCCCTGATTAGCAAAGAGGCACATTGATAGTTTACACGTTCTCATCAGTAACGTACCTTTGGACATACAAAAGGGGAAAGATGATTATAAGATGGCGGGGACCTCTGAGGATGAGGCACAGAAGAAGACGAGTGGAAAGCAGAAGAAGAAAGCACAGAAGAAGTCGGATATGGACGACCTGAAGAAGGAAGTTGACCTGGTGAGGAAAACAGATTATTTATAAATGTATTCATTCTATTCAGCTAATTTAGTTGACATAGACCTTGCACATTAATCCCTATGCAATTGGTTTCAAATAGATACAATGACGTATAGCTTCAAAAATGTCTGTATTTTCTTTAAGAAAAGACAAAGGTGCACAGTACACTGTAACAAAAAAAATGTTTTCCCCACATAACAAAATACTACAGTTTACTATATAATACTACAGTACTAACTATAGAATTATATAGTCAACTGTAGAATACTATATACTGTAGTATCCGTCAATTACGTGTAGTACTTACTATAGAATGTTGTAGTATACCGTAGAAGGCTATAGTAAATACTACAGTATTATCAGAAAGAAAACACTGTAGTAAATACTACAGTAATGTCCGCAAAAACACTACATTTTTAAAACTATATTAATTAGTACAGTATTTTATTTGCATATACCCTGCCCATCCCATTCCCCCATCCTGCAATGTGTGCCAACCATAAGTGAGAAATTATACGTTCAGACCCCAATCATACCTACCTACAGGATATGGAAAATGTTCTCTTTATTTCTTCAGTAGGTTTCCTGAAGGAGAAAGACTCCACTTCTATGAAAAAGATAATAAAAACAAAATACTATAGAAAGTAATACAGAAATGCACTAATTTTATACGGTAATTTGGGCGGGGAAAGATTTGCTGTGTTTCAAATGGTACTGTAATTCCATCCCACAGAATAAAGTACCATAACATTTTATTGGAGCCCTAAAACACTTTTGACCACTAGTGGGCGCATGGTGTTGTTGTGTCTCACTCATTAACATATTTTGACGTGTGCATTGTAAGAGGCTATATTTGTTGCAGCAGTTAGTGAGAACTGTGTACCAGTTTAACTGGTATGTGGTAGTAGTGTCCCATCAATTTGAAATGTATAGGGAGCAGTTTGGAGTAGCAGTAAGTCTTAAACCTTTAATGGTTCAGCGTTTTGCCGTGTCTTTTGGGTCTGTTTTGCCCTGTTGTTGTTGCTGCCAGGTTGGAAGCCTCTAGAAGTGCAAATGATATAAAACACCAAATATTAATTGATATGCTGTAATGTATAAGCACTACCTAGCAGCTAACCTGCTTGTACCAATCCCATGTAATTACAGTAAAACACTGTGAAATACAAACACCTTCTCCCCTCAATTCATTTAATTAATCCATTCATTCCAACTACAGTCAGTAGTATTACATTTTTTTTAAACACATTTCTACATTTAACTGACTATATAACTGTAAAACAACACATTTCACTGAACCTATCCAGTGTATGTGACAATAAAACATTTTTTATTTTATTTTTAACAGTATAATACAGTACATTCTATGGTAGTTTTTTCTTTGATACTTTATATTACAGTAGGCTATATGAAATATATGAAATACAGTAACTTTCTTACCACTAGCTGCCTGTAAGTTACTGTAAACGTCACTGCAACCTCTTTACAGTCTAAGCCTATTAGTCTCAGTGGACCAGAAAAGGTGCAGCACACAACCTACCAATCGTGTCCAGTATAAAAGCTCTCTGGTTTGGGAACTCATTTGCATTTTCATTTACCTACTATTACTCTGCAGTGATTCTTGGGGGCGGTTCTAAAACCCAAGAGCCTACATTTAAACTTTAGAGAAACAGTAGCCTAACTTTGGAAACGGTTTAGACATGCAGCAGAATAGGACACAGATATATGTTCACTTGTGTAGTACTTTTCCAGGGCAGAAATGTAAAATTCAGTAATTCCATCCATCATACAGAAACTAATGACTCTTCTATGGTTTAGATTTTAAATATATGGTGCATGACCTTGTCATACATAGAATCCGTTTACATTATTGGAGGAGTGTGTTTCATAACTATATGTTCTGTTTACTTCTGCCAAGTGGGAAAGATTAGTGAACTGCCTAGTTCAACAAGCTCTCTCTCTCTCTCTCTCTCTCTCTCTCTGATTTAGGATGACCACAAGTTGACCTTGGCTGAACTTAACAAGAAATATGGCACAGACTTAGCCAAGGTGAGTGAGTGAATATGTATGTGTGTTCATGTGTGCCTCCGTTTGTAACATTGACAACCAGCTGGAGCAGTTGCCCCTAGGGATTATAGCTGACTGGTATTGGAAGAGAGGTGCTCGTGGAGGTTAAGGCACAAGGTCGTAGTGTAGGTAAGAACTTCCTCTGCCTTCGAAAGTCATGAGGACATCCCTATCTAACACTGAATCTTTGCATATGAAACATATCTGTATATATTCCTAAAGTTTACACACAGTTTAGAGTAAAATATGTATTTTCCGATTGTGTGACATCCATTTACATACTCTGTGTCTCGCTCTTCCCTCATTCCCTCCCTCCTCCGTTCCCTCTCTCCTTCTCTCTCATCCCTTCCCCACCCAGGGTCTGTCCTCGGTTCGGGCTAAGGAGATCCTTCTTCGTGATGGCCCCAACACCCTGACTCCTCCCCGCACTACCCCTGAGTGGGTGAAGTTCTGCAAGCAGCTCTTTGGCGGGTTCTGCATGCTGCTGTGGATCGGAGCTGTGCTCTGCTTCATGGCCCACATTATCCAGGTCACCTCAGAGGAAGAGCCGACCAACGCTAATGTGAGAATCTTACAATCATAGAATTCAGAGATAATTTGAGACTTGACAAAAACCACGAAGCCTCCACGGCCTGAAAGGGGTTTTTCGACATAATGATAACCCAATATTCTCATAATATTTCTACCGCTTCCTCTTAACAGCTGTACCTGGGCCTCGTACTCGCTGTTGTCGTCATTATCACCGGTTGTTTCTCCTACTACCAAGAGGCCAAGAGCTCAAAGATCATGGACTCCTTCAAGAACCTGGTCCCGCAGGTTAGACTTCTGCCTTTTCAAATACCTCTGAGAAGAACTTGATCATGTAGTTACGTCTACGGATGCTAATCATGTCATCTGCCTTGTAGCAAGCCATGGTTGTCCGGGACGGAGAGAAGAAGAACATCAACACTGAAGAAGTGGTGGTTGGCGATATAGTGGAGGTGAAAGGAGGAGACAGGATCCCAGCTGATTTGCGTATCGTCTCTGCCAGCGGCTGCAAGGTGGATACCTAAAAATCCATTAAATAATGTGTCACGCGCGTGAATGTCATTAATTAATTGTTGCATTGATGCAATTCTCCTTTCCCACTCAGGTGGACAACTCCTCCCTCACTGGTGAATCTGAGCCCCAAACTCGTAGCCCCGATTTTAGCAATGACAACCCCCTGGAAACCAGGAACATCGCCTTCTTCTCTACCAACTGTGTTGAAGGTAAATACATTCTGTATCTAACTGTAATTAACTAACCATTGAATAGTTCAAATTACCTCAAATGTATCAATTCGCTATTTTAGGAGGGGATTCAGACCGGAGTTACATGCGCATAAATTGAACCTTTTTCCTTTTTATGCACTGTCCTCTGTCCAGAATTTGAGGTGTAGCGGAGGTGTGTCTGACCTTGATTTAATACCCTAATAATAACCTTTAGGGGCGAGGAGACCATGAATAAAAGTCGAGCAAACCTGCGGGTTCTAAGTGGGGAAAAGCGTCTACTCAATTTTACCGGATAGAAGTAACAGCATTCTCAATGCACTGTCATTTATAGATTTATAAGAGCTAATTAATAAGAGCTAGGTAAATGAGTAATCCCTACAGTGAAGTAGGAAATATGTGCCGTTATGCAGAATGTTTATTTTATGGCCTTAAAACTTGCAGGGATTAAATTTGGAGACACAACGCCAAATGGGATGACAAGGTAAAGAGTTGCGCCAAATGTAACCTTTGTGCTCTAGAATGTTTTAATCATATGCTCTAATAACCACATATATTTAACTGACAATTTAGTTTTCGTTCCCTTCCCTACATTTGTAATATTTCATTACATCGTTTAAACTACCTTTATTTATTTCCTCTGTAAACGCTGTATGATATAAACATACCCCAATTGCCCACACTGATCATGGAACTGTGCAAAGTGTTTTACACCTTGCGTCAAGATCACAGTATCAGTTTGAGTTCCATAATGATTTAACAAGCCCCCGATGCATTTTTACTACAAGGACGTAAAAATGATCATTGTGGGCAATTAGGGTATGTTTATATCATACCACAGGTGGTTGGTGGCACCTTAATTGGGGAGGACGGGCTTGTGGTAATGACCGAAGCGGAATAAGTTGAACGGTATCAAATATATCACATGGTTTCCATGCGTTTGATGCCATTCCATTTAATCTGTTCCTCCTCTCAGCAGCCTCCACTGTATCATACAATTGTATGCTATTCTCCATATTATAATTATAAAACCATACAGGCTACACTACTTTCAACGTTACCATTAATGAACTGAATGTGACAATCAAACCACCTATTTTTGTGCGTGAAGGTTTTATTTTTCCATGAAGTAGGATTCATGTGTAAATGTGCAAAATCAGTGTTTTAAAATTTTACCCAGGGTTCTGAAACAGAGATAAATATGCATGTTTCTCTATTCTGAACACATTCTCCATAGTCTACATTCAAGTCTTTTTGCGATAAAATTAAAATGAAAGGTACAGTATTTACACAGTATTTAAAGAGATTGCTTTAGATAAATGAACAGAAAAACGAATTGAACCAAAACTCCCTGATGAACTTGGTAGGCCACCAAGTGGGTGTGTTTTCAGAGGTTGAATAAAATGTATTCAGTGCAAGCAAGGGAACCCACGCCCGAAAACCTTGTTAAGCGGCCTCCATAAGTTAAGTCTGAATACCAACCAGTGTGTAGGAAAGGCGGGTGTAGGAAAAGTGTTCATTTTGTCTGAATCGGCCTCTTTGTGATTCTAAACCAGGAATCATCAACTAGATTCAACCGCGGGACAATTTTTTCTTGAGCGGATGTTTGGGGGTCGGAACAGAATTACAAATAATTTGTAGACTGCAAATTTAGCCGAAGATAACAGATATAATATATATGCTTACATCTGTATACGATCACGTCCCTCTATTATGCATGGAAATACTTGTGAACAGATTTCCAGAATTAAACTCACTTGGTTCTGATTTCCAGAATTAAACTAACTTGGTTCTGATTTCCAGAATTAAACTCACTTGGAGCTGATTTCCTGGGTTTTTACATTTCTTATTATGTCCAAAAATGTGATCAGAAAACATGGGGGGCCAAATAAAACCACCTGGGGGCCAAATTATGGCCCGCAGGCCACAAGTTGGGGAACCCTGTTCTAAACCATATTCTCCATGTTCGATCCTTCCAGGAACTGCCAGAGGTATCGTCATCAACACTGGTGACCACACTATCATGGGTCGTATCGCCGCCTTGGCCATGAGTCTGGAAAGTGGGCAGACGCCTCTTGGAATTGAAATTGATCACTTCATCGAAATCATCACCGGTGTGTCCGTCTTCTTCGGCGTGACTTTCTTAATCCTCTCCGTCATTCTGGGCTATGGTTGGCTGCCATCCATCATCTTCCTCATTGGAATCATCGTGGCTAATGTGCCAGAGGGTCTCCTGGCTACTGTGACTGTGAGTGCTGATTAAAAGTCATTTTTAACAAAAAGCTTCAGGAAAGAAATGTGACAAAATATGTTTTTTTTGTTATAACAACAAAACATATTTTGTCTCCTTTTTGATTCTTTAACCCTCTGCTATGGATTTCCATCTTAGGTGTGTCTAACTCTGACTGCCAAGCGTATGGCCAAGAAGAACTGCCTGGTGAAGAATCTCGAAGCTGTGGAGACCCTGGGCTCCACCTCCACAATCTGCTCCGACAAGACTGGCACACTGACCCAGAACAGAATGACCGTGGCTCACATGTGGTTCGACAACCAGATCCATGACGCTGACACCACAGAGAACCAGAGTGGTACCTCTTTCGACAAAAGCTCTGCCTCCTGGACTGCCCTGGCTAGAGTCGCTGGCCTGTGCAACCGTGCCGTCTTCCTGGCAGAACAGAACAACGTACCTATCCTCAAAAGAGATGTGGCTGGTGATGCCTCAGAGACTGCCCTGCTAAAGTGTATCGAGCTGTGCTGTGGGTCTGTCAAAGACATGAGAGAAAAGTACAGCAAAGTCGTTGAGATCCCCTTCAACTCCACCAACAAATACCAGGTAACCACATGTGCTCTTTATACATAGTATCTGATCAATCAAATCAAATCAAGCTTTATTTACACAGCTAATTTCAGACATGAAATGCAACGCAATGTGCTTCACAGGAAGAAAAATATGGAAGTGAAAACTTAAATATTTACTACACAACAAACACAAGAGGATAGAAAAACAAAATAATAATCAAAACTGAAAAACCGAACAAGTAAAATGTGTGGGTTAACACTGAGGTCTAAAAGGTGGTGTGATGAATTTAAAAACCATGGATGGCTTTTCTCAATCAGATTGTAACTGCCACTGGGTATCTACATCCAGTCAGATTGTAACTGCCACTGGGTATCTACATCCAGTCAGCTTGTAACTGCCACTGGGTATCTACATCCAGTCAGATTGTAACTGCCACTGGGTATCTACATCCAATAAGCTGCCGGAACGTTACTTTACCAGGCTCCATGGTAACCTGCTGAGTTAACTTATTATAAATAAAGTAAACCCTCTTCATGGTGTCATCTCATCAAAAACCAATACATTTCTTCCCCCAGCTCTCTGTTCATGAGAACAACATGGCCGGCGAGTCCAATCATCTGCTGGTGATGAAGGGAGCCCCTGAGAGGATCCTGGACAGCTGCTCCACCATCTTGCTCCAAGGCAAAGAACATCCTCTGGATGACGAGATAAAGGAGTCCTTTCAGAAAGCCTATGAAGCGCTGGGAGGGCTGGGAGAGAGAGTGCTGGGTAAGAGTGCGCACACCAATATGGAAACATATTCATTCAAAGGTTTGGGAGCTAATGTACATGTCTTGAACATGCAGGATTTGTTCTAGCGTGTTTCTGACTCTGTGTCCTTTTCAGGTTTCTGCCATTTCCAGCTCCCCGATGACCAATTTCCAGAAGGCTTTGACTTTGACTGTGACGAGATGAACTTTCCCACTGAGAATCTGTGCTTCGTTGGCCTCATGTCCATGATTGACCCTCCCCGTGCTGCTGTGCCTGACGCTGTGAACAAGTGCAGGTGTGCTGGAATCAAGGTATGGCAATATCATAGTAAATTCAATACTCTTTGACCGTCACACATAGCGGCCACTGTGATCAGACCAGTCAACCTCCCTTCCTACGCATAGGTTATCATGGTCACTGGGGATCATCCCATCACTGCAAAGGCCATTGCTAAGGGTGTGGGCATCATCTCTGAGGGTAATGAGACTGTTGAAGAAATTGCTGCTCGTCTGAAAATCCCAGTTTCTGAGGTCAACCCACGGTATGTTGAAGTTTGTTTGGGATCATTTCGGTGTGTGTCATCAATCTGTCTGCACTTAAAGCTGAGGGACAGAAACCTATACTTTGCAGTTTTGGTAAATCCTCAGAAAAGACCAATACAAGCCAGTTATATTTAGCATATATTTGAACCTTGTGCCATGCAGAGATGCCAAGGCCTGTGTTGTCCACGGTGGAGAGCTGAAGGACATGACCGCCGAAGAGTTGGACGACATCCTGAAGCATCACACTGAGATTGTGTTTGCCAGAACTTCTCCTCAGCAGAAGCTGATTATCGTGGAGGGTTGCCAGCGTCAGGTACTATTTAGTTAATGAATCCACATTTAGGACTCAGTCGGTAACATTGCGTCTTTCATTGCTAAGAGATCAGCTCTCTTACCTATTCCCAGGGTGCCATTGTGGCCGTGACAGGTGATGGTGTGAACGATTCTCCTGCTCTGAGGAAGGCTGACATCGGTGTTGCTATGGGTATCGCTGGATCTGACGTCTCCAAGCAGGCTGCAGATATGATCCTCCTGGATGACAACTTTGCCTCCATCGTGACTGGTGTTGAAGAGGGTATGAGGAGCTCTGACGATGACTATCAATCTGCTGCATCTTTCCATCCTTCTATCACCCTGACTATCCCTTACATCCTCTATTTCCCAGCTGTGTAAAGTACTTCATTAAAAATACTTAAAAGTACCACTGAAGTAGTTTTTGGGGGTATCTGTACTTTACTTTACTATTTATAGTCATTTTCTATTAAGGTATATTTACTTTTACTCAAGTATGACAATTGGGTACTTTCTCCACCACTGCTATTTCCCCTCAGGCCGTCTGATCTTTGACAACTTGAAGAAGTCCATCACCTACACCCTGTCCAGTAAGATTCCAGAGATGACCCCTTTCCTCTTCTTGCTCCTCGCCAACATTCCGCTGGCCCTAGGAACTGTCACCATCCTCTGCATCGACCTGGGAACTGACATGGTGGGTCTTTCAGATGTGGATACTCCTCCTTAGTGAACAATCTGATCATGTGTTCTGGTGCATCACCCCAAACAATGTCCGTGACCATTTCAGAGGTTATTCAGGAGGTATTTTCACTAAAATCAAAGTTACCAACGATACGTTTCTAATTTGGGTGATCTTTGCCATCGTTACCTTCAAGATCCCCGCTATCTCTCTGGCCTATGAACAAGCTGAGAACGACATCATGAAGAGACAGCCACGAAACCCCAAAACAGACCGACTGGTGAACGAGAGACTCATTAGTGTGGCCTACGGTCAATTTGGTAAGGCGTTAATTGGACCCTGTTTCTGTTTTGCCTGCTCTTTTTGCGGGGCTTTTTGAGTTGTATGTTGACCAGTCTGTTTCATAGCACATTTACCATCTGATCAATGTCTCTTCACTGACAAAATACTCAGTCACACTTTATTAGGATAGTCCATCTGTACTATCAACAAAACATCATACTATCAACAAACTATCTGTTGATAAGCAACTGCTTGCTACGGTTAAGGTTAGGTGAAGTTAGGGTTACGGCTAGGGTTAGTAAATAGTTAGTTGAAATGTTACTGATGTTAGTCTGTAGATAGTTCATCTGTAGATGCTTTACAGACTATCCAAATAAAGTGTTAACAATTGCTCTCCTCCTTTTTACTCTTCACAGGAGTGATGCTGGCCGCAGCCGGGTTCTTCACATACTTTGTAATCATGGCTGAGAACGGGTTCTATCCCATGGATCTGCTAGGTATCCGTTTGGACTGGGAAAACCAGTTTGTCAACGACTTGGAGGACAGCTATGGCCAGCAATGGGTGAGTACACAAATGCTGCTCTGCCTTTAGCTGTCACCTTACTAACGAATTCATAGAAATAGAATGAATAGAAAGGGAATATAGAATGAATAGAAAGAGCATCTCCATTCAAGTCAATGATGGCATAATGGGTGGACTGGCATGAGTTAGTTGCCAGTCAAATTGCCAGGGTTAGAGCTTCCTAGCCCGTTCTATTCATTATATTTCTATGAAGGGATTAGCATTAGCCTTGTTTTGAATACCTTCCTGTGTGATGAGTCTTTTTCAATCTCTCTCCCATTTTTTATTTATTTAGTTAATTCCAATTAGTTTATTCCATCAGGAAATTCAATAACTAAATAAATCAATAAATGTGATATAGTATTAAAATAAAAAGGTTCAGAAGTCATGGCTGGGATTATGGATCAGGGTTGTTGCACAGCTTGCATTTCAGATAGTCAGTGGTCAAAATATCGATGGTTTTGAAAATGAGGGAGCATTTCAGTCCCTGCCAGGAAGACAGGTCTGTAGCCTCGGCACTGCACCTCCCAACCCCCGACATCCTCTCCGTGCTTTGGGCTTCATAGAGAACTTGCTACTATTCCTCCAGAACAACCATTTGTGCACTTGTGGATGCCACTGCTGTCTCTGGCTCACATTCTCACCACACATTTAGTAGCAATGTAATAAACACATGTTCCCTCTTCTCCTCTTCCTCTGTTTCCTTATCTACCCACATCTCTCCCTCTCTCTCTCTCTCCCCCTCTCTCTCCCCCCCTCTCTCTCTCCCCCCTCTCTCTCGCTCTCTCTCCCCCCTCTCTCTCGCTCTCTCCCCCCCTCTCTCTCTCTACCCCTCTCTCTACCCCTCTCCCCCCCTCTCTCTCTCTCTCTACCCCTCTCCCCCCATCCTTCAGACATATGAGAGCAGAAAGATTATTGAGTTCACCTGCCACACAGCGTACTTCGTCACTGTTGTGATTGCACAGTGGGCCGTTTTGATCGTCTGTAAAACCAGGAAGAACTCCTTCTTTCAGCAGGGACTAATGAAGTAAGTACGAACATCGATCTCTGTGGTCTAAAGTCTGGGTCCTAAGAAGGTTTTTTTTAGGCTTGATTTTCACAACTCTGGTCTTGACTTCATCTCTTGTAGAAACACACACACACACACAGACACACGTTCATACAGCCCTGCAGCTCACTTTAAAATCGATATCCATCCTGTTGGTTTTAAATCCATGAAAATGTTTTTGTTTTTCCTCCCACCTAAAGGAACCGTGTTCTCATCTTCGGACTTTGTTCAGAAAGCGCCCTGGCTCTCTTCCTGTCCTACTGCCCTGGAATGGATGTCGCCATCAGAATGTACCCACTCAAGTGAGCAGTAGACCCTTCAGATTATCTTAAACTCTTCTGTGTACCAGCTTGGAACAAAGGTCACCCTCTGTTTTAAAAGATGAGTGGTAAAATGGGTGGATATTATAATGGGCGGAGACTACTGCGGTCTCACAGGATTGGTTGGGGTTCACTAGCTAGCTGAAGTTTAACAGGGTTTACTGCCCAACCAAGAGAGAAAACGCAGCTCCCAGATTTACGCTCAACTGAATGTTTTTCTTCTCTATATTTCCTTCTGTTATTCCTCAGGCCTTTCTGGTGGGTGTGCGCCTTCCCCTACACCCTGCTCATCTTCATCTACGATGAGGTTAGGAAATACATCATGCGACGGAACCCGGAAGGTAAGTGCTCAGGGACTATGGATAAAAACAAGTCGTTAAGCTAACGCCGTCAATTGGCCGTCACTGTCAATTATTGTATAATAACATGACAATGACATGTAGGATTGGGAGTGCCGAATTACATAATTTTGTGTCAAGGAGATTTGCGGTGTGGTAAGATGAAATCAAACACATTTTTTTTTTCAGGTTGGGTGTACCAGGAGACATACTATTGAGACAAAGAGGCCGTCCCAGGATCACTCAATGTCACTCTGCTGCAGTATTGCCTTATAATGTAATCATTCATTTTACAATGATATTAAAAGTATTTGCCTTTGATAGATCATTCTCAGAACTTTCTTGATAGTCTGTTCCTGTAGCTCTTTTAAGAGTCTCTGTTGCGCTTTGCTATTCATCTTTATGGAGTCAGATTGCATAGTCGGGGTGCATCATCAAACATAAAATAGCAGCATCGCACATCCAACACCAGATCACCCTAAAAACTTTGGAGAACACACGGATCGATCTGGCGTGAAATGAGCATCAAGAACAACAAGTCACCATGCACAATGTCAACAAGGAAAATGTATTTAGGCCTAACTTTACTAGTTAATGAAGACCATTTATCTGTCCTTACATTAGAAACCGCTTCAATCAAATCATTGTGTATTTTGTTTGATGCAGGCCAATCTGAAAACACGGTGGAAGTGTCTGGGTTCATCATTGCCCCTAAATGCTTACTCTTGTTTCCCTAAGCATGTCTTTCTTCAAAATGTCACTGTTTCCTTTAGCCTACCTTAACATGAGAATAACTGTTTATTAGCCGTACCATCTTGTAAAACGTAGTCAGTGCGTGTGAAACAAACTGTGAAAAACAGCGCCAACATGTGGTGGTCTCCAATGGAGATACAACTGTCCCAGCGCCCTTGCTAGAGGATGGAAATGACCAGTGCAGTGCTACAGTAGCAATATAGCAGTAAGGCTATAGCAATGCAGTGCTATGGTAGCAATATGTACATACGTAGTAATGGAAGGTAATGGCATATACAGCGGGTGAAATAAGTATTGAACACGTCACCATTATTCTCAGTAAATATATTTCCAAAGGTGCTATTGACATGACATTTTCACCAGATGTTGGTAACAACCCAAGTAATACATACATACAAAGAAACCAAAACAAATAAGTTCAGAAATTATGAAGTTATGTTATAATTTAGGGTAATAATAGTAATTCCCTTAAAATACAGTCCTTAGTACAGGGTTTAATTACAGATAAATGCACGTATTGGACATTCGATATACTAAATGCAATGAAAAAAAAAGATACTACTGCAGGATACTAATATGCAGTCCTGAGTGAATTACTACGTAAGTTCAGTCCAAGAATTACTTACAATGTTGCACGTGATATGATATAACAACTGTACATGAATATGTACATACAGTCCTGAATGAATGAGTGCTGAGTGAATGAGTGATTACAGACCAGAGAGTTACTCACAGATGGATGGATGCCTAACACCCCAACAGTTCCAGGTCTATGTTGCCGACGGCACGGCACCCTGGTGAGGCATTAAATAGTCTAATAGCCGCCAGCAGGAAGGACCTCCTGTAGCGCTCTCTGGCACACCGTGGTGGGATCAGTCTGTGACTGAAAGTGCTTCCTCTGCATCATAACCATGGCATGCAGAGGGTGGGTGACGTTGTCCATGATGGCCAGCATTCTTCTCCAACTACACACTAGTAGAGGAATGTCCAGAGTAAGGTTGAGCAAGGTCCATGAGGGAGAGGTCCGCCCGTGACGCACTCTCTGTTGGTGCAGCCAGGAGGTTTGTCAACTTGCTGTTGACTCTTGGGGCTGCAGTAAGAGACTGAGGTGTTTTCCCTCTCAGATGGGCTATCAGGCGTCCATACTCCTAGCAATTGCCCCTAGCAACCAAACAGAGTGGCCAGGTTTATAACCTGGGGTAACCTCTGCTGGGGCTAGAGAGTCTCAAAGTGTGTGCCTCTAACTCCCAAGGTCAGAGAAAGGGTTTGAGAGAGGGTTTTGTACAAACTGTGCCCACAACCCGTCTCTTGGCCTGTACACAAACTGTAAGAATGATATTCTAGACAGAGGTACTGTCCCTTTAGCACCACAGAGTTAACCTGTCCATTTTGCAGTGCTGAATCCTGGCTGCGGCCTAAGCTACAGTATACTGTACAGTCGTGGTCAAAGGTTTTGAGAATGACACAAGTATTGGTCTCCACAAAGTTTGCTGCTTCAGTGTTCTTAGATACTTATGTCAGTAGTTACTATGTTACACTGAAGTATAATTACAAGTATTCCATAAGTGTCAAAGGCTTTCATTGACAATGACATTCAGTTTATGCAAAGAGTCAATATTTGCAGTGTTGACCCTTCTTTTTCAAGACCTCTGCAATCCGCCCTGGCATGCTGTCAATTACCTTCTGGGCCACATCCTGACTGATGGCTGGCCATTCTTGCATAATCAATGCTTGGAGTTTGTTTTTGTTTGTCCACCCGCCTCTTGAGGATCGACCACAAGTTCTCAATGGGATTAAGGTCTGGGGAGTTTCCTGGCCATGGACCCAAAATGTCGATGTTTTGTTCCTCGAGCCACTTAGTTATGGTAAGGTGCTCCATCATGCTGGAAAAGGCATTGGTCGTCACCAAACGGTTCTTGGATGGCTGGGAGAAGTTGCTCCCGGAGGATGTGTTGGTACCATTCTTTATTCATGGCTGTGTTCTTAGGCTAAATTGTGAGTGAGCCCACTCCCTTGGCTGAGAAGCAACCCCACACATGAATGGTCTCAGGATGCTTTACTGTTGGCATTTGCATTTTAATGAGTGAAATAAGTATTTGACCCCTCTGCAAAACATGACTTAGTAATGCAGTAAAGCTGCTTGGCGATGGTCTTGTAGCCCATTCCAGCCTTGTGTAGGTCTACAATCTTGTTCCTGACATCCTTGGACAGCTCTGTGGCCTTGGCCATGATGGAGAGTTTGGAATCTGATTGATTGATTGCTTCTGTGGACAGGTGTCTTTTATACAGGTAACAAGCTGATATTAGGAGCACACTCTTAAAGGGAGTGCTCCTAATCTCAGCTCGTTACCTGTATAAAAGAAACCTGGAAGCCAGAACTCCTTCTGATTGAGAGGGGTCAAATACTTATTTCACTCATTACAATGCAAATAACTTTATAACATTTTTGACATGTGTTTTTCTGGAGTTGTTTGTTGTTATTCTGTGTCTCACTGTTCAAATAAACCTACCATTAAAATTATGGACTGATCATTACTTTGTCAGTGGGCAAACGAACAAAATCAGCAGGGGATCAAATACTTTTTTCCCCTCACTGTATGCCGGTTTATAATGGTCTTTGAATGTGTCCAAAATGGTGCCCTATCACCTATATTATGCACTACGTTTGACCAAAACATCATGGGCACCGGTCAGTGAAATAGTACCCTATCCCCTACTCTTGACCAGAAAAGTAGAACACCAGTATACCACACACAAATATACCAGGGAAGAACACTTCAATACATGATTCCCTGACACAGTACAGAATCAAATAAATGAGAGAAATCGGACAAAAACTAACACGCTTGACTGCTTTAATTTTTACTTCAAAGCCACAAACAAATCCTAGGCCCTATATCAAGTTGTCAAAAACAAATTAACTAGTTAAAGATCAGTTCTTCAGTCACCGTATTTATTTATAAAATCACACTATTGTATCCATCTCTTGTAGGTTATACTTCCAGTGGGAACAGTGCAGCTATGATTTAGATTTCACAATGCAACCATGCTGTATGTTCTCATACAAATTTACTGTATGTGCATAATGGAAAAAATACAAGATTTAAAAAAATCCACTTCACAAGCAATACTGACCATATTCACACCGTAGCCATTATTCATTGACCAAGGTACATTTTTGAATGTTCAATTTTATAGGGTATACATATTGGATGAGATGTTGTATAGGCCTATGTTTGATTTGGGACACTCAGAAGAACATGGATAGAGCATTGTCATGTGCTCTGGTTGTATTTATTATCTACCACACTAGACATCTATGGTAGAACATTCATCTGTCAACAAGGTCTAGAGAAACTTCAATTCACTTAAAGTTGAAATGTAAATTACTTTCAATTATTATAAAAACTGCAGACGACACCATGGGGGGAAAAACACAGCTTATCTATCCTACATCATGTCTAATTTAATATCAACAGTACTGATATAAAGGAATAACTAACAATATACTTCTTATTTTATAACATGGGTCAAATTAACAACCCACTCCCCTGGCACACATCCACCCACACTCCTCCTCCCTGCCCATGCACGCACCCACACAGACACACTCCTCCCCACACCCACCAAACCACACTCCTCCCCACCCACATCCCTCCCCGCCCACATCATATATCATTCTCCATGTGAATCCTCTGGTGCCTCTTGAGGTTGCACTTCTGTGTGAAGCGTTTGCCGCAGTCCGAGCAGCTGTAGGGTCTCTCTCCAGTGTGAACGCGCCTGTGGGCCTTCAGGTTGCTCAGCTTGGTGAAGCTCCGGCCACACAGGCCGCAGACGAACGGCCTCTCCCCTGTGTGGGTCTGCTGGTGGGCCTTCAGGCTGCTGGGATGGGGGAAGACCTTACCACACACTGGGCAGCGGAGGGCCAGCCTCCCAGGGTGGTGATGTGGGTGGTGGTTGTTCCCTTGCTGTTGGGTTGGGGTTTGGGAGGGGGTGAGCCCTCCCTGGGCGGTGCCCCTGTTGTACATGATGTAGCCACCCCGCTTAGCAGCGTCCCTGTATACTCTCATTCGTGGCAGGGCTTGAGGGTTGGGCTTATATTTGGAAGGAATCCTGTAGTTTAGAGAGCTGAAGACATGAGAGCCTGATGATGAGGAGCCGGAGGAGACAGAGGCCCCCGCTGTGCTGGGATTGGCTGGGGGAGCCAAATCTCTAGCTTGCTGCTTTGCCTCTGCAGATTCAGAGGACGACAGAGGCTCTCTTACCAGTCGTAGGTTCGACTGAGCTTGTCTGTGAACGTCAGTATCTGTGTCTAATGTTCTACAGCCTATCCACACTGGTGAGGCTCTACTCCTCATTCTGTCACCGTCCTTGCTGGGTCCTCTGTTCTGGTTCTGAGATGGTCCTGCTAGTCTGGGTGACTGGGTGACATGTTGGCCCTCTGGGTCCGCAGAGGGAAACCCAATAGAGTCTCCTGTACTCTGACCGAGTGTGTGTGATTGTGTGTATGAGTCCTGCTGCTCCTCTGTGTAGGTGTGAGCTGTAGACGACTGTATGTCCACCTTCATTCTCCACGGCTCCTTGTCCTCCTTCCCTTCCTCCTCCTCCTCCTTAACACTGCCTACCAGCGAAGGACTGGGAGCTGGAGGAGTGGGAGGAGTTGGTTTAGCTGCTACCTGTGACAACTCCACTGTTTCCTGGCCACAGCTTCTCCATCTGACCTCTGGCTCCTCCTCCTGCTTCAGGTCACACCCACTCAGCAGAAGCACACCTGTGGAGACAGGTGACAACCAGTGAGACTACAGGGCCATGTTCAGTAAGAACACTTTGTAGAACGTTGCAGGTAGAAATGCCTAAAACTGATGTGATTCCTAATTCTATATACCAGAGGTATGTTTGTTCTACATCATATATTTCTATCTGAACTCTGGCCAACATTGTGTCCTGCTGAACCAGGCCTAGGGCAGACATTCAACTAGTGTGCTGTTGTATTCATTAGTGGCACACCGTATCAAAACAGAGTTGTAGTTCATGGCATGTCTCTCTGCTGTCCTACGAAAAAGGAATGTACTACAACTTCCGTTTGAAAACAAAATGGAACTCAAGAGCTTTTACCTTTTGTTACAGAGGGTTCGGATAAAACGGACGGTGCAAAACGTTTTGCTATGGTGTGAGACAACAGCAGAACATACGACCCCTGACCTCAAAGTATCATGTTTCAAAAGGTATAGGCTAATTGGTTATATTGTGCTGGTGGGGACCAACCTTAGGATGGGAAAGAACAGTGATTGATTTAACCTTTAACTAGGAAAGTCAGTTAAGAACAACTTCTTATTTACAATGACGGCCTACCTACAGTGTCAGCCCCTGGAGCAAATTAGGGTTAAGTGCCTTGCTCAAGGACACATCAACAGGTTTTTGATCTGGGTTTTTTTCATCTTGTCGGCTCGGGTATTATCTGGAAACAACTACAAGCAAAGCTATTTATAAACTGTCATTGAGAGAAGTAACCCATTTTGGAGACAGTTGCAACACCTACAGTCACAATTTAACCCTTAAATGCACAGCGTCCAAGTTTGGCTGGGGTAGGCCGTAATTGTAAATAAGAATTGGTTCTTAACTGTCTTGCCTAGTTAAATAAAGGTTAAATAAAAAATTATACCTAAAAGTATTTTTGTGACTCAAAGGAAGCCCCCCACTTACTGTCCTGCATTCCTGGAGGTCTGTCGTCTGTTTCCTCGTTGTAGACATCTATCCTGCCACAGTCTGCACACCTGGCCCTAGGGCAGCCATTCTTCAGCTGACTCTCTGCCCGCTGCAGCAGCGTCCGCAGAGACTCCACTTCCTGGTGGCTCCGTGTCACTTCCTGTTGACCACGTCTTACCTCCTCCAGGAAGCCGTCCTCCACCAGTCTGGTGATCTCATACATGGCTGACTTTAGGACCGTCTCCATGACTCCCGAGAGCTGGGTCTGGAAGGTGAGGACGAGGTTCTCCGACATACTTATTTTGTGTGTCTTTTGCACAGATCAATTCACCGTGGGATCTGCACCAAGCATCTGTGCTTGAGGGAGCAAGTCAGGGCTGTGTTTGTGTGTGATCCTAAAGTGAATCTCTTCAGAGAGCCCTATTATTCAGAATAAGTGGGTAGAAATATGCCATGTCCATCACATCACTGATCTGTTTCTCTGACCAATAAGAGTAACAGTTCCTCCCAGCTAGCTTTGCAACCAAGTGGCGGAGACCGTACAGTGTAGAAGAGTGCAAAGGTTCAATAAAACGGTCACATCGCAAAATTCGACGAGGTAACAGAAAAGGTATCAGACAAAGATGGGGTCGTATCCAGCTTGCCCCAAAAAATTGCTAGCTAGCCAACATACTACTGGTACTAGACTTGTTACACGTCCATAATGGGATATTTTGCAACATAAAGTACTATTGATTAAAAACGTTATTACCAAAGGGCTGACATCACTTGATGAGCATGGGGTAGTTGTTTCCAGATAATAGTTTAAATAGAATAGAACAAAACATGCTAATCGACGATGGATTCCGGAAATGCGATTGTTTTCAATTGCACGTCACCCTTCTGCTGTACGGTGTCCCTGTGTGATCAACCTGCTCATGGTGAGGGAACGTTTCAAGAAACGCGTTAATAGTACAAGTGAAACCTTTCGTTTGCGACAAATTCTACGTATGTGTGGGGTACATAATTACTTCACTTCGTCTATGGTGTAAATATAGTTGTAATATATAACTATATATGGTTCAAAACATATTTACCAATGTTATTAAGAGATTATCCGGTACTTTTGTACACTTTTTAGCCAGAAGTTCTGAAAGTAGACCTCACGAGCCAAAAGTGGCCCCCGATAGTTGCATATACATCACATATGTGCAGACATGTCATTTATATTTTTTCTTGCTCTGCTGTGTGTGCGTTTTGCTAGCTGTCACTCAAATGGCAGGGGGACAGAAGCTCATTGGCTAAACTCAAATTGCTAGGTGGCTGGTGCACTGGGGAGAAATTGATTGAAAATGGCACAGCTTCCAGAAAAACAGTCACTGTCAAACTAGGGATTTCGTGGCTAATTGTAAGACAGTAAAACAGTAATTCCAATCATAGATGTTGCATGTATGAACTACAGATTGACACATCCAGCTCAAAGCGGGAGGTTTAAATAATACTTAGTAGTCGCCAAAGGTCAGTAGCATGTCTTTAAGGAATGATATATTCACTGACTACGTAGGAAGAAAAATATTTATTGTAAAAAAAAAAAAAGACTATGGCAATTCAGGATTTAAAAAAAAAAAGCATTTAGTTAAAGTATTATGTATAGGAATAACATATATGGTGAGTGACTGGGGGAGAAAGCAAGCTTGATTAACATAAAATGTATGGTTACAGTATGGTGGGGCTACCAAGTGGCGCAGTGGTCTAAGACACCGCATCTCAGTGCTAGAGGCGTCACTTCTGGTTTGAATCCAGACTGTATCACAACCGGCCGTGATTGGGAGTCCCACAGGGTGTCGTACAATTTGGCCCAGCGTCTTCCGAGTTTAGCAAGTGTATGCCGCCATTGTAAATAAGAATTTGTTCTTAACTGACTTGCCTAGTTAAATAAAGGTTAAATTTAAAAATAATAATAATTTAAATGGTGAGTGACTGTGGGAGAAAGCATGCTTGATGAACAGAAAATATGAGGCATATGCTGCATTCATGACATGTCAGAACAAGGAAACTCAGAAATGTACAACTTGGAACTCGTTGTAGAAGGATGATACCCGAGTTTCCCACTTGCAATGTATCCAAATCAACCAATAGGAATCTCTACACAAATAACTTCATTTTAACTCAGAGGATCCCAGTTTCCGACTTGTCCTGAATGCAGCATTATTCTAATGTTTGGTAAATTGGCATGATAAGTATGACAGACCATTCATAGACAGTCCATAATCTAAGGCATACATTCTTATTCAACACATGGTTAGATTTCCAACAGTTCATATTTGTCCTTATTAATAATTAATAAACAATTTATCACAAAAAAACACATTTTCAATGTCAAATAAAATAATAATAATAAACCAAGCTATCCTAAGTTGAATGCACTAATAGTAAGTCCCTCTGGATAAAAGCATTTAAATGACTAAAATGTAATCAAATTCAGTTCAGAAGATCCAGCCTGTGTTTGCGCTGGTGCAACTTAAGATGGTCCAGTCGTTTGAAGCGGAGTCCACACACAGCGCAGCAGTACGGTCTCTCCCCGGTGTGGATGCGAAGGTGCACTTTCAAAATGTCCGCCCGTGTGAAGCTCTTGTCGCACATGGTGCAGCGGTGGGGTTTCTCTTGCGTGTGAATGCGCTGATGCAGCTTGAGGTTCCAGAGCCGACTGAACTTGTTCCCACAGATGGAGCAGCAGTATGGCTTGTCTGTCGTCTGGCTGCACTTGTGCCTCTTCAGGTCGGAGAAGGAGGTGAAGCCCTTGCCGCAGTGGCTGCAAAGGTGGAGTCCCTCTGCCTGGTGGACCCGCTGGTGGACCTTGAGGTTGCAGGCCTGGGTGAAGGTCTTACTGCACTGGGTGCAGGAGTACGGAGGCCCAGACACTGACCCTGTACTCAAACCTTTCTCAGTTTTGTGTGTCTGCTTATGGGCCTTGAGGGAGCCAGAGTCTGGGAAGGTCATGGTGCATTGATTGCAGGCATGACGCCTCCCCACTCCTCCCACTCCTCCTGTTACCTGCTCTTGTGAACGATCTCTGAGGTTTAGAGTGTGTCCAAAGTTGTCAGCGGCACCATACAGGCTCTCTGTGTTGTTGTTGTGGGCTGAGCTTCCAGAGTGGATGGAGGATAGCCCCCTGTGGCAGGCTCTGTTACCCGACTCTGGCACACCATGTTTGTGGTACAAGACACTGGAGTCTTGCAGGTACCCCTCCTCGTTGATCAACAGGCAGTTCAGATCTCCCACCTCTGGGTGGGGGGACCTTGTTGGCGTGCCCTCCCCCTCCCTCCGGCTCCGATGGGGGCCAGGCATATGGGAGCGATGGTGATGGTCTCCCCCCTCAGACCCACCTAGGTTCTCCTGGTAGTGACCCACAGCTCCATAGCTCAGCGCTCCCAGACGAGATGGAGAACCAGGAAGCCTATCCAGCCCTTCCATGTCTAGAATATGGTCGCCCCCACCATCACCGCCGTAGCCAGACTTCTCAAAGCCGCCCCCTAGTTCCTCCATGCTGTAACGGGGGCGATAGAGAGGGTCGGTGGGGTCCCCTGGGTCTCCCTCAGGACCCGATGGTTCAGGCCCCTGGTCTAGACCAGACCCCCAGTCATCCTGGCACTGCTGCAGCTCCTGCTCACTGAAACTCTTACTGGGCCCCGAGACGTCTGAACTATTGGCCCCTGAAAACACAGGAGGCATTAGAAGCATTAATAAGACATTAGAAATAGTAGAAACTGTAGTAGAGCAACTCATGCTAAATATGTACTTAGTTTCATGTTGACTTGCCATGTGTAATAATGAATACATTTGAAATGACACAGCATATTATAAGTTACTATTTGTATTATTCTCATCATCATAAAGGAAGGCTATTGTCTGTGTTATGTTTGTTGTAAACTCCTCAACTCACCGTCCAGGCAGAACTCCCATCTCTCCCGTAGCTCAGTGTTGTGGAGAGCCTCCTCTTTCAGCAGGCTGTCCAGCTTCTGACCTCCGACCTCTGTGGACTGGAAGAGCAAATGAATGAGTAGATTCTGACTAAATGATGGATAAACTGACAGTGAATTAACAGAGCTGACATGATGGTTCTCTATTCAGAACTCTCCTCTGGGACCCTTAGACATCTCACAATTTTGTTGTAGCCCTGAACTAGCATACCTGATTCAAGTAGTGAAGAGCTTGATGACTCGTTGACAAGTTGAATCAGGTGTGCTAGTTCTGGAACAGTTCAAATATGAGGAGGTTTGAAAAAGCCTGCACTATTTGTTGTAATATGTTATTTTAAATATATCTGTAACTGAACGTTCTGTAACACTGCACCCTTCACAGGTGTTTAGTCCCCTAGATACCTCAGAGGTTCTCCTAGGACTGGTGGCCTCCTCCAGATCATGGAAGGATGTTTCCCCAGCCACGCCCCCACAGCTGCTCCACTCCTCCCCTGGTACCTTCTCCTGCTTCAGGCCACGCCCCCTCTCTGCACCTGGCCACAGGTAAACAAAGAGAACATTTTATTTGGAGTAAAAGGAAAGGCTAAAGTACCAATGTGGATAATGGAGTCTCCTCACATCAGTGCAGATGAAGGAAAGGAAGCATCTTATTAAGACAACACCCATGACTCTTTTCTTAAACCAATACTGTCTGATCGGTGATCACCAAAGTATGGAAGATACATATTATAGCAGCCCCACTTCAGAGTGATTCCTCCATATGGTCATTTCCATGTAAAAGGATCCATGAGCACCAACATGTGAAGTTAATAGGAGCATATCAAATTGGGTGTCAAATGAAAGCTAAGTCTATATTTTTGGGAAGATATATTTTTCAACCAATTTCCATTTAGAAAATGAGGCTTGAAGTAATGGCTTTCTGGTCAAACAGATGGAAAAGGGGTCTTAGAAAACATCTACCAGAAAAAGTTTTCTAAAGGTATTAGAAAGACATGAAACACAATAATGTTGAAGTAAAGAACCCTGCCAACTAAAACACATTTCCTTCTGGAAGAAGTTTAAGGAACATTGCCTTGTAATTCCTTAAAGCCACACATCTTTAAGATATTTTCTAATTTCTCTCCCTCATGAGGAGGGATGAGAAGTAACCAGTAAAGGTAGACCTATCAATTCGTTTTTTTTTTTACTGATAGCAATTTGTTTCTGAATTATTAAGTGATTAAAGCCCGTAATTCTGTTCCCAAATCAGTATCAGAATTACTGATACTCCAATTGAATTGGCTACTTTTGGGTTTCCTGCTACTGGCCTCCCTTCCACTGGCATACTGTTATGTTCAGCTCATTGCTGTTTTCTTTCTTTTTGTCGTCTGGTGGTCAAAGCGAGAATGTGAAAACAGTCTGGCCAACCCCTCCCTCAGTCTCCGCCTCTCTCTCTCTCGCTCTCTCTCTCTCTCTCTCTCTCTCTCTCCAGTTTTTGTTACGTCTCCCGGCTCTTACTGACACCTACCCATGAGCCCCCTCTGTTTCCATTTACTGTAACCAGCATCCTCACCACTGAGCACAGACCTACTTTTAGAAAAGTAGTTGATAGTTGGGTCAGTCCACCCTGGCCTTGATTTCAACATCTACAGCCTTGATTTGGCCCAAACATAGACGTCCATGATTGGTGGCCGGACCAAATCTGAACCAATCATAGACGTCTATGTTTCACAAGTTTGGACAGCACAGTACAGTAGAGTATAGTTCAGTACAGTAGATTTCAGTACAGTAGAGTATAGTTCAGTACAGTAGATTTCAGTACAGTAGAGTATAGTTCAGTACAGTAGATTTCAGTACAGTAGAGTATAGTTCAGTACAGTAGATTTCAGTACAGTACAGTATAGTTCAGTACAGTAGATTTCAGTACAGTAGAGTATAGTTCAGTACAGTAGATTTCAGTACAGTAGAGCAGACTTGAGTTCCCGAGTGGCTCAGCGGTCTAAGGCACTGCATCTCAGTGCTAGAGTCGTCACTACAGACTCTGGTTCGATTCCAGGCTGTATCACAATCCGGACGTGATTGGGAGTCCCATAGGGTGGCACACAATTGGCCCAGTGTCGTCCAGGTTTGGCCGCGGTAGGCAGTCATTGTAAATAAAAAATTGATCTTAACTGACTTGCCTAGTTAAATAAAGGTGAAATAAAATTCAAATAAAAAATGTACCTATTCAGGATACATCACAATGAAGAGAATGACATTCATATCCATAATGATGCATTTCTGTGTATTACAGATCAGCAACCCATTTTGTAATTCTGTTACCATATTTCTGTTACCGGGTGTAAATCCATTTAACTTACTGTAGTTCAATAACCAATATATATACAGGACCTTCAGAAAGTATTCACACCCCTTTACTTTTTCCATTAAATAGAGATGTTTTGGTCACTGGCCTACACACAATACCCCATAATGTCAAACGGAAATTCTGTTTTTCAAAATGTTTACAAATTAATTTAATATTAAAAGCTGAAATGTCTTGAATCAATAAGTATTCAACCCCTTTGTTATGGCAAGCCTAAATAAGGAGTAAAACTGTGCTTAACAAATCACATAAGAAGTTGCATGGACTCTGTGTGGGCTGTGTGCAATAATAGTGTTTAACATAAAACAAATTTATGACTACCTCATCTCTGTACCCCACACATACAATTATCTATAAGGACCCTCAGCCGAGCAGTTAATTCCAAACACAGATTCAACCACAAAGACCAGGGAGGGTTTCCAATGCCTCGCAAAGAAGGACACCTATTAGTAGAAGTAATTACACTTTGGATGGTGTATCAATACACCCAAAGATACAGTTGTCCTTCCTAAGTCAGTTTCCTGAGAGGAAGGAAATCGCTTAGGGATTTCACCATGAGGCCAGTTACAGAGTTTAATGGCTGTGATAGGAAAAAACTGAGGATGGCTCAACAACATTGTAGTTACTCCACAATAATAACCTAAATGAAAAGAAGGAAGCCTGTACGGAATAAAAAATATACCAAAACATGCATTATGTTTACAATAAGGCACTAAAGTAATACTGCAAACAATTTGGAAAAGCAATTCACTTTTTTGTCCTGAATACAAAGTGTTTTGTTTGAAGCAAATCCAATACAACACATTAGTGAGTACCCCTCTCCATATTTTCAAGCATAGTGGCATCATGTTATGGGTATGCTTGTAATTGTTAAGGACTGGTGAGTTTATCAGGATAAAAACTCAATCGGGCTAAGCACAGGCAAAATCCTTGAGGAAATTCTGGTTGTCAGCTTTCCACCAGACACTGGGAGATGAATTCACCTTTCATTAGGACAATAACCTAAAACACAAGGCCAAATCTACATTGGAGTTGTTTACCAAGAAGACAGTGAATGTCCCTGTGGCCGAGTTACATTTTTTACTTAAATCTATGTGAAAATCTATGGCAACACCTGAAAATGGTTCTCTCGCAATGATCAACAACCAATTTGACAGAGCTTGAAGAACTTTTTCAAATAATAATGGGCAAATGTTGCACAATCCAGGTGTGGATAGCTCTTAGAGACTTACAGATGTAATTGCTGCCAAAGTTGCTTCTACAAAGTATTGGCTTAGGGTTGTGACTACTTATGTACATTTGATATTTCTGTATTTGCAACCATTTAAAAAAAACATGTTTTCACTTTGTCATTATGCGGTATTGTGTGTAGATGGGTGAGAAAAATATAAACTTAATTAATTTGGATTAATTCAGGCTGTAACACAGCAACATGTGGAATAAGTCAAAGGGTATAAATATTTTCTGAAGGCACTGTATAGTGTCCGATTTCTCTCTCTCTTCACCTGTCTGTGAGGTTCCAGGGCTTCTCTCCTCGGCTTCCTCGTCAGCTCTCCCACAGTCCGCACACTTCCCCCTCCGTCCTCCCTCTCTGTCTCTCTCCCTGCGTCTGTTCTCCGACCACTGCAGACGTTTCTTCAGTGACTCGATCTGCTCCCGGCTCCGGGACACCTCCTTCAGGAAACTATCCTCCACCAGCCTGGTGATCTCGTACATGGCAGCCTTGAATACCGTCTCCATGACTCCGGAGAGCTGAGACTGGAAGGTTACGATGGCTTCAGACATCGTGGCAAAATGTATATGTGTACTTAGCTACAGTTAAGAGCTCGTAACGTTGAGTTACTTTTGTTCAGGTTGGTCGTGTTACGATCCAGTTCAGCAAAAGGCTAGGAAGCTAGCTAACGTTAACAGGCTAGCAAAGCTAGCTAATGTTGGAAGTTGTCTCTCTCAATGACGGTCCTAATAACATGTTGAATCATTTCGAGATTTAAGTTGTAGCATGTATTGTATATGAGGCTATTCGGATAAATAAAAATGCCAGAGGTATTGAGAGAAAGTAAGGTTATGGTAGTTAGCTAACTAGCTACAGAGCCATCACAAAAAGCATCCACAAAACAACAAGACTTCCGGAAACAAACCTACGGATAGGGTAGTGGGACAATCTACATTGGAACGCTCCTTACTGGAGAGAAAAGACGACATTTCTTTGAACAAAACCTCTGTATGTTCTCAAGTTTACTGTAAATAAGGTTTCAAAAATATAATTAGGCTATTATTATACAATTCAGATACTGATTAGTAGGTTATTTATTGTGTAAATTATTTACAGGAAATATACACGGAAGCGATTTATACGGCACACCAGACCGTGCATTATCTGGAGAAAAAAAACGACCAAACACCATGCTTATCAAGTGATTTCAGCCTTTTGGTAATAACGATTTTAATCAATAATACATTAGGTTGCTAAATATCGCTTTAAGGCTAGTAGTAGCATGTTAGCTAGCTAGCTATCTAGCTATTTTTATTTAGCAAGATGAATACGGCCCCAGCTTGGTCTGACAACTGTTACCTTGCGAACCTTGCAATTTTACCGTTTTATTGAACCTTTGTTGCGCTCTTTTACGCTGGACAGTCTTCGCCACTTGGTTGTTAGCTAGCTATCTGGGAGGAGCTGTCACTCCTATTGGACAGATACACAGATCAGCGATGTGTCAGTGATGGACATGGCATGTTTCTACCCATTTATTCGGAATAATAGGGCTCTCTTAACTTTAGGATCACACACAAACACAGCCCTGACTTGCTCCCTCAAGCACATATGCTTGGTGCAGATCCCACGGTAAATTGATCTGTGAAAAAGACACACACAAGCAATATGTCGGAGACCCTTGTCCTCACATTCCGGACCCAGCTCTCCGGGGTCATGGAGACTGTCCTAAAGTCAGCAATATACGAGATCACCAGGCTGGTGGAGGACGGCTTCCTGGAGGAGGTGTCCCGGAGCCGAGAGCAGGTTGAGTCACTGAAGAAGAGGCTGCAGTGGTCGGAGAACAGACGAAGAGAGAGAGACAGAGAGGAAAACCGGAGGGGGAAGTGTGCGGACTGTGGGAGAGCTGACGAGGAAGGTGCAGAGAGAAGGTCTGGAACTTCACAGACAGGTGAGGAGAGAGACTATATACACCCCCGGTCAAAAGTTTGGAATATTACTAATTCAAGGGTTTTTTCTTTATTTATATTTATCAATTTTTTTTTACATTGTAGAATAAAAGTGAAGACATCAAAACTATAAAATAACACATGGAATCATGTAGTAACCAAAAAAGTGTTAAACAAATCAAGTCTTGAAGGAGTTCCCACGTATGTTGGCTGCTTTTCCTTCACTGCGGTCTGACTCATCCCAAACCATTTGGTTGAGGTTGATACCAAAAATCTCAAATTTGGACTCCAGACCAAAGGACAAATTTCCACCGGTCTAATGTTCATTGCTTGTGTTCCTTGGCGCAAGCAAGTCTCTTCTTCTTTTTGGTGTCCTTTAGTAGTGGTTTGTTTGCAGCAATTTGACCATGAAGGCCTGATTCACACAGTCTCCTCTGAACAGTTGATGTTGAGATGTGTCTGTTACTTGAACTCTGTGAAGCATTTATTTGGGCTGCAATCTGAGGCTGGTAACTCTAATGAACTTATCCTCTGCAGCAGAGGTATTTCTGGGTCTTCCATTCCTGTGGCGGTCCTCATGAAGCTGGTTGAGAGAATGCCAAGAGTGTGCAAAGCTGTCATCAAGGCAAAGGGTGGCTATTTGAAGAATTTGTTTAACACTTTTTTTGGTTACTACATGATTCCATATGTGTTAAGTCTTCACTTTTATTCTACAATGTAAACAATAGTGCAAATAAAGAAAAACCCTTAAACAAGCAATATTCCAAACTTTTGACCGATGGTGTATGCCGTTTAAGTCGGAAGTTTACATGCACCTTAGCCAAATACATTTAAACTCAGTTTTCACAATTCCTGACATTTAATCCTAGTAAATATTCCCTGTCTTGGGTCAGTTAGGATCACCACTTTATTTGAAGAATGTGAAATGTCAGAATAATAGTGTTCCTTGGCCCAAGCCGTAGTCTGGCTTTTTTATGGAGGTTTTGGAGCAGTGGCTTCTTCCATGCTGAGCTGCCTTTCAGGTTATGTCGATATAGGACTCGCTTTACTGTGGATATAGATACTTTTGTACCTGTCTCCTCCAGCATCTTCACAAGGTCCTTTGCTGTTGTTCTGGGATTGATTTGCACTTTTCGCACCAAAGTACATTAATCTCTAGGAGACAGGTGTGGTCCCATGGTGTTTATACTTGCGTACTATTGTTTGTACAAATTAACATGGTAACTTCAGGCGTATGGAAATTACTCCCAAGGATGAACCAGACTTGTGGAGGTCTACAATTTTTTTTCGGAGGTCTTGGCTGATTTTCTTTTGATTTTCCCATGGTGTCGCGCAAAGAGGCACTGAGTTTGAAGGTAGGCCTAGAAATACATCCACAGGTACACCTCCAATTGACTCAAATTATGTCAATTAGCCTATCAGAAGCTTCTAAAGCCATGCCATACATTTTCTGGAATTTTCCAAGCTGTTTAAAGGCACAGTCAACTTAGTGTACAGTATGTTAACTTCTGAACCACTGGAATTGTGATATAGTGAATTATAAGTGAAATAATCTGTCTGTAAACAATTGTTGGAAGAATTACTTGTGTCATGCACTAAGTAGTAGTAGTAGTATGTCCTAACTGACTTGCCAAAACTATAGTTTGTTAACATGAAATCTGTGGAGTGGTTGAAAAATGAGTTTTAATGACTTCAACCTAAGTGTATGTAATCCTCTGACTTCAACTGTATATATGGAGGAATCACTCTGAAGTGTGGCTGATGTAATGTGTACCTTTCATACTTTGGTGATCAGACCGTATTGTTTTAAGAAAGGAGTTATGGGTGGTATCTCAATAAGACGCCTCCTTTCCTTCATCTGCACTGATGCAAAAACGAGTCCACAACGCTGCTTTAGCCTTTCCAAATAAAATGTTCTCTTTGTTTATATGTGACCAGATGCGGAGAGGGGGCGTGGCCTGAAGCAGGAGAAGGTACCAGGGGAGGAGTGGAGCAGCTGTGGGGGCGTGGCTGGGGAAACATCCTTCCATGATCTGGAGGAGGCCACCAGTCCTAGGAGAACCTCTGAGGTATCTAGGGGACTAAACACCTGTGAAGGGTGCAGTGTTACAGAACGTTCAGTTACAGATATATTTAAAATAACATATTAGAACAAATAGTCTGTCAGGGAGAACAGTGCAGGCTTTTTCAAACCTCCTCATATTTGAACTGTTCCAGAACTAGCACACCTGATTCAACTTGTCAACGAGTCATCAAGCTCTTCACTACTTGAATCAGGTATGCTAGTTCAGGGCTACAACAAAATTGTGAGATGTCTAAGGGTCCCAGAGGAGAGTTCTGAATAGAGAACCATCATGTCAGCTCTGTTAATTCACTGTCAGTTTATCCATCATTTAGTCAGAATCTACTCATTCATTTGCTCTTCCAGTCCACAGAGGTCGGAGGTCAGAAGTTGGACAGCCTGCTGAAAGAGGAGCCTCTCCACAACACTGAGCTACGGGAGAGATGGGGCGTCTGCCTGGACGGTGAGTTGAGGAGTTTACAACAAACATAACACAGACAATAGCCTTCCTTTATGATGATGAGAATAATACAAATAGTAACTTATAATATGCTGTGTCATTTCAAATGTATTCATTATTACACATGGCAAGTCAACATGAAACTAAGTACATATTTAGCATGAGTTACTCTACTACAGTTTCTACTATTTCCAATGTCTTATTAATGCTTCTAATGCCTCCTGTGTTTTCAGGGGCCAATAGTTCAGATGTCTCGGGGCCCAGTAAGAGTTTTATTCAGCAGGAGCTGCAGCAGTGCCAGGATGACTGGGGGTCTGGTCTAGACCAGGGGCCTGAATCAACGGACGCAGAGGGGAATGCAGGGGACCCCACCGACCCTCTCTATCGCCCCAGTTACAGCATGGAGGAACTGGGCGGCGACTTTGAGAAGTCTGGTTACGGTGGTGATAGTGGTGGTGGAGGCCATATTCTAGACATGGAAGGGCTGGATAGGCTTCCTAGTTCTCCGTCTTGTCTCGGGGGGCTGAGCTACGGAGCTTTGGGTCACTACCAGGAGAACCTGGGGGTGTCTGAAGGGGGAGACCATCACCATCGCTCCCACATGCATGGCCCCCATCGGAGCCGGAGGGACCGCGTGGGGTCACCAACACCATCCCCCCACCAGGAGGTGGGAGACCGGAACTGCCTGTTGATCAACAAGGAGGGTTACCTGCAGGACTCCAGTGTCTTGTCCCCCGATCACGGTGTCCCAGAGTCGGGTATCAGAGCCGGCCACAGGGAGCTAACCTCCATCCACTCTGGAAGTTCAGCCCACAACAACAACACAGAGAGCCTGTATGGTGCCTCTGACGACTTTGGACACTCTCTAAACCTCAGAGATCGTTCACAAGAGCAGGTAACAGGAGGAATGGGAGAAGGGGGGAAGCGTCACGCCTGCATTCAATGCACCATGACCTTCCCAGACTCTGGCTCCCTCGACGTCCACAAGCAGACACACAAAACGTGTACAGGCTCAAGGTCAGGGTCTGGGCCTCCGTTCTCCTGCACCAGGTGCGGTAAGACCTTCACCCAGGCCTGCAACCTCAAGGTCCACCAGCAGGTCCACCAGGCCGAGGGACTCCACCTCTGCAGCCACTGCTGCAAGGGCTTCACCTCCTTCTCCGACCTGAAGAGGCACAAGTGCTGCAGGACGACAGACAAGCCATACTGCTGCTCCATCTGTGGGAACAAGTTCAGTCGGCTCTGGAACCTAAAGCTGCATCAGCGCATTCACACGCAGGAGAAACCCCATCGCTGCACTATGTGTGACAAGAGCTTTGCTCGGGCGGACAATTTGAAGGTGCACCAGCGCACCCACACTGGGGAGAGACCGTATTGCTGCGCTGTGTGTGGACTCCGCTTCAAACAACTGAACCATCTGAAGTGGCACCAGCGCAAACACAGGCTGGATCTCCTGGCCTCGGCGGTGGTCTAGAGAACAATTTTTTTGATCAATTGTTTATTAATAAGGACACTGAAAACATGAACTTTTGGAAATCTAACCATGTGTTGAATAATAGTTCATGTTTTACATTATCGACTGTCTATGAATTATCTGTCATATGAACATGAAAATTCAGTTTCCTAATTGTAGTTACGACTTAAAGGGTTGTTCCCTGTCCAGCCCAGATTTTAAAATACAAATAAAATAAAACACATTTTAAAGCAACTAGTTTAAACCCTCAGAACATTAAAACCATGACATGAGACACAGTAAATGAGAATGCTGTTCATTGGCTACAGCTCAGCTTTCAACACCATGGTGTCCTCCAAGCTCATCACTTAGCTAAGGACCCTGGGACTGAACCATGGACTGAACACCTCCCTCTGCAACTAGATCCTGGACTTCGTGACAGGACACCCCCAGGTGGTGAGGGTAGGCAACAACACATCTGCCACACTGACCTTCAACACTGCCCCTCAGGGGTGTGTGCTTAGTCCCCTCCTACACTCCCTGTTCACCCACAATGCGTGGCCGTGCACGACTCGTTGTCAAGGTAGTGAGTTTGTTTATACAGGACCTCCCACCCCAACCTATCTAGAGCTCTCCATATTGTAACAACATTTGGGAGGTGCATGGTGATGTTGTATGGAGCTCAATTTGGCATCTGCATGCCTCTGGATGTCACACCCTCCATATGGGACCACATTTAAGATCAAGCATGAATTGCCTTTTACAATGTGGAGGTCTCCATATAGCTCTGCATTGACAGGATTGGTTGATTGTAGGTGGGGGCGGGAGGTCTTGTATGAACACAAATTCACTTCCTTGACAACTTCCTTCACATGAAAGCCCTGACTTCTACAGAGGTCGTATCGCAGTAAATGCTGTCTGATTGACCATGTAGAGCCTTTAAGGAGCTTGATTTGGCCTCCACAGACCTCCAGATCGCATTTTCGGATCAAGCATAAATCTGCTTTTAGGGTTGGCTAATGCTAATAAGCTAACGTCAGCGCTCAGCATCCTTAAGCTATTGGGTGTCAGTCAGTTATTTAACAGTATATTTAGTGAATGGGCGAGCTAAGGATGTTGATATAAGTCACGATTTAAAGTAACAACGTTTATTTTCAGCGAGTGTATTTGATGGGTTTCGTTTCTGTAGCTAGCTTGGCTGGCTAGTTTGGTAGCTACTGGCTGGTATGCTAGCTGAGACCGAAGAGATGAGAGAACGTTTTTCTGACTGAAGCGCATATGTTCTGACAGTGACACAGTGCTCCCCTGTGGACTGAAGCTAAACTTTACTACAACATTACATTTAACCCTGTTTTAATTAGCAATGTTGAGGTGGTAAAATTTAAATTATGTATAGTCTTGTAAAATGGAACAGGTTATAATTCAATATTATTGGCTCACGTCTGTCATTTCCATATATTTAATATGTAACTATTTGTAAAAAAACAAAACAAAAAAAAAACATTAAATGTGATATTATTATTACATTTGTGAGCTTTTATTTGTATTAATCTTTTTATTCAATTAGCTACAGACTTGTTATATTGTTGTTACATTGTCGAGAGGCATTTCATTGCACTGTGTACTCAATGTGTATATGACAAATAAACAAACTTTAACTTGCTATGAGGATGACACTCAACTACTTTACTCCTCCCCCTTCTGACACCCAGGTGGCGACACGCATCTCTACGTGCCCGGCAGATATCTCAACTTGGATGTCGGCCCACCACTTCAAGTTCAACCTCGACAGGTCAGAACTGCTCTTCCTCCCGGTTGACAACTCCACAATGTCGCCCTCCCAGAGTGCAAAGAACCTTGGTGTGACCCTGGACAACACCCTGTCGTTCTCTGCAAACATCAAAGCAGTGACCCGCTCCTGCAGGTTCATGCTCTACAACATCCGTAGAGTACGACCATACCTCACACAGGAAGCGGTGCAGGTCCTAATCCAGGCACTTGTCCTCTCCTGTCTGGACTACTCCAACTCGCTGTTGGCTGGGCTCCCCGCTTGTGCCATCAAACCCCTGCAACTTATCCAGAACGCTGCAGTCCACCTGGTTTTCAACTTTCCCAAGTTCTCTCATGTCACCCCACACACTCCAATGGCTTCCAGTCGAAGCTTGCATCCACTACAAGTCCATGGTGCGTACCTAGGGAACAGCAAGAGGAACTGCCCCTCCCTACCTTCAGTCTATGCTCAAACCCTACAACCCTACACCCCATCCCGAGCACTCCGTTCTGACACCTCAGGTCTCTTGGTGTTCCACTCAGCCCAGTCCATGCTTTACTCTGTCCTGGCACCCCAATGGTAGAACCATCTTCCCCCTGAGTCCCTGCCCATCTTCCAAAAACATCTGAAACCCTACCTCTTCAAACAGTATCTTAAATAATCATACTCCTCACCTCGAACTTAACCTGCACTTGGTCATAAAGTCAGTCTTGTCCAAAACAGAGTTTTGTGAGACTTGTAGTCGTGACTGTATCACAATATAAATGAAGCTTGGGTTTGTTTCAATCCTGCCCACAGCTGGCAACACATAATCATCAGTTCAGAGTGCAGCCGCATGCAAACCAATTTTAATACCTGTGGTAAATTTGGGATGACTTTGGATATCCCCATGGGGCTAGTTAGGGAGCATCTGTAAATTACAATGGACAATATGTTAAAATTCCAATAGCTTAAAAACCTCAAATCAACTATAAATTGTAACAAGTCATATCCAAATATTGAAAGCATTTAATGCATGTATTGTCTCATTTACATTGTGTAATTTATTGGCGGTCCCTAACTAGGAGATAGGATATTCAAAGTCAGGTCGCACACCAACCGGCTGAAGCTAATTGGCTAAATAATTAGGCAAACTCTTCCCACCTGTGAACACACACACACACAAGACACCCACATCAAACCATTGCCCGAAACCAGCACATGTTTAAAATCAGTCATGGCCGCTAGCATCTAAAACGAGGCCAAATCAGGAAGTGCAGTCGTCCTTTAAAACTAACTAATGACATGTTGCACCTCTACCTTGCTCCCTTTCAGATGATCGAAGGAGGAGGACAGATGAGAACAGTAGGCCAGTGGAGCAGCAGCAGCCAGGGGCAAATGGTAGTAAAGAGGATGATTTAGGTGACCCAGAAACAGGCCCAAAATTAAGTTAAACTACCCTAGTATATCCTTAACCGTTTTGGATTGCAAAACTAAAGAGCAGACAAGACACAGAGACAGAGACAGCAAATTAAGAATAGGATAAGATGGAGAGAAATACCGGAAGAACAGAACAGGCCATAACAGAAGAGGATAGGCAAAGGAGACCGTAACGAACGATAACCTGAGACAGCAACAGACAAGACACAGACAGCAACAGACAAGACACAGACAGCAACAGACAAGACACAGACAGCAACAGACAAGACACAGACAGCAACAGACAAGACACAGACAGCAACAGTGTGTGTGAGACAGAGGGTGTTTGGGTACAGTGGGATTCTTTCATCCGTTTGGCTCATTGGACAGGTCAGAGTCTGTGGTTGAAGTTGTTAAGTGGTTTTTGGCAATACACTATAGATACAGCGGGTGAAATAAGTATTGAATACGTCACCATTTTTCTCAATAAATATATTTCCAAAGGTGCTATTGACATGAAGGTTTCACCAGATGTTGGTAACAACCCAAGTAACCCATACATACAAAGAAACCAAAACAAGTAAGTTCAGAAATTAAGTTATGTGTAATAATGTGAAATGACACAGGGAAAAAGTATTGAACACATGAAGAAAGGGAGGTTCAAAAAGGTATGGAAAGCCAAGACAACAGCTGAAAACTATCAGTAATTAAAAAGCAAACCAGCCCCCTGTCAGTGCAAATTAATATCAGCTGGTTCAGTCCCAACTGATGGCCTACAAAAAGGTCTCATTGCCAAGGTGTCACACAAGACACATCTCATGATGGGTAAAAGCAAAGAGCTGTCTCAAGACATTCGCAACCTAATTGTTGCAAAACATAATGATGGCTTTGGTTATAGGCGCATTTCTAAGCTTCTGAATGTTTCAGTGAGCACTGTTGGGGCCATAATACGGAAGTGGAAAGACAATCATTTCACCATAAATTTGCCTCGACCAGGTGCCACATGTCTGTATTCACCACATGTCTGTATTTGATTTGATATCATGTGGATTTGTATTTTTTTTCTTCTAATTACTTTGTGTAATCCCTCTGGCTGTTCTGTTTTTTTGTGTATTACATGTTACTGTTTAATAAAAGAGTAAAACATACTAAATAAATACAAAATACAGTATACACAATACATTAAGGTCGTCTTTTTATTCCAGTAAGGGAACGTTCGCGTGTAGATTGTCCCACTACCCGACCCGTTGGTTTGTTTCCGGAAGTTCCAAAGTAAGTACCAAGCCAACTACCATAGACATTCTTTCTCTCAAAACCGCTGGTATATATTCGAATAGCCTTATATACAGGAAATGCTACATCTAATATCTCGAAATGATTAAAAATTGCATTAGGTAGAGAACACATTGCATTAGGTAGCTAGCCTGCTAACACAGACAAAAGGGGTATAGTTATCAGTATCTTTACTGCTAACGTAAGCGAATTAGCTAGCTTCATATCCTGTTGATAGACTGGTTCGTAACACACTGACCGACCTGAACACAAGTAGCTAAACGTTACGATCTCTTAACTGTAGCTAGCTACTCCTAGACAGTTTGCCATGATGTCCGCAGCCATCACAACTTTTCAGTCTCAGCTCTCCGGAGTCATGGAGACGGTCCTTAAGTCAGCCATGTACGAGATCACCAGGCTGGTGGAGGATAGTTTCCTGGAGGAGGTGTCCCGGAGCCGGGAGCAGATCGAGTCACTGAAGAAACGTCTGCAGTGGTCGGAGAACAGACGCAGGGAGAGAGACAAAGAGGGAGGCCGGAGGGGGAAGTGTGCGGACTGTGGGAGAGCTGACGGCGAAGAGATAAGCTTAGGAACTTCACAGACAGGTGAGGAGAGATGCATCTTAAAACGAGATATATATGGATGAATCACTCTGAAGTAGGGCTGCTGTAATGTGTGCCTTTTATACTTTGGTGATCACTGATCCGATAGTATTGGTTTAAGAAAATAGTCAAAGTCATGGGTGGTCGTGGCATCTTAAGATGTTTTCCTCCCGTTGTCCACAATGTTGCTTTCCTTTCCTTTTACTAAAAATAAAATGTTCTCTAAAATGTTCATATTTTTTTTAACCTGTGGCCAGGTTCAGAGAGGGGGCGTGGCCTGAAGCATGAGAAGGTACCAGGGGAGGAGTGGAGCAGCTGTGGGGGCGTGGCTGGGGAAACAACCTTCCATGATCCTAGGAGAACCTCTGAGGTAGGTAGGGGACTGACTAAACACCAGTGTTACAGAACCTTCAGATAGAACTAGATTGTACAGAACAGATTCTAACTGATTGTCTGTCAGGAAGAATAGGGGACCATCATGTCCGCTCTGTTCATTCACTGTCAATTTATCCATAATTTAGTCAGAATCAACACATTAATGTCCTCTTGCAGCCCACAGAGGTCGGAGGTCAGAAGCTGGACAGCCTGCTGAAAGAGGAGGCTCTCCAAAACACTGAGCTACGGGAGAGATGGGAGTTCTGCCTGGACGGTGAGTTGAGGAGTTTACAACAAACATAACACAGACAATAGCCTTCCTTTATGATGATGAGAATAATAAGAATAGTAACTTATAATATGCTGTGTCATTTCAAATGTATTCATTATTACACATGGCAAGTCAACTTGAAACTAAGAAACATGAGTCTACTCTAAACGTTAATGCTTCTAATGCCTCCTGTCCCCTGTGTTTTCAGAGGCCGATGGTTCGGACGTCTCGGGGCCCAGTAAGAGTTTTATTCAGCAGGAGCTGCAGCAGTGCCAGGATGACTGGGAATCCAGTCTAGACCAGGGGCCTGAATCAACGGGCCCAGAGGGAGACCCAGGGAAACCCACCGAACGTCTCTACCGCCCCCGCTACAGCATGGAGGAACTAGGGGGCGACTTTGAGAAGTCTGGTTACGGCAGTCCTAGTAGTGGAGGCCATCTTCTAGACATGGAAGGACTGGATGGGTTACCTGGTTCTCCGTCTCTTCTGGGGGCGCTGAGCTACGGACCTGTGGGTCACTACCAGGTGGAGCTGGGGGGGTCTGAGGGGGGAAACCATCACCATCGCTCCCACATGCCTGACCCCCATCGGAGCCGGAGGGAGCGGGTGGAGTCACCAACAAGGTCCCCCAACCCGGAGGTGGGAGACCTGAACTGCCTTTTGATCAACGAGGAGGGGTACCTGCAAGACTCTAATGCCTTGTACCCCAAACATGGTGTGCCAGAGTCGGGTAACAGAGCCGGCCACAAGGGGCTAAACTCCACCCACTCTGGAAGCTCAGCCCACAACAACAACACAGAGAGTCTGTATGGTGCCGCTGACAACTTTGAACACTCTCTAAATCGTTCACAAGAGCAGGTAACAGAAAAAGTGGAAGGAGTGGGGAGGCGTCACGCCTGCAATCAATGCACCATGACCTTCCCAGACTCTGGCTGTCTCAAGGCCCACAAGCAGACACACAAAACAGGGAGAGGGTTGAGTACAGGGTCAGTGTCTGGGCCTCCGTACTTCTGCACCCAGTGCGGTAAGACCTTCACCCAGGCCTGCAACCTCAAGGTCCACCAGCGGGTCCACCAGGCCGAGGGACTCCACCTCTGCAGCCACTGCTGCAAGGGCTTCACCTCCTTCTCTGACCTGAAGAGGCACAAGTGCAGCCAGACGACAGACAAGCCATACTGCTGCTCCATCTGTGGGAGCAAGTTCAGTCGGCTCTGGAACCTCAAGCTGCATCAGCGCATTCACACGCAAGAGAAACCCCACCGCTGCAATACGTGTGACAAGAGATTCACGCGGGTGGACATTTTGAAGGTGCACCAGCGCACCCACACTGGGGAGAGACCGTACTGCTGTGCTGTGTGTGGACTCAACTTCAAACGACTGGCCCATCTAAAGTCACACCAGCACAAACACAGGCCGGATTTCCTGGCCTGAGCGGTGGTCTAGAACAGTGATTTCCAAACTGTGGGGTGCGGGGTCCCCGCCCCAAAAGATTATATATACATACAGTACCAGTCAAACGTTTGTACACATCTAATCATTCAAGGGTTTTTCTTAATTTGTACTATATTCTACATTGTAGAATAATAGTGAATACATCAAAACTATGAAATAACACATACTGTGTGTAATCATGTAGTAACCAAAAAAGTGTTAAACAAATCAAAATATATTTTATATTTCAGATTCTTCAAAGTAGCCACCCTTTGCCTTGATGTCAGCTTTATACACTCTTGGCATTCTATCAACCAGCTTCACCTGGAATGTTTTCCCAACAGTCTTGAAGGAGTTCCCACATATGCTGAGCACTTGTTGGCTGCTTTTCCTTCACTCTGCGGTCCAACTAATCTCAAACCATTTCAATTGGGTTGAGGTCGGGTGATTATGGAGGCCAGGTCATCTGATGCAGCACTCATCACTCTCCTTCTTGGTCAGATAGCCGTTACACAGCCTGGAGGTGTGTTGGGTCAGTGTCTTGTTAAAAAACCTGTTGAAAAACAAATGATAGTCCCACTAAGCGCAAACCAAATGGGATGGCGTATCGCTGCAGAATGCTGTGGTAGCCATGCTGGTTAAGTGTGCCTTGAATTCTAAATGCATCACCGACAGTGTAACCAACAAAGCATCATCACACCTTCTCCTCCATACTTCACGGTGGGAACCACACATGCGGAAGATCTTCCGTTCACCTACTCTGCGTCTCACAAAGACACAGCGGTTGGAACCAGAAATCTCACATTTGGACTCATCAGACCAAAGGACAAATTTCCACCGGTCTAATGTCCATTGCTCGTGTTTCTTGGCCCAAGCAAGTCTCTTCTTCTTATTGGTGTCCTTTAGTAGTGTTTTTTTGTTGTTGCAGCATTCGACCATGAAAGCCTGATTCACAAAGTCTCCTCTGAACAGTTGATGTTGAGATGTCTTACTTTTTCTGAGACTGTTAACTCTAATGAACTTATCCTCTGCAGCAGAAGTAACTCTGGGTCTTCCTTTCCTGTGGCGGTCCTCATGAGAGCCAGTTTCATCATGGCGCTTGATGTTTTTTGCAAATGCGCTTGAAGAAACTTCATTTTCCAGATTGACTGACCTTCATGTCTTAAACTAATGATGGACTGTAGTTTCTCTTTGCTTATTTGAGCTGTTCTTGCTATAATATGGACTTTGTATTTTACCAAATAAGGCTATCTTCTGTATACTACTCCTACCTTGTAACAACACAACTGATTGGCTCAAAGGCATTAAGAAGGAAAGAAATTCCACAAATGAACTTTTAACAAGGTACACCTGTTAATTGAAATGCATTCCAGGTGACTACATCATGAAGCAGGTTGAGAGAATGCCAAGAGTGTGCAAAGCTGTCAAAGGCAAAGGGTGGCTACTTTGAAGAATCTCAAATATGAAATATATTTTGATTTGTTTAACAGTTTTTTTGGTTACTACATGATTCCATATGTGTTATTTCATAGTTTTGATGTCTTCACTATTAATCTTCAATGTAGAAAATAGTACAAATATATATAGAGTAGGTGTGTCCAAACATGACTGGTACTGTGTGTGGTACTGTGTGTATATACTGTGTATATATATATATATATACACACACACACACACACAATGCCTTTGGAAAGTATTCAGACCCCTTGACTTTTTCCACATTTTGTTACGTTACAGCCTTAAGCAGGTTTTTTTATACATATTTGCTAATTTATTATAAATAAAAAAACAAAATATCACATTTACATAAGTATTCAGACCCTTTACTCAGTACTTTGTTGAATAACCTTTGGCAGCAATTACAGCCTCAAGTCTTCTTGGGTATGATGCTAGAAGCTTGGCACACCTGTATTTGGGGAGTTTTTCCCCATTCTTCTCTGCAGATCCTCTCAAACTCTGTCAGGTTGTATGGGGAGCATTGCTGCACAGCTATTTTCAGGACTCTCCAGAGATGTTCGATCAGGTTCATGTCCGGTTTCTGCCTGGGCCACTCAAGGACATTCAGAGACTTGTCCTGAAGCCACTCCTGGGTTGTCTTAGCTGTGTGCTTAGGGTCGTTGTCCTGTTGGAAGGTGAAAATTTGCCCCAGTCTCCTCATCATGTTAGTCATCACATAACTTATAACTTGTCATAAATGTCCAGAACTAGCCCATGTCAGCTAATGTTTTTTGTATTTATACTGAACAAAAATATAAACACAACGTGCAACAATTTTACAGAGTTACAGTTCATATAAGGAAGTCAGTCAATTTAAATAATAATTTCACATGACTGGGCAGGGGCGCAGCCATGGGTTGGCCTGGGAGGGCATAGGCCCACCCACCGGGGAGTCAGGCCCAGCCATACAGAATGAGTTTTCCCCCACAAAAGGGCTTTATTACAGATATAAATATTCCTCAGTTTCAACAGCTGTCGGTGTGGCTGGTCTCAGACAATCCAACTGGTGAAGAAGCTGGATGTTGACGTGCTGGGCTGGCGTGGTTACACGTGGTCTGCGGTTGTGAAGCCGGTTGGATGTACTGCCAAATTCTCTAAAACAATGTTGGAGGCGGCTTATGGTAGAGAAATTAACATTCAATTCTCTGGCAACTGCTAAAGTGGACAATCCTTCAGTCAGCATGCCAATCACACACTCCCTCAAAACTTAAGACATTTGTGGCAAAACTGCATTTTAGAGTGGCCTTTTATTGTTTCCAGCACAAGGTGCACCTGTGTAATGATCATGCTGTTTAATCAGCTTCTTGATATACCACACCTGTCAGGTGGATGGATTATCTTGGCAAAAGAGAAATGCTCACTAACAGGGATGGAAATAAATTTGTGTACAAAATTTGAGCAAAATAAGCTTTTTGTGCGTATGTAAAATTTCAGCTCATGAAACATGGGACCAACACTTTACATGTTGCGTTTTATATTTTTGTTCAGCATAGGTGATTTAGCCCATAGATATTGTTGACGTTTTTTTGTCACTCACATCGCAGAAAATAAGCTTTAAACCTGCAAAATTCTCTTTATTTTTTGTTTTAATTTGACATTGTGAACAATGTTTTTGTGATCAATTGTTTATTTATAAGGACATTGAAAATATGAACAATTGGAAATCTAACCATGTGTTGAATAAGAATGTATGCCTTATATCAGGGTTTCCCAAAACTCGGTCCTGGGGGCGTATTGTTTTTTTCTATAGGGTAAACGACTTCACATCCTCTCGATTCGGCCCGTACCTTGCTTGAACTCGGGACCTCTGCCTCACAAACAAACGTGACCACCCTCCTCAATCGTCTTAGCCAATCGCACCACCTCAAAAGCTAGCTAATGAGGCGACGCAAGGGGACACTTTTAAGGCTGGGGGCAGGATGAAGTTTTGGAAACCCTGCCTTAAATTAGTTTGTCTAGGAATTGTCTGTCATAAGGATCATGCCAACCTACCAGACATTAGAATATGAGGCATTTATGTGGGATTAGAATATGGAGCATTCATTTGGGATTAGAATATGGGGCATTCATGTGGGATTAGAATATGGGGCATTTATGTGGGATTAGAATATGGGGCATTCATGTGGGATTAGAATATGGGGCATTCATGTGCTTGTGGGAAGTTGTAAGTCTGCCATGATTATGTTCCAGTGCTTTTGAAGTCGGACCAATTCTTCAACCATTAACATTTTAGCTAGCTTGATTGCTAGAAAACGTTGCTAATAATATAGTTAGCTAGTCTGCTTAACATTGACAATATTGTAACACAAACTACATTATCCATATTGTTAAGTTTGTAATTGTCCAAAATTGATTTGTTGTCATGTTTTGGTTGAAAAGGTGAAAGGTTAGTGGTGAAACTTAACAACTTGGCAAAAAAAACAACCACTTTCCCACTTGTAATTACGCCCAGATTTTTTTTTTACATACAAATAAAACAAAATAAAAACATTAAAGCAACTACTTCAAACCCGCAGAACATAAAAACCATGACGTGAGACGTACACACAGTACACCTACAGTACATTTAACCTTCCCTAATGAATAACAAATTAATCAAACCAGAATTAGTTTTAAATACAATTAATCAACCAAATTCAACATTTAGTTTTTTTTTTACAATTTGCTACATTCTTTCGCGGCACGATTTTTCAAACACAAATGTTTACAGAACAAAAGAGCTGATACTTGTAATCAATCAATACATAGAAGAATAGATTGGGATCCTGCTTCATTGAAACTAACACTGCTGGGTTTTGAATTCACAGCAAACAGAGAAAACTATTCCCTCAACACCCATCGGACACCCTATAGTGCGATATTTCTAGTCCAAAGTAGTGCACTATATAGGGAATAGGGTGCCATTTAAGACTCGTCCTCTCTGTCTTTGTGTACGGTCTTCAGGTGTTTCTTTAGATGGCCAGTCTGTTTGAAGCGCTTGCCACACTCGGAGCAGGTGTAGGGTTTCTCACCAGTGTGGACCAGTTTGTGTCTCTTCAGATTATTGTAATCCAGAAAGCCCTTCCCGCAGTACGAGCACCAGTGTCTTTTCTCCCCGTTGTGCCACCTCAGGTGAACGTTCAGCTCCACACGCCTCTTGAACCGCTTCACACAGAGGGAGCAGGCAAACGGTTTCTCTCCAGTGTGAATGCGGAGATGCGTCTCCATGTCCCGTCGGATGACAAAGCGTTTGTCACAGATCGGGCAGACGAACGGGCGCACGCCGTTGTGGACCATCTGCTCGTGCTTGGTCAGACCGAAGCGGTAGACGAAGGTCTTGTCACACTTTGGACACTGGTGGCCCCGCTGATCCCCGTGGACGCGGGCGTGGCGGTTGAGGCCTTTGAGGTTGGGGAAGTCCTTGCTGCAGGCGGAGCAGGCGAACGGGCGCTTCCCCGTGTGGAGGGAGGCGTGGCTCTCTAAAGCAGCGGCGCTGCTCAGGATGCGACCGCAGTCAGCGCACTGGTTCTTGGCAAAACGTTTCCGTGGAGACTGTTGGAGCTGGTGCGGTCCTGGCGGCGACCACATCGGTTGTGACTTGCGATACCGCTGCGCCTGCTGGAACGTCAGCGTGCACTGGGGGGACTTTTTGAATCTGGAGCGAGGGCTGACAGTGACAATGAAGGGGATAGGTTGAGGGGTGGAGGGAGACAGTTTCAAATTCAAAACCGCTGCGGCTGCCGAACGAGGTCTTCCACGACGAGGGGTGGCGGAAACTACCTTGAAGTTATGAGGCTGTGGGTGAGGAGGGGTGGCAGGAGAAGGGGTCACGTTGGCCCCCGTAGCCTGGCGAGGGCTGGTGCGGCGTGGGCTGAGGCTGGAAGTAGACACAGCATGAGGGCTGGGGCAGTATGACCGGCGGCACTGTGGGGTGGGAGGCAGAAACGGTGTCTGTGTGACCAGACCTCTAAGCTCTGACGTCTGACCTCGCTGTGAGGCCTTGGTGACCTTTGACCTACTCCTCTTAGCCTGGGCTAGGGCCAAACCTCTCTGAGCCTGCACCCAGGTCATGCTTCTCTTCTTGGATTTGGACACACCTCCTCTAACACCAATAGGTGACTGCCTGGTCAGGGAGGTCACATCAGTGTTAGCTCCTCCCTCTTCCTCACTGATGACTTGGTTTCTACTTCCTTGTCCACTAGACTTGTCGTCAGCCGTCACACCGTTAACTGTATCCTCTACTACATCCTGGTCAAGGTGTGATTCACTGGACTTTTCTCCTCCGTTCTGCATCACCTTTAAGTAGTCGTGGTCTAGATGGGAGGTTCTATCTCCTCTGGGTTTCTTCGCAACCACGGGAGATGGCGTACTATCCTGGGGGCGGGGCCTTAAGCGGAGGCGGAGACCAGAGAGTATCGCTTCACGTCGACTTGACTTTCGGCTGCCGCCTACCTGGACAACAATGTCCTCCTTTTTCTCACGGGCGGGGGTCGTCTCCGTAGCGACAGACCTGGTTGTCACAGCTTCCGTAGACTTGGCAGGGAGAGGGGAAAGTCTCTCCCCCTCATCTTCCTCCTCGTCTTCCTCCCCCTCGTCTTCCCCTTCCTCCAGCCTCGGCGTGGCGCGTACTGAGGGTACTACTAACAACTGAGATAAAAACTGTGTCGTAGACATCTGACAGAGGCCAGAGGGTGTGGTTACAGTAGGTGCTGACAGCTGTAGAGGGGCTTCATCAGACGTCTTCTCTGGAAAAGCAGGTGACTTCCGAGGTGGCACGGTGGAAGAGCATTGCACATGCTCAGTGACCAACAACGCCTGCTTCTCAGACAAAGTCGGCAACGGAGTGGACTGGACCAGCGTTGGAGGAGTTGCCGTGGCGACACAGGACTGCTCCAAAACTGTAGGCGGTTGTGTTGGTGGTGCGGCCGGTGGTCCATCGGGTACGGCTGTAGGCCTAGCTGGTTGTGTTGAGGGCAGTACTATTGGACGAGCTACAGGTAATACGTCTGTGTGAGACTGTGATGGTGATGGACGAGGAGGTCGGGGTGGACGAAGAGGTTGGGGTGGAAGAAGAGGTTGGGGTGGTTGAGGGGGTACGAGGCTGGGCTGTGTATCCTGAAGAGGGGTACTGGGTGGGGGGCGCTCTGACGCTGCTGCTGTCGACTTCACTGTTAAGGTTGACTGGATCGCTGTGGTTGCTTGGACAGTATCTTTTGACAGAGTAGCTACTGTGGACTGGACCATTACAGTAGACAAGACAGTTGATGTAGACAGGGTAGTGGCTGGTGATTGAGGAGATGCTGTTAGGTGTAATGCTGATAGAGACTCTTCTGCTGGTATTACCAGTGACTGCTGCTCTGCTCCAGTGGCCTGGTCCTGGCCTGCACTGCCCCTGGTAACCCCTCTGATCCTGGTCTGAGATGGGTTGAGAGCCTGGGGGACCTCCTGGGTGTCTGGATCTCCCTGGAGGTGGGCCGTTGCTGAGGTAGGCTGGATGGTAGGAGGCCTTTCCTGTGTGTAACGGTTGTCCAGGGCCCTGACGGCTCCAGGAGGGACCAGGGCTACAGAGGGAGGGAGATTGAAAGGATGGAGAGAGGCGGAGGGTATAGTGGAAAGAGAGAGACCAAGAAAGAACAAAAGACTGAGATAATAACAGTGGAGAGATGATTATAGATATTATTAGAGCCTGGTTCTCATCCCAATACTCTTTAATACATTGTAATAAGATGTGTGATTCAGAAGCAGGGCTCCCTAGTTCCTACCTCTGCCTGGTAACTCTCTGAGAGGTTGTCTGCGGACCAGAGTCGGCTCTCCCCCCTCCTGCTTCAGCAGTATGTACCCAGGGGAGTAGTCATCAGAATAGTCTGCCTCCTGCAAGGGGGGGTCAATAGGGTCAACAAGAACTCTGACGAAGGCTGTGAGGTCAATATGTACGCTTAAATACATAAGCGCTACTAGGGGGCGCAGTGTGAAGGTTTTTCTTTTCTCTGGGGTCAAAAACAACAGGTTGAGTATAGAGGTAGATTAATTGGGAAGACCGCACACACAGATCTGGGACTCAGGCTAGAAGTTTGGTCTTACCCAGTCCACCTCCTGTTTGATCAGTACGAAGGCCATCCGTGGGTTGCCCTCCTCGTCGTAGGCCCCACGGTGCAGCTCCGTCCCCTGGTTCTTCTCGCGCTGGTGTTGCTCCCCAGCCCGAGACAAAGCTTGCACTGTCAGAACTGGAAATACCAGATTAGCAGAGACAGTGGTAAGGAGGTAGTTTTAGATTACAAACCAGTTGATGACATGACAGAACAACATATTGTATGCATGATTGAGGTAATCGGTCATTTATGAATGTTATGTTTAATATTGTAGTCTATACCCATTAAACGTAGGTACATGAAGCAGTTTTGGAAAATATTATCATGCGCAACTAAATAGGTAACTATCAGGAAGTGTGATCATTTGAACGTAGCTTATTTAGCTTGTCAAGGGGTAGATTCATTCCACCGATTGTTTCAACCCGTTTTTTTTTAAATGAGCAAACGATACGGGGAGGGACTTACCTGGATCTACCTGAATTTGTCAATAGAAACTAATTTTAAACTCAAAACGAAGACTATTTGGCGGAACGAATAAACCCGTTTTCTGCTCACCACATTGAACGCCAATGTCACGTTTGCTGATATGTGAGGTTGTTCTTTGACTCGGTACAGGATCTGCGATTTGGGTTTCACTTTCACCCGATTTGTTCGCATTTTCGGGGGATCGAAGCGTCGATTTGAGATCCTCGTTCTCTTCTTTTACTCTGCATATTTCGGCTCGCAGATCCCCAATAGTTGTTTCGAAAAGTTTCGTTGTCTCTGTGACTGCAGTCTTCAGCACCTTCTCCATAACAGAGGCGAACTGGTTTTGAAAACAGTCTTTCGCCATGGTAGCGGCGGCCATCTTCAACCCACACAGACATAAATGTCTTCTTCTTCTATGTTAAATTGTCGATCGCACAATTTAATCTGCATCCCGCCACCTACTGTGCGGGATGGAAACAGGATTCACAAAAAGCGTAACAAACTACCAAACGTTAAAAAAAATAATCTAATAACGATGTAGAATCCTTCATCCCAAAAAACTTTTCTGCAGCAGCCACAATAAGGTCCAGTTTCTTCGACTTCTTTGAGACTTGAGCCGTACAGTTTATAACTGTGTCAATGAACTCCACAAAATCCCAATTTTTAACACACAATATCTTTTGACTGGCATCAAACATTTAGTACGGGGTGTAGTGCATCCACTACCATATCTTCACTAGCATAAACCGTTCTCTGTTATTTTAATCGCATCCGCATAGGGGATTCGATTGATCGCACTAACTTTTGCCACCTCAATCTCCTTCACCCTTACAGGGCATTCGGATTCATGATCTCCACCACAATTGCAACACCGTCGTTATTCTACACACCGTTGAAACATGGCCAAATCCTTTACAATTATTCGACTGCAGTGGTTTGGGGACGAAAGCTCTTACATCGGATCTTACATAACCAAGCTTCACATGCATAGATATGTGGTCTTTATAACAAAACCAGGACCGACAGATTTTTCTCCATTCACCCAGCTGGTCAGGAGTCATCTCAGGGGTGACGAAAGATGTTCTGGTTGTCGTCACCCCTGAGATGAATCCTTTGAGGGGTGGTCTACCCCGAAGTTTAAAGCGCAACATGTATGTTGTCCGGATTCATTTGAGGCCCACTGCAATCTTCCTCTGTTCTTCATAAATACATTAATCTTCCTCTGTTTTTTGGTGTATCTGTACTTTACTATTTATATTTTGGACAACTTTTACTTCACTACATTCCTAGAGAAAATAATGTACTTTTTACTCCATACATTTTCGGACACCCAACAGTACTAGTTATATTTTGAATGCTTAGCAGGACAGGACGATGGTCCAATTCACGCACTTATCAAGATAACATCCCTGGCATCTCTACTATCTCTGATCTGACGGATTCACTTAACACAAGTGTTTCCTTTGTAAATGTTGTCTGTGTGTTGGAGTGTGGCCCAGGCTATACGTCAATAAAAAAAAAGAAAAAAAAAAGAAAATATTTCCGTTTGGTTTGCTTAATATAAGGAATTTGAAAAAAAATTATTTTGATACTTAAGTATATTTTATATTTTAACAATTACATTTACTTTTGATAATTAAGTATATTTAAAACCAAATACTTTTAGACTTTTGCTCAAGTAGTATTTTACTGGATGACTTTCACTTTTACTTGAGTAACTTTCTATTAAGGTATCTTTACTTTTACTCAAGTATGACCGTTGGGTCCTTTTCCACCACTGAGGCGATGCTTGTTTCGAACTCACAATCCACTTCCGCCATATTACCCTCATATACACGTACAATTGCCGTCACTAGTTAACCCAGTCATAAACCCCACCTATTTCTACAATGTATATTCTAACATTTTTATTTTAAACCTAACCTTAACTTTAACCACACTGCTAACCTTATGCCCAACCCTAACCCAAAAAGCGCAATTTGAACTTACTACTGGCTGTAGTAACTAGTAAAAACCGAAGCCATGTTTTGATCAATCCTTTCCATTATATTCGAAATAATAATCTATTTACCACAGCCACAAAGTAAGAAAAAATGATCCATTCCAAGCACATAGGAGTTATTCAATTTGATTTAGCAACGTTGTTAGTTTCATTCCTATAGTAATATATCCACATTCTTGACCTTCAATAGATGCACAGCCTTTGGCAGGAAAAACAAACTCAGTTGGGAGTGTCCTCCCATTCAATGGTGTTCCGTTTCAAGATGTGGACACAAAGACGTCTGAATGGCAGCAGAGGAAAGAACGGTTGGTTTTATTATAGATAATAAACAGTGGTGAAAAGTACTTAAGTAAAAATACTTTAAAGTACTACTTAAGTCTTTGTTGGAGGTATCTGTACTTTATTTTACTATTTATATTTTGGATAACTTTTACTTCACTACATTCCTAAATAAAATAATGTACTTTTTACTCCATCTGTGGATCTGTTGGAGCAGTATGAAAATTGGAGTGGGTCTAGGGTGTCTGGGAGGATGGTATTGATGTGAGCCATGACCATTTATACAGGTTACAAGAGAAACCCTTTGTTTGCGCCAAATTCTACATAAGTGTGGGAGAATTATTACTTAACTTCATCTAAGAAATATAGTTTTAAGCTATAAAAATGGTTAAAAAACCTATTGACCAAAGCAATTAAGGAATAATATATTAACTGAACAGATGGGAAGCAAAATATTTATTCTACAAAAAGACCAACAATAAAACTCCATGAAAAAAAAAAACTACAGGAAGAAAATGTATGGTTACAGTATGGTGAGTGACTGGGGGAGAAAGCAAGCTTGATGCTTGACAAACAGAAAATATCATACTTATTCCAGTTCACTCCAGGCAAAATACATGCCCACTAAGGTTTCTTCTGGAGCGATCAATAGAGCACCAGAACTGACTTCAGGATCAGTCGTCAGCAAGGTTGGCATGATTATTATGACAGACAATTCAGACAGTCCATCATGTAAGGAATACACTCATTCAACACATGGTTAGATTTCCAACAGTTCATATTTTCAACATCCTTATAAAACAATTGATCACTTTGTATGAATTTCAAATAAAATGTGATATATATATTTTTTTAAAACAACAAATTCAATTCAGAAGATCCGGCCTGTGTTTGCGCTGGTGCGACTTCAGATGGTCCAGTTGTTTGAAGCGGAGTCCACACACAGCGCAGCAGTACGGTCTCTCCCCAGTGTGGATACGCTGGTGCACCTTCAAATTGTCCGCCCGCGTGAAGCTCTTGTCACACATAGTGCAGCGGTGGGGTTTCTCCTGCGTGTGAATGCGCTGATGCAGCTTGAAGTTCCAGAGCCGACTGAATTTGTTCCCACAGATGGAGCAGCAGTATGGCTTGTCTGTCGTCCGGCAGCAATTGTGCCTCTTCAGGTCAGAGACGGAGGAGAAGTCCTTGCCGCATTGGGTGCAGTGGTGGAGTCCCTCGGCCTGATGGACCCGCTGGTGGACCTTGAGGTTGCAGGCCTGGGTGAAGATCTTACCGCACTGAGTGCTGGAATATGGAGGTCCAGACCCTGACCTTGTACTCAACCCTCTACCCTTTTCGTGGTTCTGCTTGTGGGCCTTGAGGGAGCCAGAGTCTGGGAAGGTCATGGTGCACTGATTGCAGGCGTGACGCCTCCCCACTCCTCCCACTCTTACTGTTACCTGCTCTTGTGAACGATCTCTGAGGTTTAGAGATTGTCCAAAAGCGTCAGCGGCACCATACAGAATCTCTGTGTTGTTGTTTTGGGCTGAGCTTCCAGAGTGGATGGAGGTTAGCACCCTGTTGACAGCTCTGCTACCCGACTCCGGCACACCATGTTTGGGGTACAAGACACTGGAGTCCTGCAGGTAACCCTCCTCGTTGATCAACAGGCAGTTCCGGTCTCCCACCTCTGGGTCGGGGGATGGTGTTGGCGACTCCACCTTCTCCATACGGCCTCGATGGGGGTCAGGCATGTGGGAGCGATGGTGATGGTCTCCCCCCTCAGACCCCCCCAGCTCCACCTGGTAGTGACCCACAGCTCCGTAGCTCAGCCCCCCCAGACGAGACTGAGAACCAGGAAACCTATCCAGCCCTTCTATGTCTAGAAGATGGCCGCCACCACCACCGTCGCAACCAGACTTCTCAAAGCCACCCCCCAGTTCCTTCATGCTGTAACGAGGGCGGTAGAGAGGGTCGGTGGGGTCCCCTGGGTCTCCCTTGGGGCCCGGAGGTTTAGGCCCATGGTCTAGACCAGACCCCCAGTCATCCTGGCACTGTTGCAGCTCCTGCTGACTGAAACTCTTACTGGGCCCCGAGACGTCTGAACCATTGGCCCCTGAAAACACAGGGGACAGGAGGCATTAGCATTAGAGGCATTGGAAATAGTAGAAACTGTAGTAGAGTATGTGTATGTCAAGATGATTGGTTATAATACCAATGACAACATATTAGAAGCTACTCTCCTTTTCATTGTCATCATCCTAAAGATGGTCTTTTATGTTTCCTGTAAACTCCTCAACTCACCGTCCAGGCAGAACTCCCATCTCTCCTGTAGCTCAGTGTTGTGGAGAGCCTCCTCTTTCAGCAGGCTGTCCAGCTTCTGACCTCCGACCTCTGTGGGCTGCCAGAGGAAATTAATGAGTAGATTCTGACTAAATGATGGATAAACTGACAGTGACTGAATAGAGCTGACAGATGGTGCACTATTCTTCCTGACAACTAGTTCTAATCTGTTCTGTACAATATAGTTCTAAACAAATGTTCTGTATCACTGGTGTTAAGTCAGTCCCCTAACTACCTCAGAGGTTCTCCTAGGACTGGTGGCCTCCTCCAGATCATGGAAGGATGTTTCCCCAGCCACGCCCCCACAGCTGCTCCACTCCTCCCCTGGTACCTTCTCCTGCTTCAGGCCACACCCCCTCTCCGCACCTGGCCACAGATAAACATAGAGAACATTTTATTTGGAGTAAAAGGAAAGGCCAAAGTACCAATGTGGATAATGGAGTCTCCACACATCAGTGCAGATGAAGGAAAGGTCCTAGATTGAAATGACAGACTGAGCAGATCAGAGTGCGATGACGGGTAAGTGTAAAAATGGCATCAAGTACAGAACTACGTCTCCTGAGTACCTACCTTCGTCTCCTGAATACAAACCAAGTAAAATTACCTATAAATGTACTTGCTCTTTTCAGAACCTTGAGTCGGTCGGCAGTAGTGACCGCTCTGAAGTTGAGCCAGACCAGTTTTAAGTACCGATCTGAAGTTGAGCCAGACAGGGTGAAGTACCTGCGGTGACAGGTGTGGTAGTTACATCTGTTCAAATTCAGAGAAGTGGAAGTTGAGTTTTTGTGCATCCTCCGCCTAAAGGCTCCACTGGTGTCATGCTCTGCTCTCCGGAACAGCCGCATCTCAAAGGACTGATCAGTGGGGTAGTGTTGAGTGTAGAGGTGGATCACATTAAAAGGAATACTCCTAGTGTTTCTGACGCCAGCCCTTTGGTGAGTCGTAGACCCGGTGGCAATGGCGAGACTGAGAATACCCTGTCTGTCTTGTTCATCTTTGAAACAGAGTTTCTACCTGATAAGGTTAGGTTATATTTGATATTCTGTGAGGGCCTATGTTCGGAACCCGCTATGGTGCATTATGTGCCAAGGATTCAGACATGTTGCAGCAGTGTGTAGATGGGAGATCCCACCATGTGAGAAGTGTGCAGGAGGGCATAGTCAGAGGGAGTGTAAAGAAGGGACAGCAAAAGCACCGTGTGTCAACTGTGGGGGGCGCCCATGCAGCTGGGGATCCGAAGTGGCCTGTGAGAGAGAGAGACGGGTTGAGATTGCCAGAGTTCGAAAGGCGCAGAATGTTTTCTATGCGGAGGCAGTGAAGAGATTGGAGGATAGCCCAAGGGTGAGCGATTCGACTGGGAGCCCCCCAGCGAGTAAGCCTGAAGAGAGAGATCCAGAGAGGATTGAGTTTAAGTAGGTTGAATTGATTGCGTTTATCGCCATGGTGATCAACTGATGAAGCAGAAATCCCAGAAGATAGATGTGGTAGTTGCAGCAGCAGAGACAATGTCGGGGTTAGATGGTGGTAGCAATTTTAAATATTCCCCTTCCTCTTTTCCCTTCGACCTGCGAAAGGCAGCAATCTAGTCTGCCGGAAAACAACGACGACGAAGAAGACAAAGAATTGTTGATTATGGAGTCTCCTCCCATCAGTCAAAGTATGAAAGGTACACATGAAAGCAGTCCCACTAGAGAGTGATCCCTTCATAAATACACTAAGTGTTCAAAACATTAGGAACACCTGATTTTTCCATGACCAGGTGAACATTTTCCATACACACATCCCTGTTAGTGAGCATTTATCCTTTGCCAAGATAATCCATCCACCTGACAGGTGTGGCATATCAAGAAGCTGATTTAACAGCATGATCATTACACAGGTGCACCTTATGTTAGGGACAATAAAAGGCCACTAAAGTTTGTGTGTCACAACCTAATGCCACAGATGTCTCAAGTTTAGGGAGCGTGTAATTGGCATGCTGACTGCAGAAATGTCCACCAGAGCTGTTGGCCTACATGAGAGGTCAGGAAGGAAGAGCAGACTCAAAAAAGAATATCAAGACACCACTGACTTTACCCAGGTGTTGTCTGGCAAAAGTCAGTTGTCTTCATATTATTTTTTGAGAGCAGAGGCTTCTTCCTTCCTGACCTCCCATGTAGGCCAAGTTTGTGCAGTCTCTTTCTAACAGTGTACCCATGCAATTCGACATTGATTGTGGCAAGAGAGGCCTGTAGATCCCTTGATGTTACCCTGGGGTTCATAGAGACTTCTATGAGCATCTTTCAGTCAGCTCTTGGGCTGACTTTGGTGGGACAAGTTTGCCAGTGGTCTGGAATTTTCCTCATGGCCATCAATAATCTTTCTTCTGAGGGCCTCAGGTAGGTCTTTTGATCTTTGAATGATGTATTACCACACACCCATATGGTTAAGACCAAACCAGACCAATTTTATTATGTTTATGGAAGGCTGGACCCTCCTAGGTTTCTCTCTAATGTTTTCTAATCATTTGCTCTTGTTTTGGTACCCAATTCTACTTTTAGCCATTTTATGTGATGGTAAAGGTAGGGGTGTACTAACCTTTTCCACGTAAGGAAAAGGCATTTTTGTTTATTTTAATTCTAGGTTAAGTATTTTTGTGTGTGTGATTTGTTAAATCGTGTTACCTTTATCTGTAAAGTGTTGAAGAGATTACATATCCATCTGTCCAAATATGTAAAAAATTAAAAAAAATACTTTCCAGGGGTTGTACTTACTTTTTCACAAGACTATATTTCAATTGACTGATTTTCTTATATGAATTGTAACTCAGTAAAATCTTTGAAATTGTTACATGTTGCGTTTATATTTTTGTTCAGTATAGATACACTGTCTTTAAATCTCTCTCTCCTCTCCTCACCTGTCTGTGAGGTTCCAGAGCTTCTCTCCTCGGCTTCTTCGTCAGCTCTCCCACAGTCCGCACACTTCCCCCTCCGTCCTCCCTCTTTGTCTCTCTCCCTGCGTCTGTTCTCCGACCACTGCAGACGTTTCTTCAGTGACTCGATCTGCTCCCGGCTCCGGGACACCTCCTTCAGGAAACTATCCTCCACCAGCCTGGTGATCTCGTATATTGCTGACTTAAGGACAGTCTCCATGACCCCGGAGAGCTGAGACTGGAAGGTTATGATGGCTTCGGACATCATGGCAGACTGTCTGAGTAGCTAGCTACAGTTAAGAGTTCGTAAAGTTGAGCTACTTTTGTTCAGGTGGGTCAGTGTTACGATCCAGTCTATTAAAAGGATAGAAAGCTAGTTAATTGGTTAACGTTAGCAGCAAAGATACTGGTAACTAAAATTATTTTGTCTCTATCAATATCTGTCCTATTGCAGTTTTTAATCATTTTCAGATATAAGCTATAGCATTTACTGTATATGAGGCTATTCGAATAAATATAAATACCAGAAGTATTGAGAGAAAGTAAGGCTATTGTAGTTGGCTTGTTACTTAGCTAGCCAGACAAACACGAAAAGCGCATCCACCGATTTTCCGGAAACCAACGGGTCGGCTTGTGGGACAATCTACATCGGAACGCTCCTTACTGGACTTCTTCTTCTTTGGTGGGGTTTATCGGCGGTTGGCATCCAACGTTCAGGTGTATTACCGCCACCTACTGTACCGGAGTGTTGGCCAGCGACAGGGAGAAACTAAATCCTACCCGCCAGCCCCGTTGCTCTTAAAAAAGATAACAAAATATTTGAGACTATATCTAATTGCGTTCTACTCTTTAAACTAATTTCATGTATCCCCTTCTCCCTCATACTATATCTCATCCTTTCTCTTTCCCTCCAATAATGCCCACACTGTATCAATACATGCTCCACTGTCTCTGTTTCCTGGCAATACTCACATTTTCCTGTAGGATGCTTTCCTATCACATGTAAGGTCGTATTCAAGGGTGTCCCACCCTTAATCTTGTAAATATAGCCTCCTCTCTCCTGTCCCTTCCTGACAAAATAAGTGTTCAATGGATTCCGTTTCTAGTTCACAAAAACTGCACTCACTAGTAAAATCAGGTATACATTTAGAAATCAAGCTATTACATGGCTAGAATCTATGGATGATCTTAAAGGAGATTTACTTTATTGGTCATAAATATATGTGAAGTGAGCCAAGCACCGTGCCAGTTGGAAGCGGTTTATACCGCTCACCACTCAGTGTGTCACACAAAGCACCGTGCGGAGAGGTGCCTTTGGGTGACACAAAACATCTATTGAATTATTCAAATAATTGGCGCTGAGGCCGATTTTCCCCCCACCCCTCACTAAGTGCTAGTGCGCATGTGACGTTAGTCCGTATAAACCGGATGCAATCCGACAACCCGGATATATATACGGTCCATGAATCGGCGTATGCGAACGTTGGTAGATTATCTAAAACAATGGTCGGACATCTTGGACGTAGTCTCCAGTTAATATTATACCTCAGTAGTCCATAGAGGAAAGAGAAGCCATGATGTTACTGACATAGGCCGCCAATTCTGATCAATCTTGTACATTACATTGGAAATAATAATCGACAGTGTGGATTGAAGCTTGTCGCCGCCAACATGTCGAAAGACTGTTTTCAAACCCAGTTCGCCTTTGTTATGGAGAGTGTATTGAAGACTGCCGTCACTGAGACAACGAAACTTTTCGAAACAACTATTGGGGATCTGCGAGCCGAAATATCTAAAATAAAAGAAGAGAACGAGGATCTCAAATCGAGGCTTCGATCCCTCGAAAATGGGAAGAGGTCGACGGGTGAAACCCAAACCGCAGAGCCCAGACCGGGTCAAAGAACAACACGTATCAGCAAACGTGACATCGGCGTTCAGTGCGGTGAGTAGAAAACGGGTGATATTCACTAGTTTCTATTGGACAAAGCAACGTGTCTCAAGGGCGTTCTGCGTGGGTGTCGATTTAAGGCTGCGGCGGCACCTCTGATTCAGAGGGGTTGGGTTAAATGCGGAAGTCACATTTTGGTAGAATGCATTCAGTTGAGCAACAGACTAGGTATCCCCTGTTTCCCTTTCATTTCCCCAATGCTCCCACATGGGGAAATATAGCCTGCGGGAAAGTCCCGTGGCTTCAGGTTATTCGTTGTGGGTGGACGCCGTGTCCAAGTAGGCTACACGTAGCTATGTATGTGGAAAACATTTAATCACAAGTGAGACTAGTTTATTTTGATTTGTTTAACACATTTTTTTGGTTACTACATGATTCCAAATGTGTTATTTCATAGTGTTGATGTCTTCACTATTATTCTACAATGTGGAAAATAGTAAAAAATAAAGAAAAACCCATGAATGAGTAAGTGTGTCCAAATGTTTGACTGGTACTTATATAAAAAAATCACTTAAGATTCCATAGCTCCTTGTCTATGTGAACCGGGGTATGTTCAGAGGGCAAACATCACCCTTTTTGTTTTTCTGAAACAATTAGTTACATTTTTCGGACTTATAATTTCAATGGCTCCTTGAAAACAGATGAAAATGAATTGTAGCCAAAATATCCTTTAAGTTCATGCTCTAAAATATATATTTATAAACTACTGGACAGATATGCACTTTCACGTAGTAGTAGTAAGTAGTAAGTAGTAGTAGTAGGTAGCTGGTTCGAATACCCAAGCTGAAAAAACCTGTCTGTGTCCTTGAGCAAGGCACTTAACCCTAATTTGATCCAGGGGCGCTGTACTACTATGGCTGACCCTGTAGGTAGGCCTTCATTGTAAATAAGAATGTGTGCTTAACTGACTTGCCTAGTTAAATAAAAATGCATATTAGGCATCTGATTATGGGCTGGGATTTCTAGCTACCAGTTCCAGGATTTCCGTCAAAGGTCTATAGACTACAATATTACACAGACCAACATGTGATTTTGAGAGGGGTAGTCTATAGGTACAGTGTGTTGCAACGCAGAATGTTCTGTCGGGCTTATGTCCTAACCACTCTCTCCTGGTCTGGTATTTCCAGTTCTGACTGCGCATGCTTTACCTCGGGCTGGGGAGCAGCACCAGCGTGAGAAGAACCAGGGGACGGAGCTGCACCGTGGGGCCTACGACGAGGAGGGCAACCCACAGACGACCTTAGTAATGATCAAACAGGAGGTGGACTGGGTAAGACAGTCCCCACCTAGCCTGAGACCCCAAACTGTTTGGGTCAGTGCTATCAGGGATCGCTGGGACGTCCCTACCTTAAACCCCTACCTAGCCATCTTAAAGGACATCTTAAGGATCCTGGATAGACCGATCTGTTTGTTGTCTTGCCGATTCATCCACCTCCCTATACTCAACCTATTGTTGTTGACCCCAGAGAAAATAAAAACCTGTACACTGCACTTGCTAGTATTTATTTTTATTTAAACTTGCATACATCAGTCTCAGTCTTTGTCAGAATTTTTGGTGACCCTAATATAGCCTGTTGTTGCCATTGCCCCCCTCCCCAGGAGGAAGACTATTCTGATGACTACTCCCCTGGGTACATACTTCTGAAGCAGGAGGGCGGAGAGCCGACTCTGGTCCGCAGACAACCTCTCAGAGAGTTAGCAGGCAGAGGTAGGAAATAGGGAGACCTGCTTCTGAATCACATATCTTATTAAAATGTATTAAAGAGTATTGGGATGAGAACCAGGCTCTAATATCTATAATAATCTCTCCACTGTTATTATCTCAGTCTTTTGTTCTTTCTTGGTTTCTCTTTCCACTATCCCCTCCATCTCTCTCCATCCTCTCAATCTCCCTCCCTCTGTAGCCCTGGTCCCTCCTGGAGCCACCAGGGCCCTGGTCAACCGTTACACCCAGGAAAGGCCTCCTACCACCCAGCCTACCTCAGCAACGGCCCGCCTCCAGGGAGATCTAGACACCCAGGAGGTCCCCCAGACTCTCAGCCCATCTCAGACCAGGATCAGTGCAGGCCAGGACCAGGCCCCTGGAGCAGAACAGCAGTCACTGGTAATACCAGCAGCAGAGTCTCCATCAGCATTACACCTGACAGCATTTCCTCAATCACCAGCCACTACCCAGTCTACAACTGTCTTGTCTACTGTAATGGTCCAGTCCACGGTAACTACTCTGTCAAAAGAAACTGTCCAAACAACCACAGCGATCCAGTCGACCTTAACGCCACCTGTCCTCTCTGGGTTACACAGTACCCCTCTTCAGGATACACAGCCCAGCTTCATACCCCCTCGTCCACCCCGACCTCCTCGACCGTCACCATCACAGTCTCACACAGACGTACTACCTGCAGCTCGTCCAATAGTAGTGCCCTCAACACAACCAGCTAGGCCTACAGCCGTACCCGATGGACCACCGGCCGCACCACCAACACAACCGCCTACAGTTTTGGAGCAGTCCGGTGTTGCCACGGCAAAACCGCTGGTCCAGTCCACTGGTCCAGAACCTGCCGGCCTCCCTGAGAAGCAGGCGTCAATGGTCAATGAGAACCTGCAACGCTCCTCCACCACCGTGTCACCTTCTGTTCCAGAGAAGACGTCGGATGAAGCCCCTCTACAGCTGTCAGCACCTACTGTAACCACACCCTCTGGCCCCTGTCAGATGTCTAAGACACAGTTTTTATCTCAGTTGTCAGTAGTACCCTTAGTACGCGCCCCGCCGAGGCTGGAGGAGAAGGAAGATGAGGGGGAGAGGCTTTCCCCCCTCCCTGCCATGTCTACGGAAGCTGTGACAACCAGGTCTGTCGCTACGGAGACGACCCCCGCCGGCGAGAAAAAGGAGGACATTGTTGTCCAGGTGGGCTGCAGCCGAAAGTCAAGTCGACGTGAAGCGATACTCTCTGGTCTCCGCCTCCGCTTAAGGCCCCGCCCCCAGGATAGTACGCCATCTCCCGTGGTTGCTAAGAAACCCAGAGGAGATAGAACCTCCCCTCTAGAACACGACTACTTAAAGGTGATGCAGAACGGAGGAGAAAAGTCCAGTGAATCACACCTTGACCAGGATGTAGTAGAGGATACAGCTAACGGTGTGACGGCTGACGACAAGTCTAGTGGACAAGTAAGTAGAAACCAAGTCATCAGTGAGGAAGAGGGAGGAGCTAACACTGATGTGACCTCCCTGACCAGACAGTCACCTATTGGTGTTAGAGGAGGTGTGTCCAAATCCAAGAAGAGAAGCATGACCTGGGTGCAGGCTCAGAGACTATTGGCCCTAGCCCAGGCTAAGAGGAGTAGGTCAAAAGTCACCAAGGTCTCAGAGAGAGGTCTGAGGTCAGAGCTAAGAGGTCTGGTCACACAGACAAAGTTTATGCCTTCCACCCCACAGCGCCGCCGGCCGTACAACCCCAGCCCACGCCGCACCAGCCCTCGCCAGGCTACGGGGGCCAACGTGACCCCTTCTCCTGCCACCCCTCCTCACCCACAGCCTCATAACTTCAAGGTAGTTTCCGCCACCCCTCGTCGTGGAAGACCTCGTTCGGCAGCCGCAGCGGTTTTGAATTTGAAACTGTCTCCCTCCACCCCTCAACCTATCCCCTTCATTGTCACTGTCAGCCCTCGCTCCGGATTCAAAAAGTCCCCCCAGTGCACGCTGACGTTCCAGCAGGCGCAGCGGTATCGCAAGTCACAACCGATGTGGTCGCCGCCAGGACCGCACCAGCTCCAACAGTCTCCACGGAAACGTCTCACCAAGAACCAGTGCGCTGACTGCGGTCGCATCCTGAGCAGCGCCGCTGCTTTAGAGAGCCACGCCTCCCTCCACACGGGGAAGCGCCCGTTCGCCTGCTCTGCCTGTGGTAAGGACTTCCCCAACCTCAAGGGCCTCAACCGCCACGCCCGCGTCCACGGCGACCAGCGGGGCCACCAGTGTCCGCAGTGCAGCAAGACCTTCGTCTACCGCTTCGGTCTGACCAAGCACGAGCAGGTGGTCCACGACGGCGTGCGTCCGTTTGTCTGCCCGATATGTGACAAACGCTTAATCACCCAGCGTGACCTGGAGACTCATATCCGCGTCCACACTGGAGAGAAACCGTTTGCCTGCTCCCTCTGTGTGAAGCGGTTCAAGAGGCGTGTGGAGCTGAACGTTCACCTGATGTGGCACAACGGGGAGAAAAGACACTGGTGCTCGTACTGCGGGAAGGGCTTTCTGGATTACAATAATCTAAAGAGCCACAAACTGGTCCACACTGGGGAGAAACCCTACACCTGCTCCGAGTGTGGCAAGCGCTTCAAACAGACTGGCCATCTAAAGAAACACCTGAAGACCGTACACAAAGACAGATAGAGAGGACGAGTCTTAAATGGCACCCTATTCCCTATATAGTGCACTACTTTGGACCAGAAACAGTGGCAGGCCCTGGTAAAGTAGTACACTATATAGGGTGTCATTGATAGGCAATATGAGGGAATAGTTCTCATTTGCTGTGAATTCAAAACCCAGCGGTGTTAGTTTTATTGAAGCAGGGATCCCAATCTATTCTCACATTGATTGTGAAGGACTTGTTATTTTATGTATTGGTTGAGTACAAAAAGCTTTTGTTGTCTAAACATTTGGGGCTGCTTTTGTTGTTTGGAAGAATCATGCAGCTAACTGTAAATGTTTTTTTTACAAATTGTTGCATTTTAATTGAGACTTGAATTTAGTTGGTTATTTTGAAACATATTCTGGTTGTCATTTGGTATTCATTAGGAAAGTGAGAAGCCTAACAAGTTGAAATGTAGGTGTACTGTGTTTACGTGTCACGTCATGGTTTTTATGTTCTGAGGTTTTGAACTACACTGAACAAACATATAAACAAACATGTAAAATGTTGGTACCATGTTTCATGAGCTGAAATAAAATAACCCAGAAATGTTCCATACGCAGAAAAAGCTTATTCCTCTCAAATATTGTGCATTTCTCCTTTGCCAAGATAATCCATCCACGTGACAGGTGTGGCATATCAAGCTAATTAAACAGCATGATCATTACACATGTGCACCTTGTGCTGGGGACAATAAAAGGCCACTAAAATGTGCAATTTTGTCAAACAGTGAGCGCCATGGTGGGGTTACGGTATGGGCAGGCATAAACTATGGACAACTAACACAATTGCATTCTTTCGATGGCAATTTGAATGCACAAAAATCTGTATTCCCAGTCATGAAATCCATAGATTAGGGCCTAATGAATTCATTTAATTTGACTGATTTCCTTATATGAACTGTAACTCAGATAAATCAGACATTTTTGTATTTTTATGTAAAAATCTGTGATGGACTTGATTGACCCTCCAAGTTGTAATTACAAGTGGAAAACATTGTTTCACCACTAACCTTTGACCTTTTCAACCAAAACATGACAATTAAAAAAAAAAAGTTCTATCAATTAGGATAATGTAGCTAGTTTGACCATGTTGTAAATGTTACGCAAGCTAGCTAACTTTTATTATTAGCAACGTTAGCTATCAAATGTTATTGGTCTGACTTCAAAAGCACTTGAACACAATCATGGCAGACTTACAACATCCCACAAGCACATGAATGCCCCATATTCTAAATGTTTGTTAGGTTGGCATGGTGATTATGACAGACAATTCATAGACAGTCTAATTTAAGGCATACATTCTTAGTCAACACAGGGTTAGATTTCCAACAGTTCATAATTTCAAATGTCCTTATGAATAAACAATTGACCAACCAAAAAAATGTATGTTCTCATTGTCAAATGAAAACTAAGCAAAACATTGTTTTCAAGACCACCACTAAGTTCAGGAGATCCTGTGTTTGTGCTGGTGTGACTTCAGATGGTTGAGTTGTTTGAAGCGGAGTCCACACACTGCGCAGCAGTACGGTCTCTCCCCAGTGTGGGTGCGCTTGTGCACCTTCAAAATGTCCGCCCGTGTAAAGCTCTTGTCGCACATGGTGCAGCGGTGGGGTTTCTCCTGTGTGTGAATGCGCCTATGCAGCTTGAGGTTCCAGAGCCGACTGAACTTGTTCCCGCAGAGGGAGCAGCAGTATGGCTTGTCTGTCGTCTGGCTGCACTTGTGCATCTTCAGATCAGAGGAGGTGGTGAAGCACTTGCCGCAGTGGCTGCAGAGGTGGAGTCCCTCGGCCTGGTGGACCCGCTGGTGGACCTTGAGGTTGCAGGCCTGGGTGAAGGTCTTACCGCACTGGGTGCAGGAGTACGGAGGCCCAGACACTGACCCTGTACTCAACCCTCTCCCTGTTTTGTGTGTCTGCTTGTGGGCCTTGAGGGAACCAGAGTCTGGGAAGGTCATGGTGCACTGATTGCAGGCGTGACGCCTCCCTCCTGCTCCTTTTACCTGCTCTTGTGAATGATCTCTGAGGTTTAGAGATTGTCCAAAGTCGTCAGCGGCACCATACAGACTCTCTGTGTTGATGTTGTGGGCTGAGCTTCCAGAGTGGATGGAGGATAGCCCTCTGTGGCCGGCTTTGTTAACCGACTCTTGAACACTGTGTTCAGGGTACCCCTCCTCGTTGATCAACAGGCAGTTCAGGTCTCCCACCTCCGGGTGGGGGGACCGCGTTGGCAACCCCATCCGCTCCCTCCGGCTCTGATGAGGGCCAGGCATGTGGGAGCGATGGTGATGGTTTCCCCCTTCAGACCCACCCAGGTTCTCCTGGTAGTGACCCGCAGCTCTGTAGCTCAGCGCCCCCAGACGAGACGGAGAACCAGAAAGCCTATCCAGCCCTTCCATGTCTAGAAGATGGTCGCCCCCACCACCACCACCAGCAGACTTCTCAAAGCCAACCCCCAGTTCCTCCATGTTGTAGCGGGGGCGGTAGAGATGTTGGCTGGGGTCCCCTGGGTCTCCCTCGGGACACGGTGGTTCAGGCTCGTGATCCAGACCAGACCCCCAGTCATCCTGGCACTGCTGCATCTCCTGCTGACTGAAACTCTTACTGGAACCTGAGACGTCCAAACCTTCAGCTCCTGAAAACACAAGAGACATGAGGCATTAAATTAATTAGCAGTTAAATCATTGGCAATAGTAGAAACTGTAGTAGAGTATGTGTATGTCAAGATGATTGGTTATAATACCAATGACCACATATTAGAAGCTACTCTCCTTTTCATTATCATCATAAAGATGGTCTTTTATATTTCCTGTAAACTCCTCAACTCACCATCCAGGCAGAACTCCCATCTCTCCCGTAGCTCAGTGTTGTGGAGAGCCTCCTCTTTCAGCAGGCTGTCCAGCTTCTGACCTCCGACCTCTGTGGGCTGCCAGAGGACATTAATGTGTTGATTCTGACTAAATTATGGATAAATTGACAGTGAATGAACAGAGCGGACATGATGGTCCCCTATTCTTCTATCTGAAGGTTCTGTAACACTGGTGTTTAGTCAGTCCCCTAACTACCTCAGAGGCTCTCCTAGGACTGGTGGCCTCGGCCTCCTCCAGATCACGCGAGGCTGTTTCCCCGGCCACGCCTCCACAGCTGCTCCACTCCTCCCCTGGTACTTTCTCCTGCTTCAGGCCACGCCCCCTCTCATCAACTGGCCACAGGTAAACAAAGACAAAAATTGTCTTAACTTAAAGGAAAGGTGAAAGCTAAACTGTGAACAATGGAATCTCCTCGCACCAGTCCAAATTAAGTAAATAAAGTATCTTATTAAGATGCCACCAATTCAACTGTGGTCAGTGATAACCAAAGTATGGAAGTTACACATTACAGCATATATACATATACATACAGTTGAAGTCAGAAGATTACATACACCTTGGCCAAATACATTTAAACTCAGTTTTTCACAATTCCTGACATTTAATCCTAGTAAAAATTCCCTGTCTTAGGTCAGTTAGAATAAACACTTTATTTTAAGAATGTGAAATCTCAGAATAATAGTAGAGAGTTATTTATTTCAGCTTTTATTTCTTTTATCACATTCCCAGTGGGTCATTAGTTTACATACCCTCAATTAGTATTTGGTAGCATTGCCTTTAAATTGTTTAACTTGGGTCAAACGTTTTGGGTAGCCTTCTACAAGCTTCCCACAATAAGTTGGGTGAATTTTGGCCCATTCCTCCTGACAGAACTGGTGTAACTGAGTCAGGATTTGTAGGCCTCCTTGTTCGCACATTCTTTTTCAGTTCTGCCCACAAATGTTCTATAAGATTGAGGTCAGGGCTTTGTGATGGCCACTCCAATACCTTGACTTTGTTGTCCTTAAGCCATTTTGACAACTTTGGAAGTATGCTTGAGGTCATTGTCCATTTGGAAGACCCATTTGCGACCAAGCTTTTACTTCCTGGCTGATGTCTTGAGATGTTGCTTCAATATATGCACATAATTTTCCTTCCTCATGATGCCATCTATTTTGTGAAGTGCACCAGGCCCTCCTGCAGCAAAGCACCCACACAACATGATGCTGCCACCCCCGTGATTCACGGTTGGGATGGTGTTCTTCGGCTTGCAAGCCTCCCCCTTTTTCCTCCAAACATAACGATGGTCATTATGGCCAAACAGTTATATTTTTGTTTCATCAGACCAGAGGACATTTATCCAAAAAGTACGTTCTTTGTCCCCATGTGCAGTTGCAAACCATAGTCTGGATTTTTTATGGCGGTTTTGGAGCAGTGGCTTCTTCCTTGCTGAGCAGCCTTTCAGGTTATGTCGATATAGGACTCGTTTTACTGTGGATATAGATACTTTTATTCCTGTTTCCTCCAGCATCTTCACAAGGTCCTTTTCTGTTGTTCTCTAGGAGACAGTACGCGTCTCCTTCCTGAGCGGTATGATGGCTGCGTGGTCCCATGGTGTTTATACTTGCGTACTATTGTTTGTACAGATGAGCGAGGTACCTTCAGGCATTTGAAAATTGCTCCCAAGGATGAACCAGACTTGGCTGATTTCTTTTGATTTTCCCATGATGTCGAGCAAAGAGGTACTGAGTTTGAAGGTAGGCCTTGAAATACATCCACAGGTACAACTCCAATTGACTCAAGTTATGTCAAAAAAAAGTTCTTTTTTTTTTTTATTTTTTTTTTTACATATTTGTACAAATGGATATATAATCTTCACTTCAACACTATTGACAGATAAAGGTTACCCAATTTAACAAATCACACACACAAAACAACAACTTTGTTATGCAAATAAAATAAACAAAAATGCCTTTTCCTTATGGGGAAAAAGTTAGTACACCCCTACCTTCACAATAACATAAAATGGCTAAAATTAGAATTAGGTACCAAAACAAGTGCAAATGATTAGAAAACATTAGAGAGAAACCTGGGGGGGGTCCAGCCTTCCATGAAGATAAGAAAATTGGTCTGGTTTGGTCTTAGCAATTCGGAGTACATAATTCCATTTCCAAGCAATTCGAAGTACATCATTCCACTGTCCTACAAAAATTCCAGACCACTGGCAAACTACCTAGGACAGGTAGAGAGAGAGAGAGAGAGAGAGAGAGAGAGAGAGAGAGAGAGAGAGAGAGAGAGAGAGAGAGAGAGAGAGAGAGAGAGAGAGAGAGAGAGAGAGAGAGAGAGAGAGAGAGAGAGAGAGAGAGAGAGAGAGAGAGAGAGAGAGAGAGAGAGAGAGTGTGTTTAGATGGCTCTCTCTTCACCTGTCTGTGAGGTTCCAGAGCTTCTCTCCTCGGCTTCCTCATCAGCTCTCCCACAGTCCGCACACTTCCCCCTCCGTCCTCCCTCTTTGTCTCTCTCCCTGCGTCTGTTCTCCGACCACTGCAGACGTTTCTTCAGTGACTCGATCTGCTCCCGGCTCCGGGACACCTCCTTCAGGAAACTATCCTCCACCAGCCTGGTGATCTCGTACATGGCAGCCTTGAATACCGTCTCCATGACTCCGGAGAGCTGAGACTGGAAGGTTACGATGGCTTCAGACATCACGGCAAACTGTCTATGAGTAGCTAGCTACAGTTATGAGTTCGTAACGTTTAGCTATTTGGCGAATCAGTCCCGTAGCCGAGTCTAGCAAAATGATAGGACGCTAAGGTTAGTTGAAAATATACTGTTAACTAAACCCCTTTGTATGTGGTAGCAGGCTAGCAAAGCTAGCTACTATTGTCATATACTTTCGAGATACAAGATGTAGTAATTACTGTATATGAGGCTAATAAACAGAAATACCAGAGTTAATAAGAGATGGTAGTTAGCTTGCTAGCTAGTTACAGAGGCAACACAAAAAGCATACACAAAAACAAAAGAAGTTCCGGAAACAAACCTACGGATCGGGTAGTTGGACAATCTACATTGGAACGATGCTTGGCCTACTGAAAATACGACATTTCTTTGAACAAACCCTTTCTACATTCTCACGTTTACTGTAAATAAGATTCAACATATAATTCGAGTTTATTACAAAATTCGGATACTGATCATTACGGTAGTAGGCTATTAAATCTACACGGAAGCGATTTATCCCGCACCCCACTCAGCCCCATGCCGGTCCTGGTCCAAAGTAGTGGAGTGGGCTAGATAGGGAATGTCCAAAGCGAGGTTTCTATCCAATTGGCGACAGAAATGTTAGGTTATATCAGTTATCCTGTTAGAGCTGTTGTGCAGAATCCATTTCAGGTGCAACGTTTATGGTCATGTTGCAGAAGTGCTCTTATGAAAAAAGATAGCAGTCAGTGTGTAGTATTTATCAAATACTGCGGCCAAAATATCCGTTCATTTACGGCAGTAATTTTGTAGTGTAACTGTAGTACATTGCAATTATTCTGCAATTACTGCATCCAAAATACAACAGTCGACAGCAGTTATATAGTGCTATTTCTATTGTTTTATTACCATTTTCATTATTTTATTTCACTTAGGCCTAAGCCTAAGATTTTCACTGTATATTTAACTATTAAACACTGAATATGAAAACACACTTTGGAGATTAGGCCTTGGTGGCCAGGCTACTCTGTAAACTTGGTATCGTTTGATTGGTCAACGGTGGTTGGTTTTGGGTTGAAAGGAAAGGAAAGGAAAGGTGGGATACTAGTCAGTTGTACAACTGAATGCATTCAACTGAATCAGAGAGGTGCTGGGGTCTGCCTTAATCGACATCCACATCTTCCGCGCCCGGGGAACAGTGGGTTAACTGCCTTGTTCAGGGGCAGAATGACATATTTATACCTTGTCAGCCTTTGTGCTCTCTGTTATCCTGTGTCCAGTCCATGGAGGAAGGTTGTATCTTATTTGTCTTATCCTGTATCCAGTCCATGGAGGAAGGTTGTATGTTATTTGTCTTATCCTGTATCCAGTCCATGGAGGAAGGTTGTATGATCAATTAGAATTTCCTACGCTAATAGGCCTCTGGCCTAGTAAGCATCTCTTTGTTCATGCTTTGTCTTGTAAGTTAACCTTAGAATCTATATGCTTAGAATAATGCTTTGTTAATGTCAGTATTGCCTTGTAACTTAAGCTTTATGCGGAATCCATTATAATACACTTGTATTTAGAATAGCATTCTCAGACATTTTTTCATTGCCTATTACTGTAACTCAACCAGAATCTTGTGTATATTTTAATTATCTTTATTGAGTTAGATAAACATTTTAATAGGCTAACTGCTTAGTCTTATTACGAGTCGCATGTGATGTATATATAATATACAGTATATCTGGATAATGTATACAGAACAAAAATATAAACGCAACATGCAACAATTTCAAAGATTTTACTGAGTTACAGTTCATATGAGGAAATCTATGGATTTTACATGACTGGGAATACAGATATGCATCTGTTGGTCACAGATACCTTAAAAAATGGGCTTACAATGGGCCTCAGGATCTCGTCACGGTATTTTTATTCATTCAAATTGCAATTGTGTTCATTGTCCGTAGCTTATGCCTGCTCATACCATAACCCCACCGCCACCACATCAGCAAACTGCTCGCCCACACAATGCCATACACATGGTCTTCGGTTGCGAGGCCGGTTGGATGTACTGCTATAAACTCTAAAACGACATTAGAGGTGGCTCATGGTAAAATAATTAACATTAAATTCTCAGGCAACAGCTCTGGTGGACATTCCTTCAGTCAGCATGCCAATCGCACGCTCCCTCAAAACTTGAGACATCTGTGGCGTTGTGTTGTGTGACAAAACTGCACATTTTAGAGTGGCCTTTTATTGTTCCCAGCACAAGGTGCACCTGTGTAATGATCATGTTGTTTAATCAGCTTCTTGATATGCAACACCTGTCAGGTTGATGGATTATCTTGGAAAAGGAGACATGCAAACACGTTTTAGAGAAATAAGCTTTTTGTGCATATGGAACATTTCTGGGATCTTTTATTTCAGCTCATGAAACATGGGGCCAACACTTTACATGTTGCGTTTATCATTTTTGTTCAGTGTAGGTAGTTTGACCATATTTTCAATGTTAAGCAAGCTAGCTTGTAACGCGCTTTACCAATAAAGTATAATGTGAAAGTGAAATGATAAATACTGTATGTACTTAGTCTTCTCCATGTTAACACACTGTGTTGAGATACAATTGCCTATTATGCAGTCGGCCTTTGAGTTTGCAGATATGGGTGTGATGGGGAGGCGTGTCCAACCCACAGGTGCCATCTTGAATTGACTGCAAACTCAGTGTGAGAGAGCTAGCATTGTTTGTTGTGTGCAAAGAGGGATTTTTAGGCCTCTTTTGTATTGCGGTCCACTGTTTTGGTGAACATTAAGACCGGGACAATACCAGGCTCACGATACACGTTAGTATCTTGGCAAGGAAACAACCCTAAAGTGGAGTTAACTTCTTTAGGAAAATAACCCTAAACAAACACTGTTGTCATCCAGAGTCTATAGCACACGGTGTTTTACATACAGCACGTTTTTACGGGACCAAAGAGTTAAGTCTGCTTTGTGTTTTCATTTTGGGTATGGAAAAATATCACTTCTGGTGTCATAACTAGACATTGAATGGTGCTGGGTAATGTGGTCCATTGTACCCTTTCTGTTGGATTATTGCTTTGGCATTTAGATTCCGTTGGATTACCTTTTTTCTTCTTCGGTTTTTCCATTAGATTACAAACATTTATTTGGGCCTCCATTTAAGGGCTCACATTCTCAACCAGAGGTTCTGGTGGGACTAATGTTTTCAACTGAGACTGTTGGCTCTGACAGGGCTATATTCACTTGTTGTTGATTGGTTAATCATTATTTTGTTGTTTATTCTGAACCATCCTATCAACACACGATTGCACTGAACAAGTTTCCCAATCTTTATTTCTGACAAGGTTGTGTGGTTTTTTAATGCAAGTTTGTCACAAATAACTTTATTATTAGCAATGCTAGCTAGCAATCAAGTTAGCTAAAATCTTATTGGTTGAAGAATTGGTCCGACTTCAAAAGCACTGGAACACAATCATGGCAGACTTACGACTTCCCACAAGCACATGAATGACCCTGCATTCAAATGTCTGGTAGATTGGCGTGATCATTATGACAGACAATTCATAGCCAGTCCATGTATGGTGTGAATTTTTATTCAACACAGTTAGATTTCCAACCATTCATATTTTCATCAAAAATGAGGACCAAGGCACTGAATATAATGAATTAAAATACCTTTAAACAAAGATTACAAACTCAGCTGCATTTTGGCTGCCTATTCCAATGTCCTCTTTGGAACAGCATTTTCCAATCAACCCCAATTTGAAGGGGGCGTGGTTACAGAATTCATTGGACAACACCTAGTAAGCAATGCATAGACATTAAAAAGTGAAACACTGTCGATACATTATCAAAATTAAAATCAAGGCTAGAAGCATCTGAACCCCTAGAAAAGTAGTTCTGACCTTGAATATGACTGGGCAAAGTGGTAAGAATAGGAGAGTCATCTATTATATATTGTACACTAGATCACAGCAAACATATTCATATTTTCAATGTCCTTATTAATAAACTGATCACAAAACATTTTCTCAATGTCAAATAAAATAATGAACCTAGGTGAATGCACTAATTGTATGTCGCTCTGTATAAGAGTGTCTGTCTGATATATGACCCCAAAAAATTATCAATAAAAAAATCAGTCCAGGAGATCCGGCCTGTGTTTGCGCTGGTGTGACTTCAGATGGGCCAATCGTTTGAAGCGGAGTCCACACACAGAGCAGCAGTACGGTCTCTCCCCTGTGTGGGTGCGCAGGTGCACTTTCAAAATGTCTGCCCGCGTGAAGCTCTTGTCACACATAGTGCAACAGTGGGGTTTCTCCTGCGTATGAATGCGCTGATGCACCTTCAGGTTCCAGAGCCGACTGAACTTATTCCCACAGATGGAGCAGCAGTATGGCTTGTCTGTCATCTGGCTGCACTTGTGCCTCTTCAGGTCAGAGGAGGAGTTGAAGCCCTTGCCGCATTGGCTGCAGAGGTGGAGTCCCTCGGCATGGTGGACCTGCTGGTGGATCTTGAGGTTGCAGGCCTGGGTGAAGGTTTTACCGCACTGGGTGCAGGAGTACTGAGACCCCGACCTTGACCCTCTCCCCATTTTGTGTTTCTGTTTGTGGGCCTTGAGGGAACCAGAGTCTGGGAAGGTCATGGTGCACTGATTGCAGGAGTGACGCCTCCCCACTCTTACTGTTACTTGCTCTTGTGAATGATCTCTGAGGTTTAGAGATTGTCCAAAGTCATCAGCGGCACCATACAGGCTCTCTGTGTTGTTGTGGGCTGAGCTTCCAGAGTGGATGGAGGATAGCCCTCTGTGGCCGGCTCTGTTACCTGACTCTGGCACACCATGTTTGGGGTACAAGACACTGGAGTCCTGCAGGTACCCCTCCTCGTTGATCAACAGGCAGTTCAGGTCTCCCACCTCCGGGTTGGGGGACCGCGTTGGCAACCCCATCCGCTCCCTCCGGCTCCGATGAGGGCCAGGCATGTGGGAGCGATGGTGATGGTTTCCCCCCTCAGACCCCCCCAGGTTCACCTGGTAGTGACCCACAGATCCATAGCTCAGTACCCCCAGACGAGACGGAGAAACAGGAAGCCTATCTAGCCCTTCCATGTCTTGAATATGGTCGCCCCCACCATCACCGCCGTAGCCAGACTTCTCAAAGCCGCCCCCTAGTTCCTCCATGCTGTAACGGGGGCGATAGAGAGGGTCGGTGGGGTCCCCTGGGTCTCCCTCATGACCCGATGGTTCAGGCCCCTGGTCTAGACCAGACCCCCAGTCATCCTGGCACTGCTGCAGCTCCTGCTCACTGAAACTCTTACTGGGCCCCGAGACGTCTGAACTATTGGCCCCTGAAAACACAGGAGGCATTAGAAGCATTAATAAGACATTAGAAATAGTAGAAACTGTAGTAGAGTAACTCATGGTAAATATGTACTTAGTTTCAAGTTGACTTGCCATGTGTAATAATGAATACATTTGAAATGACACAGCATATTATAAGTTACTATTTGTATTATTCTCATCATCATAAAGGAAGGCTATTGTCTGTGTTATGTTTGTTGTAAACTCCTCAACTCACCGTCCAGGCAGACGCCCCATCTCTCCTGTAGCTCAGTGTTGTGGAGAGCCTCCTCTTTCAGCAGGCTGTCCAGCTTCTGACCTCCGACCTCTGTGGACTGGAAGAGCAAATGAATGAGTAGATTCTGACTAAATGATGGATAAACTGACAGTGACTGAATAGAGCTGACATGATGTTTCTCTATTCAGAACTCTCCTCTGGGACCCTTAAGACATCTCACAATTTTGTTGTAGCCCTGAACTAGCATACCTGATTCAAGTAGTGAAGGGCTTGATGATTGGTTGACAAGTTGAATCAGGTGTGCTAGTTCTGGAACAGTTCAAATATGAGAGGTTTGAAAAAGGCTGCCCTTTTCTTAGTGACATCTGCCCTGTACAATATATTTCCACCTCGACGTTCTGTAACACCGCACCCCTAACTACCTCAGAGGTTCTCCTAGGACTGGTGGCCTCCTCCAGATCATGGAAGGATGTTTTCCCAGACACTCCCCCACAGCTGCTCCACGCCTCCCCTGGTACCTTCTCCTGCTTCAGGCCACGCCCCCTCTCTGCAACTGGCCACAGGTAAACAAAGAGAACATTTTATTTGAAGTAAAAGGAAAGACTAAAGTACCAATGTGGATAATGGAGTCTCCACACATCAGTGCAGATGAAGGAAATGGAACACCACCATCCATGACTTAAACGACTTCCTTAAAACAATACTCGGCGATAACCAAAGTATGGAAGGTATACATTACAGCAGCCCCACTTCAGGGTGATTCCATATACAGTACCAGTCAAAAGTTTGGACACACCTATTCATTCAAGTGTTTTCCTTTATTTTTGCTATTTTCTACTTTGTAGAATAATAGTTAAGACATTAAAACTATGAAATAACAAATATGGAATCATGTAGTATCCAAAAGTGTTAAATCAAAATATATTTATATTTGAGATTCTTCAAAGTTTGCCTTGACAGCTTTGCACAATCTTGGCATTCTCTCAACCAGCTTCATGAGGTAGTCACCTGGAATGCATTTCAATTAACAGGTGTGCCTTGTTAAAGGTTAATTTGTGGAATTTCTTTCCTTCTTAATGCGTTTGAACCAATCAGTTGTGTTTTGACAAGGTAGGGGTGGTATACAGAAGATAGTCCATATTATGGCAAGAACAGCTCAAATAAGCAAAGAGAAATTACAGTCCATCATTACTTTAAGACATGAAGGTCAGTCAATCCGGAAAATGTCAATAACTTTGAAAGTTTCTTCAAGTGCAGTCGCAAAAACCATCAAGTGCTATGATGAAACTGGCTCTCATGAGGACCGCCACAGGAAAGGAAGACCACGAGTTACCTCTGCTGCAGAGGATAAGTTCATTAGAGTTAACTACAAAACATTAGGGACACCTTAATATTGATTTGCAACCCCCTTTTACCCTTAAAACATCATACATTCGTCAGGCCATGGACTCTACAAGGCGTTGAAAGCGTTCCACAAGGATGTTGGCCCATGTTGATTCCAAAGCATCCCACAGTTGTGTCAAGTTGGCTGGATATCCTTTGGGTCGTGGACCATTCTTGATACACACAGGAAACTGTTGAGCATGAAAACCCCAGCAGCGTTGCAGTTCTTGACACACTCAAACCTGTGCGCCCTGGCACCTAATACATACCCTGTTCAAAGGCACTTAAATATTTTGTCTTTCCCATACACATTCCATGTCTCAAGGCTTAATAATCCCTATTTAACCGGTCTCTCCCCCTTCATCTACACTGACTGAAATAGATTTAACAACTGACATTACTTAGCGGCAATAGCTTTCACCTGGATTCACCTAGTTAGTATGTCATGGCAAGAACAGGTGTTCTTAATGTTTTGTACACTCCGTGTAGATATATTGTGTTTAGATGGCTCTCTCTTCACCTGTCTGTGAGGTTCCAGAGATTCTCTCCTCGGCTTCCTCGTCAGCTCTCCCACAGTCCGCACACTTCCCCCTCCGTCCTCCCTCTTTGTCTCTCTCCCTGCGTCTGTTCTCCGACCACTGCAGACGTTTCTTCAGTGACTCGATCTGCTCCCGGCTCCGGGACACCTCCTTCAGGAAACTATCCTCCACCAGCCTGGTGATCTCGTACATGGCAGCCTTGAATACCGTCTCCATGACTCCGGAGAGCTGAGACTGGAAGGTTACGATGGCTTCAGACATCATGGCAAAATGTATATGTGTACTTAGCTACAGTTAAGAGTTCGTAACATTTAGCTACTTTTGTTCAGGTTGGTCAGTGTTACGATCCAGTTCAGAAAAAGGCTAGGAAGCTAGCTAGCTAACGTTAACAGGCAAAGCTAGCTACTGTTGGAAGTTGCCGCTCTTAATGACCGTCCTAATAACAATTTTAATAATTTAAATAAATAATGTGTAGCATTTCCTGTATGAGGATATTCGAATAAATAAATACCATAGGTATTGATATAATATATGATAGTTACAGAGCCAACACTAAAGTCACAGATAGAACAATGAGAGATATTTAACCGGATGTATAAATGTGAAGCATCCGCTTAGCGGTTCCACTCATCAAATATGGTAGTGTGAGGAAGACCACTGGCCAGCAGCGGGAGAAGATGGCACGACATTTTGGCCGAAATTATACACATTTTCTCATATATTAAACATTTCATCTCCAATAATGTTTTCTGTTCCTAAAACTATAACAGAGAGTACTGAGTTTTACCCTTTGCGAAAGTTTTAAAAAATCTCGTTGTTTAGAATGAGCGCCAATGCGAATTGAGTTATTGCACACGCGCAATTCAGAGGAGGCGTTCCCTAACGGAAGTATGTAGATGAATGCTAGAACGCGCCAATAGGATCTAAGTCCAAAATGACTCATGTGTTCCCATTGGAAAAAAAAAACAGGTTGTGATCTATCTTAGTTTAGTTATAAAAACATCTTTGCTAAAGTCATTCACAAAAACAATAGCACTTCCGGAAACAAACCTACGGATCTGGTAGTGGGACAATCTACACGAGAACTCTCCTTTATGGAGAGAAAATATATTTATTTGAACAAAACCTTTGTATGTTCTCACGTTTACTGTAAATAATGTTCAAAATATAATTCGGCTATTTTCATGAAATTGTGTAAATTATTTACAGGAAATCTACACTGAAACGATGTAGCCCAACCACCACTCAGTGCGTCACACAAAGCACTGTGTGCCGTGTCCATAGAGGAAGAAGCCATGTTCTGATCAATCCTGTACATTATATTCAAAATAATAATCTATTGTACATGTATATGCGTGTTGGTTGAAGATGGCTGCCGCCAACATGTCGAAAGATGGTTTTCAAATCCAGTTCGCCTCTGTTATGGAGAGTGTATTGAAGACTGCCGTCACTGAGACAACGAAACTTTTCGAAACAACTATTGGGGATCTGCGAGCCGAAATATGCAGAGTAAAAGAAGAGAACGAGGATCTCAAATCGAGGCTTCGATCCCATGAAAAAATGAAGAGATGGACCAGTGAAAGTGAAAGCCAAACCGCAGAGTCCGGACCGAGTCAAACGACAACACGTATCGGCAAATGTGACATTGGCGTTCAATGCGGTTAGTTGAAATGTTAGCTAGCTATCTATCCACGTTCAAAAGACACATCATTATAACTAGCTAGCTGAGCATGAAGGCTCAAAGCTAATAATATTTTCCATAACTGCTTCATATAGCTACGTTTAATTTGTATAGACTACAATATTAGACAGAACATATGGTTTTGAAGTGTAGTCTATATTGTTATTATAATGCATTGATAAATTACTGAAAATATATCCTTGATAACATAGGGATTGATATGTTACGCAAAAGTATAGGTATGTTGCAACCATATAAATATAATCCATAGAACGGACTTGGAACATTGAACCCTGGCTGGATTCTATTTCTATAGCTGCAACAGGATGTTGAAATGTTCTGTCACATCAGTTGGTTTCTAAACTTTAACTCAGCATTTTTTGGGGGCTTAAATCCTAAGTACCACTCTCTCCTGGTCTGGTATTTCCAGTTCTGACAGCACAGGCTTTACCTCGGGCTGGGGAGCAGCAGCTGCGCGAGGAGGACCAGGGGACGGAGCTGCGCCGTGGAGCCTACGACGAGGAGGGCAACCCCCAGATGGCCTTCGTACTGATCAAACAGGAGGTGGACTGGGTAAGACGGGTTTCTAGCCTGAGTCCCCACGTAGCCTGAGTTTGAGTTTATTTTAGTTTTTACAGGGACAGTCCACATTAATCAACGTTTCAGACAAGCAGTGAGCACATGCAGAGCAACATAGGACAAGTACTGTAGCATGCAGACAGAGCAATAGCACAAAGCAACAAATCAAAATACATAAAAGCAATAAAGTGTTTCCACACCTCACAAGCCACACACAACATGGGAAGCTAGGGATTATGTTCACAAGTCTGAATGGCATTTTTTTTTTGAAGGTGTGATAGGTGGTGCAGTTGTGTGTGTCTGATGGCAGTTTGTTCCAGACATAGGAAGCTTTCACAGAGAAAGCAGATTGACTAAAGGTGCTTTTCCTTAAGGGAACTATACAGTCATCTCTCATGGCAGACCTTGTGGATCTGCTGCCATGGGTTTGGGTTTTCTGTTTAACAAAAGTACTAAGTGGAGGGGGAGCACAATATTCTTCCAACTCAGGAGCTCATACTTTCTGAGGATGTAACAGTGATGATGGCAATTGGACTTCCTATCAAGCACTTTGATAGCCTGTTTGTAGTCAGACTGAATGGGTTTTAATGTTGTACTGCAAGCTTGGGCCCAACTAGTCAAGCAGTATGTTAAGTGGGGGAGATTGAAAGTACAGTTTTGCTACCTCTGTAGTCAAACAATTTCGTATGAATCGGAAATGAGCTAGGTTGAATTTGGTTATTTGAGTTACCCTTTTCACCTGCTTTTTAAAAGAGGTTGGAATCAAGTATGATGCCAAGGTACTTAAAATCGGATACCACCTGGAGCTTCTCCCCTGACACATAGACATCTGGCTCAGTAGCATCAGTTTCCCTCTTTGTGAAGAACATAACGTTTTTTTCACATTGAGATGCAAACATGAGTCAGGGGAGACTATTACAGTAATGAGTCACTGAGGCACTTTGTAACCTGGACCATTACAGTTGTGAGTCACTGAGCCACTTTGTAACCTGGACCATTACAGTAGTGAGTTCTGGTGCAGCTTGTTGTTTGCTCTTTGCATTCACATACAGTGTATCACTCAGACCCAGTACAGACAGAAGGCAGATTATTAACGTATTGGCTGAACAGGAGGGGCCCCAGTAATGACCCTTGCGGCACGCCCACATCTTAGCTGAGAGTGGGCGACAGCTCATTGCGCACTCTGACACACTGGGTTCTGCCTTCAAGGTATGATTTCATCCATCTCAAGGCATTGGGGGAAAAGTTGAACATCATGGTTAACAGTATCAAAAGCGTTCCTTAGGTCTAGAAATACAGCCCCAAAAGCACCCCCTCTGTCAGCGACCTTCGACACCACAGGTAGTATACTAATGGGCCTGTAGTTACTCACGTCAGCAGGGTCAAGCGATTTAAAGATGGCCGTTATTATGGCCGACTTCCAGAACCTTGGAAACACCCCCTGACCGATAGATGTGTTGGTGACCTTAGTAATGGGGCCAATGAGTGACTCTTTGTAGTTTTTAAGAAAGGTAGAGTCCAGCCCAAACACATCTTGGGCTTTAGAGTTCTTTAGTGAGCTAATCACCTTGTTCACCTCTGACTCAGCAGCAGATGTAGAGTTTTTACGGAGCCATGTCTCTGAAAGGCAGAGGAAGTCAAGGTTGGAGTCCGTGAGAAGATGTTGAACTCTTTGGAATTAAACTGCGTATGTTTAATTAAACTGCGTAGTCCCTTGGGTTTAGCTGCTGGGTCCCAAATGACTCGAGAGTGAATTTTCAGTGTTTTCTGACTGCTGGGTTTAATTAACTTTCCCTTCCGCTTGCACTACATGCAGGGAATTAATTAAAACAGAAGCAGAGTCGGGGATTTGCGTATAGTGACTTGAAATTTGACTCTCCAAACATATCCAACTTGGCGCTCGGTGACTCGAGAGAAATCATGGGACCATAGCACTCAGCCACTTCCGCTGCGGCGATGGTTCGAGGTGGAGGCCGTCCACTGCTTCCACTCCGGTGAGTATCGCTGGCTCGGTGATGTCGGGCCCAGGGTTGAGCTGCACATCCCCGGAGAGCAGGAAGGTGGTGAACAGGTAGTTTAGCAGTTTCCGATAGATGTTGGACTTGTGTTTGTTACTCTTAAGCGGTTCAGTCGAATAGGGAGCGAGGTAATCTTGGCCGTTATTCAGAACATTATGGTATCCCGTGGAACGGGGAACCAGTGTGTTGGTCTGGGGTGTTGGCATTCCCCGACAGTAGATGGATTGTGTCATCTCAGCAAGGACGCTCTGCGGTGATCAGTAGAGCAGCTACATAACCGACAACTTCTACGATGTACTGGAGATAAAACGCATCGTTCAGCTTTAAGTCTTTGAATGAGTTACTTAGCTGGGGTCGGAGTACACTCGATGTTCTAGACAAAATAAAAGCATCTGGAGGAGAAGCAGCACCTGCCGCACCACCTTCCCTTCCATCTGCCATCTCTTGCCAGACTTTCAGTCGCCTAGAACTGTGAGGACTGGCCTGGAGGCTGGAGTAGTCCATACAGGATGCGGGTAGAGGTGTGGACTGGATGCTGAGTCCCAGATCTGTTTGTGCTGTCTTGTCAATTTGTCCACCTCTCTATACTCATCCGGTTGTTGGTGACGCCAGAGAAAAACCTTCACACTGCGCTCCCTAGTACTTGTTAATTTAAACTTACTTACAACGGCCTCACAGCTTTTTTTTTATCAGAGATTGTGTTGACCCTTAGCTGTTGTGGTTGCCCCCCCCCCTCTTGCAGGAGGCAGACTATTCTGATGACTACTCCCCTGGGTACATACTGCTGAAGCAGGAGGGCGGAGAGCCGACTCTGGTCCGCAGACAACCTCTCAGAGAGTTACCAGGCAGAGGTAGGAACTAGGGAGCCCTGCTTCTGAATCACACATCTTATTACAATGTATTAAAGAGTATTGGGATGAGAACCAGGCTCTAATAATATCTATAATCATCTCTCCACTGTTATTATCTCAGTCTTTTGTTCTTTCTTGGTTTCTCTCTTTCCACTACCCTCCATCTCTCTCCATCCACTCAATCTCCCTCCCTCTGTAGCCCTGGTCCCTCCTGGAGCCGTCAGGGCCCTGGTCAACCGTTACACCCAGGAAAGGCCTCCTACCACCCAGGCTACCTCAGCAACAGCCCGCCTCCAGGGAGATCCAGACACCCAGGAGGTCCCCCAGGCTCTCAGCCCATCTCAGACCAGGATCAGAGGGGTTACCAGGGGCAGTGCTGGCCAGGACCAAGCCCCTGGAGCAGAACAGCAGTCACTGGTAATACCAGCAGCAGAGTTTCCATCAACATTACACCTGACAGCATCTCCTCAATCACCAGCCACTACCCAGTCTACATCAACTGTCCTGTCTACTGTAATGGTCCAAACCACGTTAGCTACTCTGTCAAAAGAAACTGTCCAAACGACCACAGCAATCCAGTCAACCTTAACGGTGAAGTCGACAGCAGCAGTATCAGGGCCCCCGCCACCCAGTACCCCTCTTCAGGATACACAGCCCAGCCTCGTACCCCCTCGTCCACCCCAACCTTTTCTTCCACCCCAACCTTTTCTTCCACCCCAACCTCTTCTTCCACCCCGACCTCTTCTTCCACCCCAACCTCTTCTTACACCCCGACCTCCTCGTCCATCACCATCACAGTCTCACACAGACGTACTACCTGCAGCTCGTCCAATAGTACTGCCCTCAACACAACCAGCTAGGCCTACAGCCGTACTCGATGGACCACTGGCCACACCACCAACACAACCGCCTACAGTTTTGGAGCAGTCCGGTGTTGCCACGGCAACATCGTTAACACCACCGGTCCAGTCCGCTCCGTCTCCGACGGAGTTGACAGAACCTGCTGGCCCCCCTGAGAAGCAGGCATTATTGGTCACTGAGAATGTGCAACGCTCCTCCACCGTGTCACCTCCAAAGTCACCTGCTTTTCCAGAGAAGACGTCTGATGAAGCCACTCTACAGCTGTCAGCACCTACTGTAACCACACCCACACCCTCTGGCCCCTGTCAGATGTCTAAGACACAGTTTTTGGCTCAGTTGTCAGTAGTACCCTCAGTACGCGCCCCGCCGAGGCTGGAGGAAGACGGGAAGGAGGAAGACAAGGAGGAGGAAGATGAGGGGGAGAGACTTTCCCCCCTCCCTGCCATGTCTACGGAAGCTGTGACAACCAGGTCTGTCGCTACGGAGACGACCCCCGCCGGCGAGAAAAAGGAGGACATTGTTGTCCAGGTAGGCGGCAGCCGAAAGTCAAGTCGGCGTGAAGCGATCCTCTCTGGTCTCCGCCTCCGCTTAAGGCCCCGCCCCCAGGATAGTACGCCATCTCCCGTGGTTGCTAAGAAACCCAGAGGAGATAGAACCTCCCCTCTAGTCCACGACTACTTAAAGGTGATGCAGAACGGAGGAGAAAAGTCCAGTGAATCACACCCTGACCAGGATGTAGTAGAGGATACAGTTAACGGTGTGACGGCTGACGACAAGTCTAGTGGACAAGGAAGTAGAAACCAAGTCATCAGTGAGGAAGAGGGAGGAGCTAACACTGATGTGACCTCCCCGACCAGACAGTCACCTATTGGTGTTAGAGGTGTGTCCAAATCCAAGAAGAGAAGCATGACCTGGGTGCAGGCTCAGAGAGGTTTGGCCCTAGCCCAGGCTAAGAGGAGTAGGTCAAAGGTCACCAAGGCCTCACAGCGGGTTCAGAGGTCAGAGCTTAGAGGTCTGGTCACACAGACACAGTTTCTGCCTTCCACCCCACAGCGCCGCTGTTCGTACAGCCCCAGCCCTTGCGCTGCGTCCACCTCCAGCCCGCATTGCACCAGCTCTCACAGTGCCCCCAGCCCACGCCGCACCAGCCCTCGCCAAGCTACGGGGGCTAACATGAACCCTTCTCCTGCCACCCCTCCTCACCCACAGCCTCACCCGTTCAAGGTCACTTCCACCACCCCTCGCCGCGGAAGACCTCGTTCTGTGGCCGCCACAGCTTTAAATTTGAAACGGTCTCCCTCCACCCCTCAACCTATCCCGTTCACCGGCAGCCTTCGCTCTGGCTTCAAAAAGTCCCCCCAGAACCCACTAATGTTCCAGCAGGCGCGGTGGTACCGCCAATCGCAACCGATGTGGTCACCACCGGGACCATACCAGCGCCAACAGTCTCCCCAGTCTCCACGAAAACGCCTGGCCAAGAACCAGTGTGCAGACTGCGGTCGTGTCCTGAGCAGCGCCGCTTCTTTAGAGAGCCACGCCTCCCTCCACACGGGGAAGCGCCCGTTCGTCTGCTCCGCCTGTGGCAAGGACTTCCCCAACCTCAAGGGCCTCACCCGCCACGCCTTCGTCCACGGCGACCAGCGGGGCCACCAGTGTCCGCAGTGCAGCAAGACCTTCGTCTACCGCTTCGGTCTGACCAAGCACGAGCAGATGGTCCACAGCGGCGTGCGCCCGTTTGCCTGCCCGATCTGTGGCAAACGCTTCGCCATCCGACGCGACATGGAGACGCATCTCCGCATTCACACTGGAGAGAAACCGTTTGCCTGCTCCCTCTGTGTGAAGCGGTTCAAGAGGCGTGTGGAGCTGAACGTTCACCTGAAGTGGCACAACGGGGAGAAAAGACACTGGTGCTCGTACTGCGGGAAGGGCTTTCTGGATTACAATAATCTGAAGAGACACAAACTGGTCCACACTGGGGAGAAACCCTACACCTGCTCCGAGTGTGGCAAGCGCTTCAAACAGACTGGCCATCTAAAGAAACACCTGAAGACCATACACAAAGATAGATAAAGAGGGCAGGGTACGAGTCTTAAATGGCACCCTATTCCCTATATAGTGCACTATGCGGGCTCTGGTCCAAAGCAGTGTACTATATCGGAATAGGGTGTCATATATGGGAATAGTGCACTCTTTCTCCATCTGTGAATTCAAAACCCAGCCATATAGTTTAATGGGATATTTTGTGTAGTTGGGTGAGGAAAAAATTTGATTTAATCCTTTTTGAATTCAGGCTTGAATTCTCACAGTGATTTGGAATGGCTTGTTCTTTTTTTTATATTTTTATGTATTGATTTATTACAAGTGTCAACACTTTGGTTGTGTAAACATTTGGGCGTGCTTTTGTTCGGAAGGTTCTTGCTGGAGAGAGCTAAGTGGCGTCGTAGCTAAGTGACGTCGTAGCTAGGTGACGTCGTAGCTAGGTGACGTCGTAGCTGAGTGACGTCGTAGCTAGGTGACGTCGTAGCTGAGTGACGTCGTAGCTAGGTGACGTCGTAGCTGAGTGACGTCGTAGCTAGGTGACGTCGTAGCTGAGTGATGTCGTAGCTGAGTGACGTCGTAGCTGAGTGACGTCGTAGCTGAGTGACGTCGTAGCTGAGTGACGTCGTAGCTAGGTGACGTCGTAGCTGAGTGACGTCGTAGCTGAGTGACGTCGTAGCTAAGTGGCGTCGTAGCTGAGTGACGTCGTAGCTAAGTGGCGTCGTAGCTGAGTGACGTCGTAGCTGAGTGATGTCGTAGCTGAGTGACGTCGTAGCTGAGTGACGTAGCTAGGTGACGTCATAGCTGAGTGACGTCGTAGCTAGGTGACGTCGTAGCTGAGTGACGTCGTAGCTGAGTGACGTCGTAGCTAAGTGGCGTCGTAGCTGAGTGACGTCGTAGCTAAGTGGCGTCGTAGCTGAGTGACGTCGTAGCTGAGTTACGTCGTAGTGTAAAAAAATAAGAGATGTTGAATTTCTATGTATTGTATTTAAAACAAAATTGGATTATTTGTTAATATTTACTTTTATCGTGGTCATGCACATTATGGTTTTATGTTCGACAGGTTCGAACTAGTTTCATTTAAATGTGTTTTATTTGTATATTAATGTTATGTGCTTTCATTGCACTTTTGATCAATGATGTTCCTCATGGTTGGTTTAATGGATCATTTATAGAATAAAAATGGTTTGCGCTGATAGCTTTACGTTCATGCTAGGTTTTAACCTATTCAGTGCTGATAGCTTTACGTTCATGCTAGGTTTTAACCTATTCAGTGCTGATAGCTTTACGTTCATGCTAGGTTTTAACCTATTCAGTGCTGATAGCTTTAAGTTCATGCTAGGTTTTAACCTATTCAGTGCTGATAGCTTTACGTTCATGCTAGGTTTTAACCTATTCAGTGCTGTAGAACGTTTAAAACCAGACATTACTTGTTTTAATAATTGTTCAGCGCTATTAGATATGCTTGGGAGAGTGCACTGTCTTAGCCTCCAGGCCCAACACTATCAGTCATTTAAAAGTTTAAACCATCTAGGATGGGCCTTCCATGACATTGTAATATCAGATTTGCTACATACACTGAAAATAAATGTCTCATCTCTCTGGGTCAGTTTGCAAGAACCAATAAAAATGTATATTTTGGTTTGCTAAAAAGTATTATTTCTCATATCAACTAATAGTAGTTGGACATCTACAGTGTTTTCAGAAAGTATTCATACCCTTTGACTTTTTGTTGTGTTACAGCCTGAATTCAAAATTGATTAAATAATTATTTTTTTTCACCCACCCATCTAGACACAATACCCCATAATGATTTTGTGAAAATAAAATACATAAATATCTCATTTGCATAAGTATTCACACCCCTGAGTCAATACATTATTATAATCACATTTGGCAGTGATTACAGTTGAGTCTTTCTGGGTAAGTCTCTAAGAGCTTTGCACAGCTGGATTGTACAACATTTGCCCATTATTCTTTTCAAAATTCTTCAAGCTCTGTGAAGTTGGTTGTTGATCAGTTTCAAGTCAAGACTGTCACTAGGCCACTCTGCAACATTCAATGTCGTCTTGGTAAGCAACTCCAGTGTGTTTTAAGTTATTGTCCTGCTGAAAGGTGAATTTGTCTCCCAGTGTCTATTAACCTCTAGGATTTTGCCTGTGCTCTATTCCATTTATTTTTATCCTAAAAAAACTCCTTAGTCCTTGCCGATGACAACCATACCCATAACGTGATGCAGCCCACCATGCTTGAAAATATGAAGAGTGGTACTCAGTGATGAGTTGTTTCGGATTTGCCCCAAACATAGGGCTTTATATTCAGCACATAAAGTTCATTTTTTGCTGTTTTACTTTGGTGCCTTATTGCAAACACACTGCATGTTTTGGGGGGAAAAAAATATTTACAGGTTTCCTTTTCAATCTGTCATTTAGGTTAGTATTGTGGAGTAACTACAATGTTGTTGATCCATTCTCAGTTTTCTCTTATCACAGCCATTAAACTCTGTTTTAAAGTCAACATTGGCCGGAGCTGTTTCCTTCCTCGGGCAACTGAGTTATGAATGATGCCTGTATCTTTGTAGTGACTGGGTGTATTGATACACCATCCGAAGTGTAATTAATAACTTCATCATGCTCAAGGGGATATTCAAGGTCTACTTTTTTTTTTACCATCTACCAATAGTAGCCCTTCTTTGTGAGGCATTAGAAAACCTCCCTGGTATTTGTAGTTGAATCTCTGTTTGAAATTCACTGCTAGACTGACCTTAAATATATTTGTATGTTAACTCCATGCTACTTATGTGAGTTAAGCAAATGTTTACTTCTGAACTTATTTAGGCTTACCATAACAAAGGGGTTGAATACTTAATTGACTCAAGACATTTCAGCTTTTCATTAATTTGCAAAAACTATTTCACTTTGACATTATGGGGTATTGCATGTAGATGTTTGAGAAAGTCAAGGGGTATGAATACTTTCTGAAGGCACTGTACATGTATTGAAATCAGTAACTCCCCTTAATGTACTTTGAACATTTCATGACTAAGACTAATGTCACGGCCGGCTCGCAAGCCGCGACAAAGAAGGAGACAAAACGTTGGATAATGCTAAAAAAAGAATAACATGTATTACAGTAAGAATAATTAATTAAGAAAAGACGAACAGAAACAAACGACGTAATCAAGGATGCAAATGGCACGAGGATGGGAGAGCGCGCCCCGTCACACCTGAAGGGAACTGCTTTTATTGCCGGCATCAGCTCTAACACAGGTGTAACTCCTCAGTCGTCAATGACGTCATTCACCCTAACTCCATCCTGCAAACCAAACAAAAATAACACAAACACAACCCACTACTGGGTTCATAACACTAAGAAAAATAATTATATGTTTGTTAATGGGAAAACATGGATGTGATTTCCATTTCCCGAAAAATGGATGAGAGGTTTTCATCTGATGGCAACGTCTTGCTATTTTTATTGTCCCAGCATGCCTAGCTGGTCCGAAACCTGATATCATTTTAACGTGAAAGTAAGTTCAGAAGGTGTATAACGCGGGGTATAACCTGCGGGGTATATCCTGGGGTATAACCTGCGGGGTATAACCTGGGGGGTATAACCTGCGCATGTTATTCTTGTTCATAAATGACAAATAATATACAAAAAATCATGCCAAACAAAAAGTATTCAAACTTGAAAAACCTTGGTCGTATTATCTGAGAGATAAGAACATGTATGTATTTTTTAAACCCATATTTGATGTTGCGTTCACATGCTAGTCGGAACTAGGAAACTCTGAAATGTTCTAACTGGTTGCAGTTAATCACGGGATGCGTTCAACGAATTAGCCTGAAATGTCGGAGTTTCCTAGTTCCGACTAGCATGTGAATGCAGCATAACCCCTTTTTTGGCACTTCCATTATCAGCGTACAGGTAAGACCCAGGCGCAGACAACGTCTGAATAACAATGTTTATTGCACCAACAGGGTAGTGGGGAAAAGGGTCAGGGCAGGCAGGAATGGTCAACACCAGGAAATCAAGAAAAATAGAAAGACAGGAGCAGAGGGAAAACGCTGGCAGGCTTGATGAAACAAAACAAACTCAACAGCCAAACAGAGAATGCAGGTATAAATACACAGGATAATGGGGAAGATGGGCGACACTTGGAGGGGGGGTGGAGACAATCACAAAGACAGGTGAAACAGATCAGGGTGTGACATACAGTTGTATTTCCATTCAGTTTTCAAACTGGTACCAGGTTACCTTCTGACAAGGGTTGTGGGTGTTGTAGAACAAAACAGAAATGTCTGTGAGAGTCTCACCTTTCGATGGTGGGGTCATATTAGTTTGTAGCAGTGGAGGCTACTCAGATGAGTAAGGGGAGGACCATCCTCAGTGAATTACATTGTAAAACATTAAAAAGTTAACATTTTTAGATAAAACTCTGCTAAATGTAATCACGCCGCCAAATAATTATTAAAACACTATTTTGCAAAGAAGGTCTACAGTAGCCTCAAGAGCACTCTGTAGGGTTGTACATGGTGTAGCCAGAGGACAGAAGCTACATTGACTTCAATACAAAACCTAGGAGGCTCATGGTTCTCACCCCCTGCCATAGACTTACACAGTAATTATGACAACGTCCTCCAACCTATCAGAGCTCTTGCAGCATGAACTGGCGTTGTCCACCTAATCAAAGGATCAGAGAATACATCTAGTACTGAAAGCATAAGCTACAGCTAGCTAGGACAGCAGTGCATATAATGTTGTGAGTAGTTGACTCAAAGAGAAAGACAGTAGTTGAACAGTTTTGAACAAATTATTTTCTTCCAAAATGGAGAAGCAAGATAGTGTTATTTTTTTTTTTTCAGTTTCACTTACTTAGCTAGCAAATGCAGCAAGCTAGTTTAGCCTAATGAATGGGGGATGTTAGCTAGCTGGCTATTATTTTCCAACACAACACAAACTCTTCCAAGTCAAGGTAAGATTTTGGTTTTGGCTAATTTATTGCCACCAAGTGGGAAGGTGGTATTCACCACATAGTACATAGGAAAATTCACTTCAACTCCCCTCCAACTGGTAATTACTAGTCTATCACCCCTGAGCTACGACTTCTCCCACATGCTGACCTCTGACGTCACCTGCTAAGGAAATTAACTCGAGAACAGCATTTTTGGCAGTTAAATGCAGCAAAACATTATTCATAAAAAGCAATCAATTAATATGTTTTTTGAACACTATAATTAGTTTACAAGCATGACGGTTGTACTTAAGAGTTCATGGTTGGCCATTAGCCAAATCAGCATTTCCCAATGAGTTCAAAGCATGTGAATGCACTAAACTGTTAAATTCCAGATTCCCACTTGGTTATGAACGCAGCATTAGATCAGATAAGTAGGTCTCTGAAGGACGTAGGGAAGAGGGCGAAGACCATCAGACACACCAACAGTGGGAGGGACAGGGCGAGGGATGGCGGTCCCGCGTTAGGGACTATGGAAAACAGACAGGTGCCGACGTTCATGGCTTTGTCCACCGCCTCCAGCTCCACTGTCAGAGAGCAGCACGAAGCGTTGAACGCTGCCGCGACAACCGTCTGCTTCAGGTCCGTGTGGGTGAGGCTGCCCACTCCTTGGCGGTGTGTGATGTTGGCGATGCCCGTGCCGTTGACGCCGTCGGTCAGGTTGGCAGAGAGCTGCCAGAAGGCAGAGCTGCAGGTTGCTGAGTCAGCCGGGCAGTCAACCACCGAGACGCTGACCACCTCACACTGTGGAGGGGTGATATCAGTCACCTGGAGAGATGGATAGATACAAATGAAAATAAATGTCTTAAAATTCAAATCCAAGATGGATTTTGGGCGACATTCTGCAAATGTTCACCGATTAAACATTACTAAAATATGTTACGAACAGAGTGGACTAAGTTTTGTAGGCTTTACCCTTTGCCAAATTTTTTTTTTAAAAATGGCATTGTTTAGAAGGAGCGCAAAGGCGAATTTAGTTATTGCAAACGCACACTTCAGAGTAGGCGTTCCCTAACGAAAATATGCAAATACACGCTACAACGCGCCAATGGGATCTGGATAGCTCGTGCTTGTTCTGACCACTGACTCTTTGTTCCCATTTAAAAACTATAGGCTGTGGTCTATCTTGGTTTAGTTGTAGACATATTTGATTAGAGTCAGTCAATGAGAGGGTGTGAACAACAGCCAAACGGTTTGCACTAGTTACCACACCCAAAGTCTAGTATATCTTCGAAATTCATGAAAACAAAATTAGCTTTTTCGCTAATGTAAGGTTAGGCATAATGTTAGCAGTGTGCTTAAGGTTAAAATATATTTAAGAAGATAAATTGTAGAAATAAGCAGGGTTTATGACTATGGCTGTGGTAACTAGTGACGACCAGGCACCACTCCGATATAAAGGTTCTCAAAGTTGCCGGTATGTCACGTGTCCTACTTATAACAGCACACAAACGAATCATTACAAAACATATATCCAATCAAATAAGCCATTGCATTTTCTGTTAACCAAATTCAACACTGATTGACCTCAATACAAAAACTCCTCGCTTCGTGAGTGAACAAAAAACCGCCACCTGCCGGAGAACCCAGATTCTGGACCCAATTATCCCTCTCTTCGCCTCGCTCTTTGATTACGTTCAGAGCATGGTATTCTTGACCAGTCACGTCGTTGCTAAGCCATTCGTCACACAAAGTAAGGTGGCCTGTTTGGGACTCACTCAAGAGGGACAAACAACAATTACTGTCAGGAAATGATATAGCGAACATAACACACCCACACTGAACCACACCCCCAAGATGCAAACTTAATGAGTACCTTAAAAGCCCAGACGGAATCAGTGTTCAGACCCTCTTTAAAAATGTGTTTCCTTGTCTGCCTTTACTTCATGATAATAGCAGTAGGTAGTACATTTCCAACATGTTGCTTTCACCAACACAAGTCATCTGAAATCAGTGGCCATGATGTAAATGACATGAGGAAATTAGGTTGTTCACTTTACATAGGTCAGGCACAGGTGGCACCTTAATTGGGGAGGACAGGCAAATAGTAATGGTTGGAACGGAATATATGGAATGGTATCTAAATACATGGTTTCCATGTGTTTGATACCATTACATTCACTCCTTTCCAGCCATTGTTATGAGCAGTCCTCCCCTCACCAGCCTCATGTGATGCCAGGTTACCTTGGTGGTGTACAGACAGGTGCCGACGTTCCTGGCTTTGTCCACCGCCTCCAGCTCCACTGTCAGAGAGCAGCACGAAGCGTTGAACGCTGCCGCGACAACCGTCTGCTTCAGGTCCGTGTGGGTGAGGCTGCCCACTCCTTGGCGGTGTGTGATGTTGGCGATGCCCGTGCCGTTGACGCCGTCGGTCAGGTTGGCAGAGAGCTGCCAGAAGGCAGAGCTGCAGGTTGCTGAGTCAGCCGGGCAGTCAACCGACGAGACGCTGACCACCTCACACTGTGGAGGGGTGATATCAGTCACCTGGGGGTGGGGTGACAGACGTTTTAATATAACATGTACAAGTATCAAATCAAAACCCAATAATGCAATAAATCAGTGACAATGTAATACTAGAAAAAAAAACAAGAGAAAGAGGGCGGAGACATAATACTATTAAAGAGGCGCTGAACTCAAATCAACTTAATCGATATTAGTCAAATACTGTTTCTAGTGCCAACATTAGATGTTTTCATGAACTTTTCCAGAGATTTTTTGGTCGACATTCAGAAAGTTTGCATAGAAAATATATACGACAATTGCCTGCTACGTTGGGTTTCCACTGAACTGTCGTGTCGAATAAAAAACAGCTGGACGTAATGACATCACACCTACAAATTCACTTTTTTGCTTAAAACCTAGTGTCGAATAAAAATGAAGTAGTTAGTGTTTATCTATTTAGGAAAATGAATCGTTAATAAAGTGGCAACAGCATGTGTGGCCTCCAATCTACCGGTTTCATGTCTCAGGTAGCCTGCAAAGGAAAGCATGGATATCATTTACTAATGTTTGCCATAGTTTAATAGTGATCATGTGACAACGTATCGCCACCCTCCGTGAAACTTGCACTCTTGTAGATCTGAAATAATTGTATGGTGAAACTTGCATCCAGCCAACCAGAAAAACAAGGCGAAGCAAAATCAGTCATTCTTGAAAAGGACAAGGATCCTGCAAATAAACATTCCGTTTATAGTTTAATAATTTATTTAGCAACCAGTAGGCATTTATAATTAAATGTTGAGTGGAGATTTATCGTTACGTGATGACATCACATACCTTCAACTATTTGGCAATTATCATTTATTCTAAAAACAACGTTTCCATAATTTATAAGGAAAGTTGACGATAGAACCCGTCGAACAGATACAACATGTTGATCTTTAGACCACAGCTGCCGTTTTCATTGCACGTCGCAATGTTTGTTTGCAATATTGATTTTGTCGTATAAAACGGGTCATTTGTAAGTAAGAATTTGTTCTTAAATGACTTGCCTAGTTTTATAAAGGTTACATTTAAAATAGAAACCTGCCTATTAAGTGTGAATGGGACATTTTGTTCATAAAGTCAGTATTGTCCAAAACAGAGATTTGCGTAATTGAAGTCGTCACAATTTACCTGAGGTTTGGGTTGACTTTAATCTTCCCTACATGGGACCACTCCCTGGCACAGTCTAATCAAGTCCGGCAGTAATCAAATTATCAGTAATCAAAACAGCTGCCCGGTGTGCTGCAGTGCACGCTATCCAATCACTCACCAGAATCAACCTACAAGTACAACCCAACCATTTACTTCAGAGACAGCCGAACGAACCATTAGCATGCAGAAACCTTGGACTTGTTCATACAACAATAAAATACAAGATATCGTCGCAAATGTTATGTTGAACGAACTACACTGAGCTAACGTTAGCATCACAAACACAAAGGATATAATCAGTGATGTAGTGGTAAAAAAAAAAAAGTGGATAAACTATGAATTTCTCCGGATAATTTTGATACGACAAATCATTCATCAATAGAATCGAACACGTATAACATTTTTAAACCGTCTCAATTAATTGTATTTGATGCCCGTCTACTAAGAGGAAGGCCTAGTGTAGGTAATTATAATAACTATCTGATGTGAGCTACACTGCAAATACAGTAAGTATTATTAGCAGTTTATCACACTTGCTTGTAGAACTCATTGTCTGAACGGGTAGTTCTACGTCGTCAGTGTATAGCGTGCACGCGGATGAGCGGAGTTTCTGTTGGATAGATGAATCCGTGCACGCTTGCCAGGCAAACCGAGCATGCGCAGGCGAACATAACGAGCAGTCTTCGCGTGACTGAGCAATACTGGGAACGCGGTAATAAGTAGGTAAACGATCATTTATTAAATGAAAATGTGAGTAAACGCCATTTCACAAATAAAAAGGCGCGTAAACGGCGTTTACCCTCCACTACAACCCTGGATATAATAAAGATTTTTTAATTTTTTATTTCACCTTTATTTAACCAGGTAGGTCAGTTGAGAACAAGTTCTCATTTGCAACTGCGACCTGGCCAAGACAAAGCAAAGCAGTGCGACAAAAACAACAACAGAGTTACACAGTAAACAAACATAGTCAAAAACACAATAGAAAATCTATATACAGAGTGCAAAATGTAGTGCAAAATGCAATAAGGTTAGGAAGGTAGGACAATAAATAGACCATAGTGGTGATATAAATTACAGATTAGCATTAACACAGGAATGAAGGATGTGCAAATTATGATGTGAACAGATTAAAGATGCGTATGTCTACGCCCTAACAATTTCCACAGAGCGGAACGGCGGGCTGTCAACCTCTTACAGGTTTTAGTTGTTCAATGTATGTAGGATAGCACGTATAGCACGTTAGCACCTAGGGCGCACCGACTGGTGTCACTTCGTTAGTATGTGTTATATCTGTGGTGGTTGCTATCGCATTAGTGGGAAGATGTTTGACCTTAAACATTAAAATACAATGTATAATACAATCACATAACACACTGACATCTTGACCAGATAAATACGCTGACAGTCTGAAAGAGCGTGATTCCTTCATCTATCATAGTCCTGCACAACCTTCCAATGTTTCAAAAGTATTGTTTGAATTTATATATTTAAAAAGGTTTCTGGTTTTCTCAGATAAATTATAAAATGTCTGTATTACTCTGAATCTAAATGCTCTTTTGCCTATTTATCTTTTCTGCCGGCAAAACACAGATTGTGGACGGTCTATTCCTAGTATTGACAATGTCTGTCTCTTACTAACTGAATACTGTTTTAAATGGAGTTCGGCCTTTTTAAACGGTGTACATTGTGTAATAAAATAAGCATGTTTTGATTGATGACCACCGAAGAGCATTGACTCATGACTACAACAGCAGAATCATTTCACCAGACCATAGAACAGTAGTTCACTTGACTCCCAATTCATACTTGGGTTGTTTGCTTAATAATCTTTTCCGTTAAATATTTAGCTACACACACACACACACACACACACACATATATACATACATACACACACACTTGAAACTGCCCACAGAGATATATATATATATATATTTTTTTTTTACATAGATGAGTTATTTGAGACGACCATAATAAGCAGTTGTCAAGCTGCAACCCTAGTAGTTTGGTTTCTGCCACTTCCTCAATTGCTACTCCCCCCATGCTTAATTGCATCCCATGCTGTGTTGTGTTGTGTTGGCCTTTTCCTGGTGGAACAGACCAACATAACATTACGCACGACATCTGTGGGCAGTTTCAGTTGAGTTGACATAAAGTCTCCGCTGTTGTAATTCTCCGGTATCCCTGAAAAGATGAGATTGTCCCGCATTGATCGACACTGTACGTCAAGCAAGGTTACTTTAAGTTTTTTGTTCTCCCTTTGCACCACCTGCACCTTGCCATTCATTTAACTATAGGCAAGTCAGTTAAGACCAAATTCTTATTTACAATAGAGTCAGTACCTTGTTCTCTTTCCTCAGATTATCACCCTGGCATTGGCTGAATTCTAGACTGGCACATAATGTCCTCTCGTAGTATATCCAATAAATAAAAGCCTTTCATTGATGGCTTTCTACAAGTCAATACCCATATCCATGCGCGCCCTCTTGCTTGGAGATGGTTTGATGACATTGTTGATGCCGTTTGACCAACTTGGCTTTGGTTTGTTTTGTTGCTTGTGTTTGTTGTCTGAAACAGCGTTAGAATCCTCCGAAACCTGCAAAGTGTTTCTTTGAGCTCGTAAGTATCTCTCAACACTCGTATCTCTCAACACTCGTAAGTATCTCTCAACACTCGTAAGTATCTCTCAACACTCGTATCTCTCGTCAATGAATCGTTCAAGCTCTTCAATGGATCCTGAAGCATCCAGCGTGTTTGCAGGCAGAGTAAAAAAAATAATGTATTCTTTGTCCACAGAGCGGAAGGGTGTTTTTTACAATTATTTTTGGAGGTTGGACTTTAGCGTGTATAGCACGTAGTAACGATAACACATACTAACGATTGCTGTCACCTAGTTAGTCAGTATGTGTTACCTGTGCTGGTTGCCGTCTCGTTAGTGGGCAGGTGTTTAACCTGTGCTGGTTGCCGTCTCGTTAGTGGGAAGGTGTTTAACCTGTGCTGGTTGCCGTCTCGTTAGTGGGAAGGTGTTTAACCTGTGCTGGTTGCCGTCTCGTTAGTGGGAAGGTGTTTAACCTGTGCTGGTTGCCGTCTCGTTAGTGGGAAGGTGTTTAACCTGTGCTGGTTGCCGTCTCGTTAGTGGGAAGGTGTTTAACCTGTGCTGGTTGCAGTCTCGTTAGTGGGAAGGTGTTTAACCTGTGCTGGTTGCCGTCTCGTTAGTGGGAAGGTGTTTAACCTGTGCTGGTTGCAGTCTCGTTAGTGGGAAGGTGTTTAACCTGTGCTGGTTGCCGTCTCGTTAGTGGGAAGGTGTTTAACCTGTGCTGGTTGCCGTCTCGTTAGTGGGAAGGTGTTTAACCTGTGCTGGTTGCCGTCTCGTTAGTGGGCAGGTGTTTAACCTGTGCTGGTTGCCGTTTCGTTAGTGGGCAGGTGTTTAACCTGTGCTGGTTGCCGTCTCGTTAGTGGGAAGGTGTTTAACCTGTGCTGGTTGCCGTCTCGTTAGTGGGAAGGTGTTTAACCTGTGCTGGCCAGGGTGCTATTTATGAGTGGCTGGCCCAGTGCCCCAGTCGTCTTGAGAGATGTAGAGTAGCAACACATTTAGATGTCTCTCTCTATTTGATTTCTAGAGAACATGCTTTTGTCTGATCTTCCCAGTTTTAGTTTGATTCCTGTCTTTAAATTGGGTGTTTCCTGTCAGTACAACAACCAAAGCATTACGAAACTATTATATAACATACGCCCCAAATCAAAATAGCAACTTGTTGATCTTGACAAAATTAGTCTCGCTAATTTCCCCTGAACAAAAAACTCATCACTTGCTTAATAATCAGGATCTGCTTAAAGTAGACATATTTTGGGCTGTTGCCAAAGTCAAAATTGGCTAGTATATCTTCAAACATTTGGTTTTAATTTAATGTTAAGATTAGCAGTGTGCTTAAGGTTAGGTTTTTTTTCATTTTAAGAAGAGAAATTGTAGAAATAGGCAGGGTTTATGACTTTGTGGCTGTGGTAACTAGTGACGACCAGGCACAACTCCGATATAAAGCGTTTTTTCCTCAAAGTTGCCGGGATGTCACGTGTCCTACTCATAACGGTACACTAATTAAATAAACATTATAAACCTTATATTCAATCAAATAAGCCACATGTAGCAAATAAGCCATTACATTTTCTGTTAACAAAATCAAACACTAATTGACCTCCATACAAAATCTCTAAAACTAAAAACAGCCACGTGCTGGAGAACCCAGATTCTGGACCCAGTTATCCCTCTCTTCGCCCCTTCCTTTCTCTTTGCTTAATGAGTACCTAAAAAATCAGTGGCCATGATGTAATGAGATGAGGAAATTAGGTTGTTCAGTTAACAACATCTATGTCAGGCACAGGTGGCTCCTTAATTGGGGAGGACGGGCTCATAGTAATGGCTGAAATGGAATAGAATGAATGGAATGGTATCAAACACATCAATCACGTGGTTTCCATGTATTTATACCATTCCATTCACTAAATTTCAGCCACTCTTATGAGCCGTCCTCCCCTCACCAGCCTCCTGAGATGCCAAGTTACCTTGGTGTATAGACAGGTGCCGACATTCATGGCTTTGTCCACCGCCACCAGCTCCACTGTCTGAGAGCAGCACGAAGCGTTGAACGCTGCTGCAACAACAGTCTGCTTCAGGTCCGTGTGGGTGAGGCTGCCTACGCCCTGGCGGTGTGTGATGTTGGCGATGCCCGTGCCGTTGATGCCGTCGGTCAGGTTGGCAGAGAGCTGCCAGAAGGAGGCGTTGCAGGTTGCTGGGTCAGCCGGGCAGTCTACCACCGAGACGCTGAACACCTCACACTGGGGAGGGGTGAAATCTGTCACCTGTAGAAAAGAGAGAGAGAGAGAGAAAGACGATGAGGATGAGAGAGAAAGAAGATGAGGAAAGTGGAGGCTATTTAGAAGTGGAGACAGCCCATATAGTGGAGACAGACCATATAGTGGAGACAGACCATATAGTGGAGACAGACCATATAGTGGAGACAGACCATATAGTGGAGACAGACCATATTCTGGAGACAGACCATATAGTGGAGACAGACCATACAGGCCATTCAGCTCTCTAGTGTATCTTTATACCCCCACAGTCTAGCATATATCTATCTGTATATACACTGAGTGTACACAAGATTAAGAACACCTTCCTAACATTGATTTAACAAGTGACATCAATAAGGGATCATAGCTTTCAATTGGATTCACGTGGTCAGTCTATGTCATGGAAAGAGCAGGTGTTCTTAATGTTTTTTACACTCAGTAGATATATCTACATATCTGAGGTTACCTTGGTGACGACAGAGAGGCGCAGGACGGCGTAGTTGGAGTCGGCGGCGGCCCCGGGCGCCACTGCCTCGATGGTCAGGGTGACGTCCGTTCCCGATGGGGTGTTGCTGGGCGCCGTGATGGTCAGTTCACCGGTAGCGTTTCCTCCAGTGGTCACAGCGATGCTGTTAAGTTGCATTAGTAATGTTGAGTCATTTTGCCAGCATAGAGAAGAAGATGATTTTGAACAGATAACCTGGTCCCAGATCTGTTTGTGCCTACATTTCTTCTACGGTCAATGTGTCACGCGACAATGACCACAGAAGTTGGCAAGATGTACAAACAGATCTGGGACCAGTCTCAGGATATTCCAGACCTGATCCCTACCTGCCGGGGACGATCATTTTGAAGTCTCTGTCGTTTCTGGCACTGATTTTGTAGTTGCCTCCAGCGGCGTCTGTCATAACGGTGAAGGGAAGGGTGAAGCCTTTACCAGGCTCCATGCTTCTGTCCACCACGGCCTGAGAAGAACAGAAGAAGAAGGAAGAGGAATTGTTGAGGAGTTGTTGTGAGATCCACTTTTAAAAATGTGCAGTTTGTCATTTTTGTGCTTAGAAAGTCCATGTTGTAATTTGTAAGTAGGGCCCGCAGTACCTCATATTTAGAGAGTAATAGTCAGTCATGTTTTTCTTTCTGATATTGTCTATAAATGTCTATGACAATGGTTATTATCTAACCATATCCCAATATGCAATATATGCTCCTTCATGATCTACAAATGAAAGCCATGTTATCAATGTAAACAGGAAGTGTGCCATCACCACTTACCTTGATGGTAACCTTGGAGACGGACATCTGAGTGGTGGACTGTCTCTGGAATACGGTGGAGGAGACCACGTCTGTCCCATTCAACAGCACCACAAACTCCCCCGCAGGGACCTTGGTTACCGTAACCAGGAAGTCCCCGTTGCCCATGTCTTCCAGGGCCCCGCTTTCGACCTCTGAGCCTGACACTGTCACCAAGGCAATGTCAGCCACCTTGACCGAGGTTGGACCCTTCCTGCCCAACACTGATACCAACAGCATGGCAGGCATACCTGGGAGGAGGAGAGAGGAGAGGAGGAACGAAGGGAATGAGAGGGAGAGAGAGAGAGGAGTGTAGGGGTAGGGAGAGAAAGAGAGGGAGAGAGAGAGGATGAAAAATGCTCTTGAACGGGTGGCTATGTAACTGTTCTAGGTTCAGATAAAAGATGAAGACTTATGACTGATTATAGCTAGTAATGATGTTTTATGACTTATTATAGATAGATAGATAGATAGATAGATAGATAGATAGATAGATAGATAGATAGATAGATAGATAGATAGATAGAAAAATTATACAAATACAAGAAGTCTGGAGTGCAAAAAGCTATAAAAAGACATTGCATAGTATGGGTGAATGACTGAATATGTACAGTCGTGGTCAAAAGTTTTAAGAATGACACAAGTATTGGTCTCCACAAAGTTTGCTGCCTCAATGTTGATGATGGCAATTTGCATATACTCCAGAATGTCATGAAGAGTGATCAGATGAATTGCAAAGTCCCTCTTTGGCATGAAAATGATCTTAATCCCCCAAAAAACATTTCCACTCCATTTCAGCCCTGCCACAAAAGGACCAGCTGCCATCAAGTCAGTGATTGTCTCGTTAACACAGGTGATAGTGTTGACGTAACGTTGATTCAGCTGCGGCATCGGGGCACCACCAGTGCAGAGCTTGCTCAGGAATGGCAGCAGGCAGGTGTGAGTGCATCTGCACGCACAGTGAGGCAAAGACTTTTGGAGGATGACCTGGTGTCAAGAAGGGCAGCAAAGAAGCCACTTCTCTCCAGGAAAAACATCAGGGACAGACTGATATTCTGCAAAATGTACAGAGATTGGACTGCTGAGGACTGGGGTAGAGTCATTTTCTCTGATGAATCCCCTTTCCGATTGTTTGGGCCATTCGGAAAACACCTTGTCCGGAGAAGACAAGGTGAGCGCTACCATCAGTCCTGTGTCATGCCAACAGTAAAGCATACTGATACCATCCATGTGTGGGGTTGCTTCTCAGCCAAGGGAGTGGGCTCACTCACAAGTTTGCTTAAGAACACAGCCATGAATAAAGAATGGTACCAACACATCCTCTGAGAGCAACTTCTCCCAACCATCCAAGAACAGTTTGGTGACGACCAATGCCTTTTCCAGCATGATGGAACACCTTGCCTTGAAGTGGCAGCTGCATTCATGTAGATGATGTGGCCATTTGCATGAATTGAATGTCATTGTCAATGAAAGCCTTTGACACTTATGGAATACTTGTAATTATACTTCAGTGTTACCATAGTAACTACTGACATAAAGATCTAAGAACACTGAAGCAGCAAACTTTGTGGAGACCAATACTTGTGTCATTCTCAAAACCTTTGACCACGAATGTACACTATACATTGCTACAGATTGTTAGATGAAAAAAATTATACAAATATTGCAAGTTGAAATAGATAAATAAGGAATATTTGCATGGTTAAATATACTATACAGGTCGATGGCAGATAAATACTTAAATAGCTAAAAGTGCGTATGATATAAGTGAGGGTAATAATAGTTTACTTAATACACAGACTGGTTAAATGAACAGGTAAGTTAATATTTTGCATGGTTAAATTAACTGTACAGGTAAATGTACAGTTACATGTACAGGTAAGTGAATATTTGTATGGTGACATTAACTGTACAGGTAAATGACAGGAAGAGATACTTAAATAGCTAAAATGTGCGTAATGATATAATTTAGGGTAATAATAATAATTCCCTTAAAATACAGTCCTTAGTGCAGGATTTGATTACAGATAAATGCACGTATTGCACATTCGATATACTAATATTAGTACTAAAAAGTACTAATACTAATATGCATTCCTGAGTGAATGACTATATACGTTCAGTCCAAGAATTACTTACAATATTGCACGTGATATGATATAACAACTGTACATGAATATGTATATACAGACCTGAATGAATAAATAAATCCTGAGTGAATGAGTGATTACAGACCAGAGTTACTCACGGATGGATGCATAATTGTTAAACTAGGTTCTAACACCCCAACAGTTCCAGGTCTATGTTGCCGACGGCACGGCACCCGGGTGAGGCATTAAATAGTCTAATATCCGCCGGCAGGAAGGACCTCCTGTAGCGCTCTCTGGCACACCGTGGTGGGATCAGTCTGTGACTGAAAGTGCTCCTCTGTGTCATTACCATGGCATGCAGAGGGTGGGTGACGTTGTCCATGATGGTCAGCAGTTTGGCCAGGATCCTTCTCTCCACCACCTCCTCTAGAGTGTCAAGGCTAATCCCCAGAACAGAGCTAGCCTTCCTGATCAGCTTATTTACCCGAGAAGCATCACCGGCCTTTATGTTGGCGCCCCAGCACACCACTATTATAGGTAGTAATTATGTTTTATTGTTATCATGTAAAGGGTTAGGGTTTGTATTTTTTTTATTTATTTAACCCTTATTTAGGCAGGGTGGAGTCCCATTAAAACCAATATCTCTTTCACAAGAGATCCCTCCATGACAACAATATCAAAATCAAGGCAGCATGGGATTATGGAAATAAATTAAGAAAATACAAAACACAATCATGAAAAACAACCACATTCCTCAACCAACAATCTGAATTGCCCAAAGGGCACCAATGCATTCATCTGTAAGGTGTCTATGTTAGGTAATGCAGAAGTTTTGCAAACGGGCTTTATAAATTAACAAAATGCAATGTTTCGACCTATGAGACGTCAGAGGGCCAGCCTGTCGCCCGTGATAAAACGAGATGCATTACGGTGAACTGCATCTAACGTCTTCAATGAAGTGGCAGCTGCATTCATGTAGATGATGTTGCCATAGTAAAAATGTGATTGACAGATTTATACATTTACATGATAATGATTTTAAGATGATTTTGTTGTGTTTACCTGCTTGTGGACGGCCAGAGATGAGGGCATATCCTGGGTGAGGTCCCTCGAAGGTCTCCACAAAGTCATAAATGAAGGCAATGGTACTCTGACCTGCAGACAGACAGACGGACACACACACACACACACACACACACAGTCAGGGCTATTCTCTCCCTTCTATATATGGCTCTACCAGACCTGGGTTCAATTTCTTTTATAGTTTTTGAAAATGTTTTAAATTATTTCAAATAGTATTTGAAACCAGGTTTGTATGTATCATGGCTGCCTTCTAGTGGTGAGCATGAGCTTAACACACATAATTACATAGAACAGACGTATCTCTATGGTAACTCACCCGTGACCTTCAGTGTGTAGGGCTGTTTTGAGTTCATGCTGATTTCCCATAATCCTGTCTGTTTGTCGGAGGCCAGACGGACCCGGTAGAGGTTGCCCACCGTCTGGATGGTCCCCAGTTTCCCATTGGCCTCGTTCTGTTTCTGGGTCACACCTTTAGGGGCAAGGAGGGTGACATGGGGTTATTAAAGGATGACAGTCAAACATACCTGGCCACACCGGGTGGAACACATTCAAGCCTGGTTGAGTCACACATCCCCATCGCACTGGCTGGCTATAGGGCAGCAACCAAGACTCTCCACTTCTGACCTTAGATCAGTGTCCTGAGGAAACGTCATCCTACTCTGTGAGATGAACCCTTACCTAAAACCTGACCTTAGATCTGTGTCTAGGTGTTTGAGGTTCTTACCTGCAGGGTTCTTCAAGGTGAAGGTGAGGGACTTTCCAGTGATGTTTGAGGTTCTTACCTGCAGGTATCTTCAGGGTGAAGGTGAGGGACTTTCCAGTGACATTTAAGGTTCTTACCTGCTGGGTTCTTCAGGGTGAAGGTGAGGGACTTTCCAGTGATGTAGATGGTGATGTTGTTCAGAGGCTCATCCAGCAGGAAGTAGAATGTCTCAGCTTTGCCTGGGTTCGTCGCTCGCTGTAGAACTGTCACCTGAGGAGGAGGAGAAATGGACAGAATGAGAGAGGAAAGAAAGTGGAAGTGACAGAGATGGTGACATAATGTTTACTGGTTTTGTCATGCTATGTTATATTATGCTATGCTATGTTATGTTCAGACTGTATCACAACCGGCCGTGATTGGGAGTCCCATAGGGTCGCGCACAATTGGCCCAGTGTTGTCGTTGTTTGGCCGGTGTAGGCCGTAATTGTAAATTAGCATTTGTTCTTAACTGACTTGCCTAGTTACATAACGGTTAAATAAAATACAAATTAAATTGTCACTGGGCAGATTAGTTTTGCGTGACCAGATGCCCCGGGTGAGCGTGTTTAGTTTTTTTGACCATTCCATTGATCCTGGGGTGGGGCCTCCTTCTTCCCTGTGCGCCGGGCCATGCAAAGCAGGGGGATGGACTTCTTGACAAATTATTAAAATGTAACAGAACCTTATTTAATTCCAATGGTGTGTCTTTAAATATGTTCTTTGACGCTTCAAACACACCGACTGTTTTTTTGCGTTTTGATACTCCAGAAGTACATTCATTTCCAATGGAACGCTGCGTTTGCCTTGCAGCATTGCGTTGCAGACGCAGTTGCAGTGCGTTCTGTGTGGTGCATGCATTGGATTTATGGAACGTATGCATCAAACTGTATGGGTAAACGGATTGACAGAAATGGTAGCAGAAGGTGAATGTTGAACTTTTGTTGCACACATATCTAGATTATGCTTCGTACTATTTAGCGGAATCACAGTCGGTTTGATCGAAGCGTGAGTAATTTAACACTGCTGTATTGGATTGCAGATAGATTAAATATGCCTCGCAAACGGGCTATTTGCTTAGATTTATTGAGAAGGAACACTTTCGATACTGCATTCATACAAGAGTCTCATCTGTTACAAAAAATGTTGAATAACTCAGCAACAAACATTATCACGCGCTATCGGCATCCTCCTACAATAAAAAAACGAGGTGTAATCATTGTAGAAAATTCACTAATTTAGGTGTAGATAATGACTTTCATGGTAGAAAAACCTTTATTAAAAATATAATCAATATAAATAAGGTTGATCGTGTCAGTCTATGCATCAAAAACTGTTATACCTCATTTAAAATGTTGCTGATTTTAATGCAGTATGGGATCACGTGTGAGATATAACTGGACAAAGCGAGGTGAGACCAACTATGACACTACAGTGTTTATCTGATTAAATGACAGTTTGGCGTTCTATTAATCCCACAGCCATTTTTAATGAGAAACAAGCATTCTCATGAATATACTTGCATATTCTAAAAAATGTTTTATTCAAAATGTTGAAATATTACCCATTGCCTTGTCTGACCACAATGGTCTTTTCTGCAAAGCCTCTTACAGAAGCATCACGCCACACGATGGCGCTTCAATACTACTTTATTGCAGAATCAGCAGTTCCGTCTGATGGAGGAGCAATTATCTGAATTCAATGATATAAACAAAGACTCTGAGTATCACTGTTGAGTGATGAGGGACGCTTTATTAGATCATATTCGACCTTGTTTTCCTCCAATTTAAACAAATCTCGCCAACGAAACATTACGGAATTAGAAGCCAAATTATCACAACTTGAAACTAAAATGCTCTCTGACATCTCTCCACAAGCAATTTTTTATCGGGAGATTATCAGAAAATAACTTAGCCTATATTATATAGACAGTGGGCAGAAGCCCTTATTCACAAAGCACGTTCCTTGTATCGTTTCCACGGGGCTCGTCCAAGCCATCTATAAACTCAAATTACGTGCTAACGAAAACGTTTCAAATATAACTGCTATTAAATCAGTGGATGGCACTATACATTCGGATCCAGTATTAATCAATACTACATTCCGGGATTTCTTTGGTCATTTGAATAGATCTGAGATCCCAATGATAATTATCAAGTGCAATTCCGTCGTCAGCTTCAGGCTGCTGCAACACTTTAGGCTCCTATTAGTCTGATGGAACTAAAAGAGTCAATCCAAACAATGAACACTGGGAAATCCCCATATCTTCAACTTTACATTTCTTTTTTAGTAGGCCTACACCAAGACCAGACTGGGTTTATCAAAACCAGACTTGCAGCGCATATACTGCTCTATGTGGACAATGCACCTGAGTCATTACCTAACCTTCTCAGCATTTTTGATAGCAGCTCTATATCTGGATATAAAATCAACTGGACATTTGTAATTCATCGGTGCCTATCCCCAGAGTCACCCTGGACCAAAAACATTCTGCTACCTAGCAATAGAAATATATCCTTGTTTGCAGTCAATATTCAAAAACAACTTCAACACAATCTTAAAAGGCGCAGTCTGATGTGTATCGACAATTAAAATGAATTATATTGCCAATAATTCACTTTTATAGTGCCATGATCACTCTTTCACCGACAGCAGGAAACTGCGTTAGGCTTCGTTCTTTACTTTATCAATTCATTTGGGAGAGGAAATGCGCTCGTAATAAATGATCAACACTTCAGCGTGAAAAAGTACATGTGGCCAAAACATCCCACATTTCAAATTCTAGTTTTGGGCTTTCATTTTATGCCCAACTATCTGGTATATCCATCCTATCCACACGTTATTCATTCATAGTAGAACACAGAGACTGGTCTCTATATTACATCTCTGCTACTTAAAATGACTAATAATCCAATCCCTTCCCATGCATCACGGAAGAAAACCTCTCTCTATGTAGTACTGGGATCAATTGGACCAGATTTTGGTCCAACATATACATTTCATCAAGAAACCCCAACCACTAAATAAAATGATACATTACAATTTTGCCCATAGAACTCACTGCACACCATGCAAACTATTCAAGACGAAAGCTAGACAATCCCCAAATTGCTCAAGGTGCCCTCAGAGGGCTCCTGGCACATTTTTTCATATGGTTTAGGAATGCCCAGGGGTTTTACATTTCTGTTTCTGTGTTTCATCCTGTCTCTCTGACATAATGGGTAGAAATGTATCATGTTCACCATCTATTTAGACACATCTTTAGAACTATCTGTCAATCAGTAAAGTATTTGGCTGGCTGTTTTAACAGCAGCCAAAAAGATTATAGCCTCACGTTGGCAGGTTCCTCATTCTTTAAGCAGACAGCAGTGGCTGCTATCATCCATGGACATCATAAACATGGAAATATCTGTAGGACGCATGCATGGGGCGAGTGAAAGAAACATATTTGCTCTTTCATCAACTCTAAAAAGACTGCCATTGTAAACCACTAATCTAATGGGGGGGACGGGGGGGGGGGGACGGTTTGTCTTATTTTATCGAAAACAAAATGTCCGCCAGTGTTGACTCACCAGAGCAGAGGTGGAGGAGTCGATGATGACGTCAGTGGCCTGGGGCAGATTGTCTTTGGTGACCCCGATGGCCTGACCACCAGATGCCAGCGCCAGGTCCTTGTAGGTCTCGAAAGTACCTGCCCTGGACTCTACCCCACGCCTCCTCCTTCTAGCACCAGAACCATCACCAGTCATGAAGAAAGACACCTGGAGAGACAGATAAGTGTGTTTGAGAGAGGTCGGGTGGTTGGCCTGGTCGTATTAATTAGGCACCAAACGGAAGAAAACATGGAGGGACTACTCAAACTTGTCCAATAAGATTTGCTTGTTTTCGTTTGCTGTTGCAAAACATTTTTCTGTGTTTTGCTACAGTGTGCCCTGATGAATACATCCCTGAAATGCAGGAAATGGTTTCTTCTAAAACAGGAAGTATTTGAGGATGTGCTCACGGTTGACTTGGTGCTCCTGATCAGGGCCACGATGGTGTCCTTCAACGCAATGTCCTTAGCAACGGCATCTGTGAAAACATAGATGTGGGACGAGGAAGGAGCACCGGTCAGCGCCAACTAGAGGGAGAGGGAGAGAGAGAGAGAGAGAGAGAGAGAGAGATTTTAGCATCTTTATTTATTGTCAGGGGCACTGTAGAGAATGGGATTATATCTGAAACCTGATTGGAAGATGGTCATGTCAATCACTGTACCTGGAGCCCTGATAGGCACATCTCAGGGAGGTCTCCACCTCCATCAGCCGTGAGTTTAGCGATCTCTGCTTTCATAACATCAGGATTTGTTGTTCTTATCAGAGGTCCGAACCCTACATGCACACAAACACACACTGATCACTAACCACTTCCTGACAACCACACACCGCACGGGCATTTCGGTGAATGCCACAGTTTGTCAGTGAGGTTTTGCTAAGGAGAATGCTTGGTGGAATGTAAAGCCAGCCTTACCTGGGTCGTTGAATGGGACCAGGATGTACTGGGAGGGCTCATCCTGCGTTCCCTTCTTGCTGTCGATGATCTCATTGACGACTCTCTTGGCTTCAAGAATGTCTTTCTTCATGCTCCCTGTGGTGTCGATCACAAAAGCAACCACTGATGAACGCGCTATGCCCATGAGGCTGTGGGAGAGAGCGAGAGAGAGTGAGTAACTTCAACATGGGCAAATTGGACGTGTCATAACAACCATAAAAACACGGAAATGATTCAAATGGTTTTTCTGCCATGATTTTTATTTTATTTTTTACAAAAAAATCCAATTAATTGTGTGTTTGGTGTAGGCTTACATTGGCGTGATGTTTTGATAGCCATGTTTTTTTTTTTATATTCGCAATTTACTCTTAAAATCTCGCAATGCTAATTATTGATACAAGTTACCATGTCCAAGAGAGATTTGCATGGTAAGCCTACATGAAACACAGCCCTTCTATGAAGTAGTTCTAAAATCCCAGATTGAAAAATGTATGGTGAAAAAACTACTGGAACCATTTCCGGATTTTATCACATACTGTGGTACTCAATTTCCTCTTCCTCCTCTCTCCTCCCCTCTCCCTCCCCTTCTACCCCCTCTGCGTACCGTAGGTAGTCGTTGTCACCGGCGGCGCCCCGGATGTCATCCAGCAGCTGGAGGGTGGCAGTCGTTGCCACAGTGACGGCGGCAGTGTGCAGGGCCACGTTGTCGGAGCGACGTTCGTCCTTGCTAATGCCCCCGCGAGGAACCTGGGAGCTGGTCAGGTCAGCTGCACCACCATGACTACACTTACCTGGGGGAAGAGAGGTGATGATGGGTGTTATACAGTGAGTGTGTGGGTATGTGGGGAGGGTAGTGTGTATGTGTGTGGTGTGTATGTGTACCTTTAGGCTTAGCTGCAGAGAAGATGCCCATGTACCCAGAGGTGAGTTTCTTCTCATTAAGGATGTTAGGCAGGATGGAGTTGGAACAGAACCCTCCATTGGCACAGTCCCTGCAGGTCGGGGTTTTAACATCTACAGAACCAAAACACAACTTTCAAGAGTCGTTCTTGAATTACAGTGGCATTAAACGCATGGTATTTTAACTTGACTGCATTTAGGTACAACTTCCCATTCGAAATGAACTAATATGGCAGCTTAATACCTTTAAATAGTTTTTACCATTATGATAACATTGTACCACCTGTAGGAGTAGTAACGCCTATGAGACATTTTAAGTAAATTAGGATGTTCTGAAATGGAGGCCACAAATGCTCAAATCTGATTTACTAGTCATGTGATTAATGATTTTGCTCACAGTGTTTTTTCCCTTCAATTAAATTGACTGACACCAAGTGAAACTTTGGATTGAGACACACCAAATTATTAATGTTATCAGTGGTCGTCGATGCCGTTTAAGATGAGGGAGGATGTTTCTATTACAGCATACTGGATGACTGTCATTCACATTCCATTCACCCAGTTCACTGTAACAGTGATCGGATTAGGCTACTACATGATACTCTAATGTTCCCTATATCCATCATGAGGTTGCTACAACCTAGCCTATGAACGATAGTTTACAACGTAGGGAATTTTGACTAATCAAGGTGACAGACAGTGACACTCTCACCTGTATCTAGCTGATCCAGGGTGGAATCATTAGTCCAACAGTAGCAAATGAGAGTTTCTATTGGACAAATTCAGGTATGTTTCTCCCTGTTTCGTTCAGTTTGCTTCCGTTTAAGAAATGTTTTTCAACATAATCGGCGAAATGAATACACCCGTGATCACATGCAAACACAGTTGACTTTCATAGCAGCCACATAAAGACAGCATGATCACTTTGCTCGTTGCAGCTGTATTTAATTCCTTTTCTGTACTATTTTTTACATTGTAGAATGAAGACTATGACATAACACATATGGGATCATGTAGTAACCAAAAAAGTGTTAAACAAATCTAAATATATTTAAAATAGCCACCCTTTGCCTTTATGACAGCTTTGCACACTCTTGGCAGTGTGTGTGGGTGGGTGTGTGTGGGTGTGTGTGGTGTGTGTGTGTGTGTGTGTGTGTGTGTGTGTGGGGTGTGTGGTGTGTGTGGTGTGTATGGGTGTGTGGTGTGTGTCCTTCCCTGTCTGTCCTTTAGACTTCCTGTAAACCCTTAATGACCTCACTATCACATGAACTCAGAGGTGGCAGCAGATTTATCTCTTTGTCTCTCCTTTTTAATCTTCTTAAGTACTTTTCCTCTAACATTCCAAGCACGCCTCCCTCCCTCCCTCCCTCCCTCCCTCCCTCCCTCCCTCCCTCCCTCCCTCCCTCCCTCCCTCCCTCCCTCCCTCCCTCCCTCCAGTTGGTTCCCATGCCTAGCTGTCCTCCCTCCCGCATTAACACAAGCCCACTCTACCTGCCAGGTTTTCCAGTGGAAGATCGGGGCGGATCAGGTTGGTGTAGGGTTCAGTGTATCCCAAATCCACCCAGTTACTGTGGCTGTAGAAGTCCTGACAAAACACACACAAGCATGTATTATACACCAAGTCTGTGTCTGTGGGAAAGCTGCAGGAAGTAGGGGTGCTGGGGGTGCTGCACTCTCTGAAATGTTTTTCAAATAAATACAAATATCAATAAAAAAATAAAAAATAAAAAAAGGTATTTAAGGTGGCCAATTGCAAGTTGTTGTTCTCTTTGACTCTCCTCTGAAGAGTGGCAACATGGGGGCCTCAAAACAACTCTCAAATGACCTGAAAACAAAGGTTGTTCAACATTATGGTTTAGGGGAAGGCTACAAAAAGCTATCGCAGAGATGTAAGCTGTCAGTGTCCACTGTGAGGAACATAGTGAGGAAATGGAAGACCACAGGCACAGTTCTTGTTAAGGCCAGAAGCGGCAGGCCAAGTAAAATATCGGAGAGGCAAAGGCGAAGGATGGTGAGAACGGTCAAAAACAGCCCACAGACCACCTCCAAAGACCTACAACATCATCTTGCTGCAGATGGTGTCACTGTGCATCGTTCAACAATTCAGCGCACTTTGCACAAGGAAAAGCTGTACGGGAGAGTGATGCGGAAGAAGCCTTTTCTGCACACACGCTTCAAACGCACATTTGGACAAGCCAGCTTCATTTTGGAATAAGGTGCTGTGGACTGATGAAACAAAGATTGAGTTATTTGGTCATAACAAGGGGCATTATGCATGGCGGCAAAAGAACACAGCGTTCCAAGAAAAACACTTGCTACCCACAGTAAAATTTGGTGGGGGTTCCATCATGCTGTGGAGCTGTGTGGCCAGTGCCGGTACTGGGAATTTTGTTAAAGTTGAGGGTCGCATGGATTCCACTCAATATCAGCAGATTCTTGGGAATAATGTTGAAGAATCAGTCACAAAGTTGAAGTTACGCCGGGGCTGGATATTTCAACAAGACAACGACCCTATCATTGAGAATCTGTGGGATGATTTGAAGCGGGCTGTCCATGCTCGGCAACCATCAAATCTAACTGAACTGGAGATGTTTTGTAAGGAGGAATGGTCCAAAATACCTTCATCCAGAATCCAGACACTCATTAGAGGCTATAGGAAGCGTCTAGAGGCTGTTATTTTAGCAAAAGGAGGCTCTACTAAATATTGATGTGATTTTTCTGTTGGGGTGCCCAAATTTATGCACCTGTCTAATTTCGTTTTGATGCATATTGCACATTTTCTGTTAATCCAATGTCCATCAGTTATTTGATAGATCAAAATGAAATTGCTGATCCAAACACCCAATTATTTATAAATGGAAATCATGGAAATTGTCAGGGGTGCCCAAACTTTTGCATACGACTGTACCTGAAAGATTGCATATCCCCTCTTTCACACCCTCCCCCTCTCCCTCTCTCTCTCCTCTCTCTCTCCTCTCACCTGTAGTGTGTGCAGTACTCTCCCCAGTGTCTCTCTGGCAGCCTGGAAGTTCTCACTGCGTACGTTAGCCTTGATGCTGGCCACCCCATCAGTGATAAGGCGCCGGCCCTCAGCAAATGCCTCAGAGTTAAAATGATGGGCTGGGCTGTTATAATAAAGATTATGATCAATTGGTTTTATATAGAAAATGACTGTAGGAGCAACATAACACATGTTCACTTGGGCTGGCACAAAAATGACAATTATTAATTGTTTAAATAGTTCATGTATTATTGTAGTGGAGTGCTCGTTGGCTACATCTGCTGGCCAGAAGAGATGGTGTCCTGTTAGGGTAAGGCCTAATTACACACACCTGAAGCCACTTTATTTTATTTAACCTTTATTTTACTAGGCAAATCAGTTAAGAACAAATTCTTATTTACAATGACGGCCTAGGAACAGTGGGTTAACTGCCTTGTTCAGGGGCAGAACGACAGATTTTTTTTTTACCTTGTCAGCTCGGGGATTCGATCTGGCAACCTTTCAGTTACAGGCCCAACACTCTAATCAATAGGCTACCTGCCACCCCCCACTTCCCCACTTAATGGGAGGTATTTTAACCTGGCCTGGTTAAAAAGCTACCAGGAGGGCAGAGGATTCTAGGATAACCTCAAGCAAAGAAGGGACTGGACATCGACAACTACTGGACAAGAAGACACACACAGTAAGACCCAGACTGTATTTGAATTGCTGTTTCTCCTTTCTTTTGTTTATATAGCCGGTAAACAGTTTATCTGTCTGGTCGCAGTGAGGGACCGGAATAACTGTACAGTAAGGCTCTCAAAGGAGCTAGGCTTTTGTTTTGGTTTTATTGTTACCCAGTGCCTGAGCGCAGCCTCTGTTAAAGTTTCACTTATAAAAGTCCTGGGTCACTGCCTTGGAGAAAGGTTCCCCACTTCTGTTTCTCCTCGTTCTTGTACCTTGAGGCTCAGCCTGGCTAGAAACCCGCTACAATTATATACACTAGAAGAAGGGTGTAGGAGTGATGCACATCTTAAACCTTTACAATAATGTACTTATTAATAAAGTGTTGGACAGCAACATATGACGTGTGCTGAATAAGAAAACTAAATTGTTTTTAAAACTAGTTAAATAAATGAAGACTTATGTTGCACTCCATAATAAGATAACCTCCTCTATCAATGTAGCACCAACCTGTTGACATAATAAGGGAACCTCCTCCTCTATCAATGTAGCACCAACCTGTTGACAAAGTCTCTGTCCACCTGTCCATTCTGTACGTAGATCTCGTTCAGGGCAGATTTGAACTTAGCTGCTGACACTTCACCTGTTGCTTTGGGTCCCAGGCAGGCTTGGACCAGCTCCTCTGCAGAGTTACCCTACAGGGAAAGGTCAGAGGTTAGAGTTCAGCCAATCAGCATTGAGGTCAAAGTAGATAAAGAAAAAAGTCTGTCACAACTCTATTTCCTTAATCTCTCTCTCTCTCTCTCTCTCTCTCTCTCTCTCTCTCTCTCTCTCTCTCTCTCTCTCACACACTTACCGTGGGGGTGAAGTTTCGTCCCTCTGTCTCGGCGATGGCTTGGCAGACCTCTGTGACCTTCTGTAGCACGGCCGCTCCCGTGATGCTGATGTGGGTGGAGGCTCCGCCCCCGATGGGAGCGAACGCCCAGGCTCCTCCCGATAGGACCAGGGCCAGGAAGGACACACCCAGCGCCGGTGACATCATCATTCTCTGGGGGAGTGGGGGGTAGCTGGTGGATGGAGGTGTGAGTGTGTGAGAGAGAGTGAGAGAGAGAGAGCGTGGGGGCAGAGAGAGTGAGATTGCCATCATCATACATCACGTTTATCATCATGAAGTGGATTGATATGATTGCATTGTCTGTAAGGAAATCCCTGACCCTGTTGTTAAATCTCTTGGCCACAACCCAACACGCCCTATAATGAGTGTGTAATTAGCATGCAGAAGCATCTTTATGATACATCAGTCAGACGTAATAAGACGTTGTTAACACTGATTAAAGACCCGTGCTTAGCCCCTGTCCTGGCACATACTGCATTCCCTGTTACCTTGGAACATAGCCTGTTAGCCCCTCCCCCTACTTTATTCTCTGTTGCCCAATGTTCTCCTCAGAGATACAAAGGGCATTCTGTTGAAGTGTTTGTCAACGGCTCAACTCAACCATGGCCGTTTAGACTCTACACGGAGTATACTCAACATTACACTTGTTCCATGACATGGGCTGACCAGGGGACTCCAGGTGAAAGATATGATCCCTTATTGATGTCACTGAATAGTTATTTATTGAATACCTTTTAGTTCCTCAAGTGTTAAAAAGATAATATTGAACTGAAAGGCTGCTGGGAAATGGAACAATACTGCTCCTTACTGCTGCTTACTGTCCTAGATTGAGAGAATGTATGTTATATTTAATATGTAGAATCCAATATATACTATATAGCATGGTTTTTATATATATATATATATATATACTGGGGGCCAAAAGTTTGGAATATTACTAATTCAAGGGTTTGTCTTTATTTGCACTATTTTTTAAATTGTGGAATAAAATTATGACATAACACACATGGAATCATGTATTAACCAAAAAACTGTTAAACAATATTATATTTGAGATTCTTCAAATAGCCACCCTTTGCCTTGATGACAGCTTTGCACACTCATGGCATTCTCTCAACCAGTATGAGGACCACCACAGGAATGGAAGACCCAGAAATACCTCTGCTGCAGAGGATAAGTTCATTACAGTTACCAGCCTCAGATTGCAGCCTAAATAAATGCTTCACAGAGTTCAAGTAACAGACACATCTCAACATCAACTGTTCAGAGGAGACTGTGTGAATCAGTCTCTTCTTCTTATTGGTGTCGTTTACTAGTGGTTTCTTTGCAGCAATTTGACCATGAAGGCCTGATTCACACAGTCTCCTCTGAACAGTTGATGTTGAGATGTGTATGTTACTTGAACTCTGTGAAGCATTTATTTACAGTAGGCTGCAATCTGAGGCTGGCTACTCGTTGAGACTGGTGTTCTGCGGTTACTATTTAATTAAGCTTCCAGTTCAGGACTTGTGAGACTTCTGTTTCTCAAACTAGACATTCTAACACATTTGTCCTCTTGCTCAGTTGCACACCGGGGCCTCCCACTCCTCTTTCTATTCTGGTTAGAGACAGTTGCCGCTGTTCTGTGAAGGGAGTAGTACACATGGAATAGCCTTCATTTCTCAGAACAAGAATAGACGGATGAGTTTCAGAAGAAAGTTATTTGTTTCTGGCCATTTGAGCCTGTAATCGAACCCACAAATGCTGATGCTCCAGATACTCAACTAGTCTAAAGAAGGCCAGTTTCATTGCTTCTTTAATCAGCACAACAGTTTTCAGCTGTGCTAACATAATTGCAAAAGGGTTTTCTAATGATCAATTAGCCTTTTAAAATTTTAAACTTGGAATAGCTAACACAACGTGCCGTTGGAAATCAACAAACAACATGAACATCAAAGTGTGTTTGATTTTCCATTTCAATCACAGCAGAGTTTGTTGTAATTCATGTAAAAAATGTAAACTAATTCAAAGTCCTTTTTTATGCTTCTAAAATGTTAAAACAATCTTTCCACTGAACTGATAAATGCTGAGAAAATATATTTTGACAAAGCACCAATAACTGAGAAAATGATATGGTTAAAACAACCAATTCAAAAGCATAAAATATATTAATCTAAGGACTTTAAACCATTTACCATTATGAAACATAATGAAAATAAAGACATCTGAATAGTTTTGTGATATAATAACACCAGTTATGTAAAGAAACCTTTTCAGAGCTTCGTACCTTCTCAGGTTATTTGAGCGTAGTTGGATCTCTTTCTCTGTCTCTGTTGCCGTAGTAACCCAAACTGTAGAGGAACCTCCTGGAAGATACACCTGTATATATACTGGACTGTACGGTCAGGCAGGGATGGAGAGAGGAGGTGAGGTGTGTGTTACAGTACACTCTATAATCATAAACTTCTAGGGTTTTCCATGGCCACAACATATCCAATCGTCTTATCAGATGTCGATCAATCAATGTGGCACTGAGTAAAGCCAGCGTGTCTATGTATGCTGATGACTCAACACTGTATGCTGATGACTCAACACTGTACATGTCAGTTACCACAGCAAGTAAAATCACTGCAACACTTAATTAAGAGCTGCAGTCAGTTTCAGAATGAGTGGCAAGGAATCAGATGGTCCTCCATATTTTAAAAACTTAAAGCTTTGTATTTGGGACAAATAATTCACTAAAACCTAAAGCTGAACTAAATCTTGTAATGAATAATGTGGTAATTGATCAAGTTGAGGAGACTGTGGTAATGTATTTGGTTATGTATTGTTTTATAGTATGTCATTGTGATTGGACCCCAGGAAGAGGAGCTGCTGCCTTGGGGTTCCATAATAAATTCCAATACAAATACAACATCTGTTTTCAGCCCTTGTGAGCCTGAATCATCTTTCTTTATTCTAAATCAGTAAGGAGGTTTAAAATAATTGTGACTTGGTTTTATGGTAGTATTTTCACAGGCACTCTGAAGATATGACTATTGATGTTAGAGAAGGTGATTACATTGAAAGGGAAAGTATTATTATTTTTTCCTATCAGTCATGAGGGTGACCAAAATAATTCTGGATGGTAACATCATTCTTTATGGTTCAGGACAGGGAGTGGAGACCGATGACTAGGGAGTGGAGACCGATGACTAGGGAGTGGATGTTACTAAACGTTTTAATATGGGCTATACAGTCTTTCCGTTCACAATCGCCTGCTTTCTGCTTAGTTGGGCAGTAAGCCCAGTTTTTATAGCAGCAATTGAAGGGCAAGGCCCCTTACGACATCCCTTGGGAATTCTGTTTTGTCACTGCCTTGATCACAGATATCCAACCCATATTCCCCTCTTTGACTCTGACCCCAGTTTGCACACACACACACACACACCTCTCGCTTCGCCTCTTCCTCTATGGTTTACACACGCACCAAGCCCCTCCCCCTGCAACAAAGTTGAGAGATAACGTCTTCCTCTCTGGCAAGCGATTTCAACTCGTTCTCATTCTGAGAAATAAGGTAGTCCACTTGATTTCAATCTGAACAAAGTGGACAGGCTAGCATGCTGTTCAAAACAGTTGGAGACGGCCAGAAGGGTTCATAACAATTCAACGGTTCAACCTTGTTCACTAGCAAATAGAACAAAGTTGACTAAATTTGAAATACAAAGATTAGCTGGCTGATCACTAGCACGTGGGCTTGAGAGATTGTTGATGAGACCTGTGTTCATTTTCTATAATGCCTGCTACAAGAAGTTAGTCATTATCAGTGAATGTGCACAATGCATGGTTCTAGTTCCATTTGTAACAAAAACAAGGGCATTTTCATAGACAGACTTGAAAGCCAGATCAGTGAATATTGCCCCAAAAAAAGGAGGGTCAACTATTTTGATCAAATGTAATTATTAGTGGCTCTTATGGTTGTGGACGGCTTATATTTAGCCAAGGTACAACTTCACAATCCCTGAATTCATTAGATTATAACCAACGGTTTGAAATGAAGTGTATTTGACCTTCAATTGTACAAAAACGCTTATTTAGAGAAATAATTAAACAAATGTAGATGTACAGCACCAATCAAAGGTTTGGACACATCTCCTCATTCCAGGGTTTTTCTTTATTTTTACTATTTTCTACATTGTAGAATAACAGAGAAGACATCAAAACTATGAAATAACACATACTGTATGTAATCATGTAGTAACCAAAAAAGTGTTAAACAAATCTAAATATATTTTATATTTGAGATTACTCAAACTAGCCACCCTTTGCCTTGATGACAGCTTTGCACACTCTTGGCATTCTCTCTACCAGCTTCTGGTACTGGTAGTGTATATCGTGAATCACACTATCTGTAAAACATGTTCATTTTCCATCTTAAAATACACAAACATTCATTCTTACCTTGTTTTTCTTGCTTTGGGTCCTTATTTTTTCCTCCCCTTCCTTCCTTCCCTCTCTCCCCATCCCTCCTTCCCTCTCTCTCTCCCCCTCCTTCCCTCTCTCTCTCTCTCTCTCTCTCTCTCTTTCTCTCTCTTTCTCTCTATCTATCTCTCTCCCTCTCCTTCCCTCCTTCATTCTCTCTCTCTCCCTCCTTCCCTCTCTCTCCCTCCTTCCTTCCCTCTCTCTCTCCCCCTCTTTCCCTCTCTCTCTCCATCTCCTTCCCTCTCTCCACCTCCTTCCCTCTCTCTCTCCCTCCTTCCCTCTCTGTCTCCCTCCTTCCTTCTCTCTCTCCACCTCCTTCCCTCTCTCTCTCCACCTCCTTCCCTCTCTCTCTCCCCTCCTTTCCCTCTCTCCCCCTCTCCTTCCCACTCTCTATCCCCTCTCTCCCCATCTCTCCTTCCCTCTCTCTCACCCTCCCCCCTCTCTCTCCTTCCTTCCTTCCTTCTCTCTCCCCCTCCCTCCTTCCCTCTTTATCTCCCCTTCCTTCCTTCCCTCTCTCTCTCCCCCTCCTTCCCTCTCTCTCCACCTCCTTCCCTCTCTCCCCCTCATTTCCTCTCTCCCACTCCCTCCATCCCTCTCTCTCCCTCCTTCCTTCCCACTCTCCCCCTCTATCCTTCCCTCTCCCCCTCCCCCCCCTCTCTCTCGCCCTCCTTCCTTCCTTCCCTCTTTCTCTCCCCTCCCTCCTTCCCTCTTTCTCTCCCCTTCCTGCCCTCTCTCTCTCTCCCTCCTTCCCTCTCTCTCCCTCCTTCCCTCTCTCTCTCCCGCTCCTTCCCTCTCTCTCTCCCCCTCCTTCCCTCTCTCTCCCCCTCCTTTCTTCTCTCCCACTCCCTCCATCCCTCTCTCTCACTCCTTCCCTCTCCCCCTCCTCCTTCCCTCTCCCCCTCCTTCCTTCCTTCCCTCTCTCTCCCCCTCCTTCCCTTTCTCCATTGTTCCAGAGTGGTGATGTCATGTTGTTCCAGAGTGGTGATGAGATGTTGTTCCAGAGTGGTGATGAGATGTTGTTCCAGAGTGGTGATGAGATGTTGTTCCAGAGTGGTGATGTCATGTTGTTCCAGAGTGGTGATGGGATGTTGTTCCAGAGTGGTGATGTCATGTTGTTCCAGAGTGGGGATGAGATGTTGTTCCAGAGTGGTGATGAGATGTTGTTCCAGAGTGGTGATGGGATGTTGTTCCAGAGTGGTGATGTCATGTTGTTCCAGAGTGGTGATGAGATGTTGTTCCAGAGTGGTGATGAGATGTTGTTCCAGAGTGGTGATGAGATGTTGTTCCAGAGTGGTGATGGGAAGTTAGTCATTATCAGTGAATGTGCAACATTGCATGGTTCTAGTTACATTTGTAATCCACTCCTGTCGAATGGATAAAATATTGTTGATCTTCAGAAAGTTAAGGCAAAGCTCTCAGTAGAGGATAGGGGAAACGTCTCCAGTATAAAGGGTATATAACATTGTGGATAACGATCAGAAAGACAACATCTAAAGACCTGCATCACTATACTGAGAGCTATTCCGTATTTCAGTGTTTTTGTAGCCTTTGTTAATAGTTTTTCTCGGGGGTCCCATACTACACAACGAGGATGAGGAAGTGATTTGCTGTTTGGAACCCTTCTATAACATGCCATTTACATCAAAAATTGAAATTTGGTTGAAAAAATGTATCTTCTCTTTTACCTATACGGGATTGGTGTCCCGTATCCGGGCCGGTTGCTGTTCGATATGCGATATGTGACTAGAATGGTGTTGTAAACAACAACACTTTTATCACGGCAACTGGTTTGGTATATTCACCTCTGAAGGTAAATCATGTACTTACATTCAGTAATCTTGCTCTGATTTGTCATCCTGAGGGTCCCAGAGATAAAATGTAGAGTAGTTTAGTCTATTTTTATATTAAAATGTAGGAACTGAGTTCTACGGTTTGACCTCTGGCTCCACACCCACCCTGCCCGGCCATCTAGATGTGTGAAGGTTGGTGTCTTTTCTGGAGGGAAGCTAATGATCCATCCTGTATGAAATTCCTGGGAGTGTGCAAACTTACATTTTGTATTACCATAGCATTTTTGTATGTTCTCTATATTTATGTATTTGAAAACCAATTCGGTTTCTATGTCCCGGAAAGGGCTTGAAACAAAATATTGTGTAGTGATGTAATTCTTCACTGGATCCATCTGAAACTTTGCACACACACTGCTGCCATCTGGTGGACGACATCTAAATTATATCTAGAATCCAACATCACTGTCTGGCCTTTCTCTTGCATTTCAAGTTTATGCAACAAAAAAAATATATTTATTATCTTTTACCAAATCATATGTGTTATATTCTCTTACATTAATTTCACATTTCCACAATCGTCAAAGTATTTTTTTTTCAAATGATATCAATAATATGCATATCCTTGCTTCAGGTCCTAAGCTACAGGCAGTTAGATTTGGGTATGCCATTTTAGGCCAAAAATGAAAAAAGGGTTGATCCTTAAGAGCATTGGGCTGGCAGTCAGTCAGTCCATGAGCCTTAAATCAGATAAGTAGGTCTCTGAGGGATGTGGTGGAGAGGGCAGAGACTAGCAGACACAGCCACATTGGGAGGGACAGAGCGAGGGATGGCGGTCCCGCGTTGCGGATGATGGAAAATAGACAGGTGCCGACATTCATGGCCTTGTCCACCGCAACCAGCTCCACTGTCTGAGAGCAGCACGAAGCGTTGAATGCTGCCGCGACAACCGTCTGCTTCAGGTCTGTGTGGGTGAGGCTGCCCATGCCCTGGCGGTGTATGAGGCTGGCAATGCCTGTGCCATTGACACCGTCGGTCAGGTTGGCAGAGAGCTGCCAGAAGGCGGAGCTGCAGGCTGCTGGGTCAGCTGGGCAGTCAATTGACGAGATGCTGACCACCTTGCACTGGGGAGGGGTGAAATCTTTCACCTGGAGAGAGAGAGAGAGAGATCATGAGGATGGAGAAGTGGAGACAGCCCATATAGGCCTCTCAGCTCTCTAGTGCATCTATATCTATACTGTCTAGCATATCTATCTGTCTGTAAATATATCTGTATATACAGTGCATTCAGAAAGTATTCAGACCTTCTAAAATGGATAATACATTTACAAAAATCCTCAGCAATCTACACACAATACCCCATAATGACACAATATCCCATAATGACAAAGTGAAACAAGTTGTTAGAAATGTTAGCAAATTTATAAAACATTTCAAACAGAAAACCTTATTTACATAAGTATTTAGACCCTTTGCTATGAGACTTGACACTGAGCTCAGGTGCATCCTGTTTCCATTGATCATCCTTGAGATGTTTCTACAACTTCATTGGAGTCCACCTGTGGTAAATTCTATTGATTGGACATGATTTGGAAAGGCACACACCTGTCAATATAAGGTCCCACAGTTGACAGTGCATGTCAGAGCAAAAACCAAGACATGAGGTCGAAGGAATTGTCCGTAGAGCTCAGAGACAGGATTGTGTCAAGGTACAGATCTGGGGAAGAGTACCAAAAAATGTCTGCAGCATTGAAGGTCCCCAAGAACAGAGTGGCCTCCATCATTCTTAAATGGTAGAAGTTTGGAACCACCAAGACTCTTCCTAGAGCTAGCCTCCCGGCCAAACTGAGCAATCAGGGGAGAAGGGCCTTGATCAGGGAGGTGACCAAGAACCTAACGGTCACTCTGACAGAGCTCTAGAGTACCTCTGTGGAGATGGGAGAACCTTCCAGAAGGACAACCACCTCTGCAGCACTCCTCAGGAAAAGCCACGTGACAGCCCGCTTGGAGTTTGCCAAAAAGCACCTAAAGACTCTCAGACCATGAGAAACAAGATTCTCGGGTCTGATGAAACTAAGATTGAACTCCTAGCGTCACGCATGGAGGGAACCTGGCACCATCCCTATGGTGGCAGAATGATGCTGTGGAGATGTTTTTCAGCAGCAGGGACTGGGAGACTAGTCAGGATCAAGGGAAAGATGAACGAAGCAAAGTACAGAGAGATCCTTGAAGAAAACCTGCTCCAGAGCTCTCAGGACCTCAAACTGGGGTGAAGGTTCACCTTCCAACAGGACAATGACCCTAAGCACACAGCCAAGACAATGCAGAAGTGGCTTCGGGACAAGTCTCTGAATGTCCTTGACTGGCCCAGCCAGAGCCCGGACTTAAACCTGATTGAACATCTCTGGAGAGACCTGAAAATAGCTGAGCAGCGACGCTCCCCATCCAACCTGACAGGGCTTGAGAGGATCTCCAGAGAAGAATGGGAGAAACTCCCAAAATAAAGGTGTGCCAATCTTGTAGCGTCAAACCCAAGAAGACTCGAAGCTGTAATCACTGCCAAAGGTGCTTCAACAAAGTACTGAGTAAAGTGTCTGAATACTTATGTAAATGTTATATTTACATTTTTCATTTTAATAAATTAGCAAAAATGTCTAAAAACCTGTTTTTGCTTTGTCATTATGGGGTATTGTGTGTAGATTGATGAGGGAAAAAATATGTAATCCACTTTAGAATAAGGCTGTAATGGAACAAAATGTTGAAAAAGTCTAGGGGTCTAAATACTTTACGAAGGCACTGTTTATCTGCGGTTACCTTGGTGACGACAGAGAGGCGCAGGACGGCGTAGTTTGAGTCGGCGGCCCCGGGGGCCACAGCCTCGATGGTCAGGGTGACATCCATTCCTGATGGGGTGTTGGCGGGCACCGTGATGGTCAGTTCACCGGTGACGTTTCCTCCGGTGGTCACAGCGATGCTGATAAGTTAGCATTAATTGTCAATACAAATTATGCCAAGAGAGGACAATATGTATTAATGTTTTTGCCAGCATAGAGAAGAAGCTGATTTTGAACAGATCTGTTTTGGTCCCAGATCTGTTTTTACTGAAATCGCTCCTATGGTCAATGTGTCACGCTATAATAGGAGTTGGCAAGACAGTACAAACAGATCTGGGACCAGTCTCAGGCCTAGATATTCCAGCCATGATCCCTACCTGCCGGGGACGTTCATCTTGAAGTCTCTGTCATTTCTGGCACTGATTTTGTAGCTGCCTCCAGTGGCGTCGGTCATGACGGTGAAGGGAAGGGTGAAGGTTTTACCTGGCTCCATGCTTCTGTCCACCACGGCCTGAGTAGACCAGAAGAAGAAGGAAGAGGAATTGCTGAGGAGTTGTCGTGAGATCCACTTTTAAAAATGTCTATGACCATGGTTATTGTCTAACCATATCACAATACGCAATATAGGCTCCTTCATGATTTACAAATGAAAGCCGTTTTTCAATGTAAACAGGAAGTGTGTCATCATCACTTACCTTGATGGTAACCTTGGAGACAGACATCTGAGTGGTGGACTGTCTCTGGAATACGGTGGAGGAGACCACGTCTGTCCCATTCAACAGCACCACAAACTCCCCCGCAGGGACCTTGGTTACCGTAACCAGGAAGTCCCCGTTGCCCATGTCTTCCAGGGCCCCGCCTACGACCTCTGACCCTGACACTGTCACCAAGGCAACGTTGGCCACCTTGACAGAGGCTGGACCCTTCCTGCCCAACACTGATACCAACAGCATGGCAGGCATACCTGGGAGGAGGAGAGAGGAGAGGAGGAACGAAGGGAAAGAGAGGGAGGGAGAGAGAGGAGAGGAGGAATGGAGGGAAAGAGAGGGAGAGAGAGAGAGAGAGGAGGAGGAGTAGGAGGAGGAGGGGGAGTGTAGGGGTTGTGAGATGTTTTGTAACTAATTATTGGTAGTAATTATGTTTTGTAACTAATTATTGGTAGTAATTATGTTTTGTGACTGATTATAGGTAGTAAAGATGTTTAATGACATCTTATAGGTAGTAAAGATGTTTAATGACATCTTATAAGTAGTAAAGATGTTTAATGACATCTTATAGGTAGTAACAACCTTTTATGTTTAAAGGTAATGACGACCAAGGTCTCTTTTACAAGGTGGCCCTGCATTACAACAATTACACAATCAAGGCAGCAAGGCAGCATAGGAAATACACTAACAAATGTATTTTAAATACAAAACACAAAACACAAATCATGAACCAACAATCACCAATGCATCCATCTGTAAGGTGTTCTGAAGATTGTTCCATAAGGGAGGTGTGAAGAAACTAAAAGCTGTTTTACCTAAATCTGTCAGAAGGAATTTCAAGAGTAGACCATCCCTGTGAATCGTCTATACATGTTAGTAACAATGTTAGGTAAAGCAGGTTTTGCAAAGGAGCGTTATAAATGAACAGAATGCAATGTTGTGACCTACGGGACATCAAAGAGGACCAGCCTACCTTCCGATAGAGAATGCAGTGATTAGTGCAAAAGTTGTCGCCGTGATAAAACGATGCGCGCTATCGCTATGGTAAACTGAATCTAATTGATTTATCACTAGAACCGCCATAGTCCAACGGCCACTGACTTTTACATTTTGTAAATAAAAACAATCAGCCCCAAAAATATCGATATCCTGCTCCTTCCCTGACTTTTCCTAAATGTTGTATTTTACACTGCTCATTTGTCCGAATTTTGAAATCACAAACAGAAAAGTATTTAGAGCCTTTTGTTCAACTAACTTAATCCGCCAAAAACAACGTGCTGTAGGCCTAACTGAATAATGAGGGTGAAGAAATGGATTTAATTTAGACAGATAATAGTGTAACGATGAGTTGAATGCTGAAAAGGACACAGCACGTGGGAATGAACTCAAAGCATTTATTGCACTCTTGTATGTCTGCGGAGCATATGGCGGAAAGAGCATGTATATGGAGTCATTTTGGTCTGATAGGCATGGGGTGGACTTTTTCCTGAGAGACCAGATAGATTATGCGACGCCAGAGTTTTGATGACAAGGAGACAAGGATAATACGCGTGCAGACAGACAAGTTTTCCGGCGTCTCACCTGTAAAACACAAAGTCCCGAAGCTGTGTGCTGACTGTGGACCCGAAACATAAACAGAAGATAATATAGTGTTTGATGCAATCAACAGATGACTGTTTATCTTGTCGTTAATATATTTGAATATATGAATATTTCTTTATGCAATTGATATTTTACAATTGTTCACTATTTTCAATATTTTACACATGGGCACCTGACTGGTTATAATATTATTATTATTATTATTATTATTATTATTATTATTATTATTATTATTATTATTATTATTATTATTATTATTATTATTATCATAATCAGCTTTTTGGTTTCTACTTTGACAAAAAAAGCTGTAACTGGACTTTATTAATGACTATAACTCTATTACTAATCGAATATACAAATTAATGGATTACACTGTAATGTTTTTATTCTAAGAGAAATGAAAATAGGATATAAACCTACATTATTTATAGGACTTTATACAGAACATACCCTTGACTCTATCTAAACAAATAACTATACAAATGAATAAAATAAATATTGATATATTTTCACAAATATTTCTTAATGGAGTTAATCCTTTACAATAGTTCATGCACTATTTATCAAGCGTTGGTGCTTATGTTTGGGCACCTTGCAGGTTGATATGCTAAAAGGGACGCCCGGCAACGTTCTCTAGCTGGTACTTACAGTATATGCTGAAAGGCCCAGGCGGTTCTAGTGTTTTAAATCGCAGCTGAAATCAAGTAGATTATGTCGCCATTACATCGCCATAGTAAAATTGTGATTGACAGATTAGCTGCTTGATGATGATGATGTTGTTGTGTTTACCTGCTTGTGGACGGCCATAGATGAGGGCGTATCCTGGGTGAGGTCCATCGAAGGTCTCCACAAAGTCATAAAGGAAGGCAATGGTACTCTGACCTGGAGACACAAACACACACCGACCTGGTCTCACAATTTTGAATTATTCTTTATGTAAATTCGAGACACTCCATTTAGTGTTATATGTTGAGTTTCATATGGTATGTAATCATGTGTGGATGTCCATCCATATCAAATGATATGTTACAAATTGCAATTCGTACAATATGTTACAAATTTACATAAATTACAATATGTTAAAAATTTGCAAAAATGTATGATGTATTACAAATTCCTATTTGTTGCAGTTTACTTTGGCTTGGTGGTAAATGCCAGGGCCGGCCCTAGCTATTTGGGGGCCCTAAGAGAGATTTGATTTTCGGGCCCCCCACCTCGTGGGTAAAACTTTTGGTGGTCCATTTTTACATGGCTCTTATGCTAGAAAAGGTTGCAGACCCCTTGGTTAGGGTTAAGGTTAGGAGTTAGGTTAAAGAGTTAAGGTTAGGGGAAGAGTTAGCTAAAAGGGTTAAGATCAGGGTTAGGGTTAGCTAACATGCTAAGTAGTTGCAAAGTTGCTAATTAGCTAAAATGCTAATGTTGTCCATGGTGAGATTTGAACACGCAACCTTTGGGTTGCTAGACAATTTGCATTATACACCCACCCATCCACCCTCCTTTTGTTTTTGCCTAAAGAAACCTTCTGTCTGATGTAACAATACCAAACGTAACATGTCATACTAATTTGAGTTTCCAAGATTTACGTTTACTATGTTACGTCAAGTCTATGAGACCAGGCTGCAGACACACACAGTGAGTTAGTGCTGCATTCTCTCCCTTCTCTATATGGCTCTTTCAGATCTTGGTTAAAATTGTTAAATCGTTTTGACATGGTTTTAAATAGTATTTTAAAGTATTTTAAATTATTTCAAACACTATTTGAACACAGGTCTGGGTACTGTATGTATCATGGCTGCCTTATAGTGGTGAGCAGGAGCTTAACACACATAATTAAACAGAACAGATGTATCTCTATTGTATCTCACCCGTGACCTTCAGTGTGTAGGGCTGGTTGGAGTTCATGCTGATTTCCCATAATCCCGTCTGTTTGTCGGAGGCCAGACGGACCCGGTAGAGGTTGCCCACCGTCTGGATGGTCCCCAGTTTCCCATTGGCCTCGTTCTGTTTCTGGGTCACACCTTTAGGGGCAAGGAGGGTGACATGGGGTTATTAAAGGATGACAGTCAAACATACCTGGCCACACCGGGTGGAACACATACAAGCCTGGTTGGCTCACACATCCCCATCTGGCTGGCTGGCTATAGGGCAGCAACCAAGACTCTCCACTTCTGACCTTAGATCAGTGTCCAGAGGAAACATCATCCTACTCTGTGAGGTGAACCCTTACCTAAAACCTGACCTTAGATCTGTCTAGGTGTTTGAGGTTCTTACCTGCAGGGTTCTTCAAGGTGAAGGTGAGGGACTTTCCAGTGAATGTTTGAGGTTCTTACCTGCAGGGTTCTTCAGGGTGAAGGTGAGGGACTTACCAGTGATGCTTGAGGTTCTTACCTGCAGGGTTCTTCAAGGTGAAGGTGTTGGACTTTCCAGTGAATGTTTGAGGTTCTTACCTGCAGGGATCTTCAGGGTGAAGGTGAGGGTCTTTCCAGTGATGTTTGAGGTTCTTACCTGCAGGGTTCTTCAGGGTGAAGGTGAGGGTCTTTCCAGCGATGTTTGAGGTTCTTACCTGCAGGGTTCTTCAGCGTGAAGGTGAGGGTATTTCCAGTGATGTAGATGGTGATGTTGTTCAGAGACTCGTCCAGCAGGAAGGAGAATGTCTCAGCTTTGCCTGGGTTCCTCGCTCGCTGTAGGACTGTCACCTGAGGAGGAGGAGAAATGGACAGAATGAGAGAGTAAAGAAAGTGGAAGAGACAGAGATGAGGACCTACTGTTTTTATTTAAAACATACAATTTGTTTTATTCAACCTTTATTTAACTATGCAAGTCAGTTAAGAACAAATTCTTATTTACAATGACAGCCTACCAAAAGGCAAAAGGCCTCATGCGGTGACAGGGGCTAGGGTTACTGGTTTTGTCATGCTATGTTATCTTATGGTATGTTTTTTAATGTTATGCTACAGTATTTTATGTTATGCTATGCTATGTTATGCTATGCTATGTTATGCTATGTTATTTTAAGTTATGCTATGTTATTTTATGTTATTTTATGTTATGTTATGCTATGTTATTTTATGTTATGCTATGTTATTTTATGTTATGCTATGTTATTTTAAGTTATGCTATGCTATGTTATGCTATGTTATGCTATGTTATTTTATGTTATGCTATGCTATTTTATTTTATGTTATGCTACTTTGTTCTGTTATGCTATGATATTATGTTATTTTGACATGCCTAGGCATATTTTATGTTCATTAAGCACATATTTGTGTATCATTCATCAAGTTTTGAATGATTTTAAATCAAAAGCTGATCCAAAACAAAATGGCCGCCAGCATTGACTCACCAGAGCAGAGGTGGAGGAGTCGATGATGACGTCAGTGGCCTGGGGCAGATTTTCCTTGGTGACGCCAATGGCCTGACCACCAGATGCCAGCGCCAGGTCCTTGTAGGTCTCGAATGTAGCTGTGCTGGACTCTACCCCACGCCTCCTCCTTCTAGCACCATCACCATCACCAGTCATGAAGAAAGACACCTGGAGAGACAGATAGGTGTGTTTGAGAGAGGTCGGGCGGTTGGCCTGGTCGTATTCATTAGGCACCAAACGAAGAAAGGAAGAAAAGAGGGAGTGACTACCTGAACCAATGTTTTAGTTTGCCGTTGCAAAACATTTTTGCTGCATTTTACTACTGTGTGGACTAATGAATACAACCCTGAACTGCAGGAAATGGTTTCTTCTAAAACAGGAAGTATTTGTGGAAGTGCTCACAGTTGACTTGGTGCTCCTGATCAGGGCCACGATGGTGTCCTTCAATTCAATGTCCTTAGCAATGGCATCTGTGAAAACATAGATGTAGGACGACGCAGGGGCACCGGTCAGCGCCAACTAGAGGGAGGGAGAGAGGGAGAGAGGGAGGGAGGGAGAGAGGGAGAGAGGGAGAGAGGGAGAGAGAGTTATCAAAATCCAGAAAAGAGACGTTAAATTCTACAACCACCTAAAAGGAAGCGATTCCCAAACCTTCCATAACAAAGCCATCACCTACAGATAGATGAACCTGGAGAAGAGTCCCCTAAGCAAGCTGGTCCTGGGGTTCTGTTCACAAACACAACCAGACCCCACAGAGCCCCAGGACAACAACACAATTAGACCCAACCAAATCATGAGAAAACAAAAAGATAATTTCTTGACATTTTGAAAAACTGAGCAAACTAGAATGCTATTTGGCCCTAAACAGAGAGTACACAGTGGCAGAATACCTGACCACTGTGATTGACCCAAAATAAGGAAAGCTTTGACTATGTACAGACTCAGTGAGCATAGCCTTGCTATTGAGAAAGGCCGCCGTAGACAGACCTGGCTCTCAAGAGAAGACAGGCTATGTGGACACTGCCCACAAAATGAGGTGGAAACTGAGCTACACTTCCTAACATCCTGCCAAATGTATGACCATATTAGAGACACATATTTCCCTCCGATTACACAGACCCACAAAGAATTAGAAAACAAATCCAATCTTGATAAACTCCCATATCTACTGGGTGAAATACCACAGTGTGCATCACAGCAGCAAGATTTGTGACCTGTTGCCACAAGAAAAGGACAACCAGTGAAGAACAAACACCATTGTAAATACAACCCATATTTATGTTTATTTATTTTCCCTTTTGTACTTTAACTATTTGCACATCATTACAACACTGTATACAGACATAATATGACATTTGAAATGTCTTTATTCTTTTGGAACTTGTGTGAGTGTAATGTTTACTGTTTAATGTTTATCCAACGTGAACATACTGTATGTTTCCTATGCCAATAAAGCTCCTTGAATTGAATTGAATTGAGGAGAGAGAGAGAGAGAGAGAGAGAGAGAGAGAGAGAGAGAGAGAGAGAGAGAGAGACAGTGTATTTAGCGTCTTTATTTATTGTCAGGCGCACTATAGAGAAAGGGATTATATCTGAAACCTGATTGGAAGATAGTCATTTCAGTCACTGTACCTGGAGCCCTGATAAGCACATCTCAGGGAGGTCTCCACCTCCATCAGCCGTGAGGTTAGCGATCTCTGTTTTCATAACATCAGGGTTTGTAGTTTTTATCAGGGGTCCGAACTCTACACACAGAACACACACACACACACTGATAACTAACCGCTTCCTGACTTAACCACACACCGCACGGGCATTTCGGTAAATGCCAGAATTTGTCAGTGAGGTTTTGCTAAGGAGAATGCTTTGTGGAATGTAAAGCCAGCCTTACCTGGGTCGTTGAATGGAACCAGGATGTACTGAGAGGGCTCATCCTGCGTTCCCTTCTTGCTGTCGATGATCTCATTGACGACTCTCTTGGCTTCAAGAATGTCTTTCTTCATGCTCCCTGTGGTGTCAATCACAAAAGCAATCACTGACGAACGCGCTATGCCCATGAAGCTGTGGGTAGGAGAGAGAGATAAAGAGAGTGTGTGAGTAACTTCATCATGGGTAATTCCCTCTTGTCTCCTCTCCTTCTCTTCACCCCCCTCTCCTCCTCTTCACCCCGCTCTACCCATCTCTTCCTCTTCACCCCCCTCTCCTCCTCTTCACCCCCCTCTCCTCCTCTTCACCCCCCTCTACCCCTCTCCTCCTCTTCACCCCCCTCTACCTCTTCACCCCCCTCTACCCCTCTCCTCCTCTTCACCCCGCTCTACCTCTTCACCCCCCTCTACCCCTCTCCTCCTCTTCACCCCGCTCTACCCCTCTCCTCCTCTTCACCCCCCTCTCCTCCTCTTCACCCCGCTCTCCTCCTCTTCACCCCTTTCTACCCCTCTCCTCCTCTTCACCCCCCTCTACCCCTCTCCTCCTCTTCACACCCCTCTCCTCCTCTTCACCCCCCTCTACCCCTCTCTTCCTCTTCACCCCGCTTTACCCCTCTCCTCCTCTTCACCCCCCTGTCCTCCTCTTCACCCCCCTTTACCCCTCTCCTCCTCTTCACCCCCCTCTCCTCCTCTTCACCCCCCTCTCCTCCTCTTCACCCCCCTCTACCCCTCTCCGTACCGTAGGTAGTTGTTGTCACCGGCGGCGCCCCGGATGTCATCCAGCAGCTGGAGGGAGGCGGTCGTTGCCACAGTGACGGCGGCAGTGTGCAGGGCCACGTTGTCGGAGCGACGTTCGTCCTTGCTAATGCCCCCGCGAGGAACCTGGGAGCTGGTCAGGTCAGCTGCACCACCATGACTACACTTACCTGGGGGAAGAGAGGTGATGATGGGTGTTATACAGTGAGTGTGTGGGTATGTGGGGAGGGTAGTGTGTGTGTGTGTGGTGTGTATGTGTACCTTTAGGCTTAGCTGCAGAGAAGATGCCCATGTACCCAGAGGTGAGTTTCTTCTCATTAAGGATGTTAGGCAGGATGGAGTTGGAACAGAACCCTCCATTGGCACAGTCCCTGCAGGTCGGGGTTTTAACATCTACAGAACCAAAACACAACTTTCAAGAGTCGTTCTTGAATTAAAAAATAGCAGATGTATTTTGAACTTCCTACTCTAAATTAACCAATATGGCAGCTTAATAACTTTAAATAGTTTTTTACCATTATGATAACATTGTACCACCTGTAGGAGTAGTAACACCAATGATGGTAACACTAATGAGACATTTGATGTAAATTATATGATTAATTATTTTGCTCACAGTGTTATTTTCCTTCATTGAAATTGACTAACACTTTGGTTTGATACACACCAAATAATCCACGGAATCCTCAAATGTATGACATACTAAAAGGGTGTGATTAGCTAATCATTTTCTTTAACATAAACCCTCCCCTGATAACCCTTTGCCACTGGAAAGAATGCTCAAGGTCCTTGAATATCTTTGTCATCTGTGATTTTCAAGACAAATGGCATAAAACTGAGGGACACACATTATACTCGTAATAAAATAAGTATTTTATTAAACTTCTTTATTTTTATTGATCTATACAATATATTAAATAATTTGATTCACTGTCATTCAAAACAATAGAAAGATAACTCTAAATATGTCACCATCTCCGATGGGACAGACCAATATGCAGGCCAATATGTTTCTACAACGCATACAAATAGACTCTCTCTCTCTATCTCTCTCTCTCTCTGTTTATCTCTCTACACATCACCATTTGGACAAGTCAATATGCTGGCCCCCAGTAGTTTCTACAACGCATACAAATAGACTACATGACCAAAAGTATGTGGACACCTGCTCGTCAAAAATATCATTCCAAAATCATGGGCATTAATATGGAGTTGGTCCCCCCTTTGCTGCTATAAAAGCCTCCACTCTTCTGGGAAGGCTTTCTACTAGATGTTTGAACATTTCTGTGGGGACTTGCTTCCATTCAGCCACAAGAGCATTAGTGAGGTTGGGCACTGATATTGGGCGATTAGGCCTGGCTCGCAGTCGGCGTTCCAATTTATCCCAAAGGTGTTTGATGGGATTGAGGTCAGGGCTTTGTGCAGGCCAGTCAAGTTCTTCCACACGGATCTCAACAAACCATTTCTGTTTGGACCTCGATTTGTGCACGGGAGAATTGTCATGCTGAAACAGGAAAGGGCCATCCCCAAACTGTTTCCACAAAGTTGGAAGCACAGAATCGTCTAGAATGTCATTGTATGCTGTAGCGTTAAGATTTCCCACTGGAACTAAGGGGCCCGAACCATGAAAAACAGCCCCAGACCATTATTCCTCCTCAACCAAACTTTACAGTAGGCACTAGGCATTGGGGCAGGTAGCGTTCTCCTTGCATCTGCCAAAACCAGATTAGTCCGTCAGACTGCCAGATGGTTTAGCGTGATTCATCACTCCAGAGAATGCATTTCAGCTGCTCCAGAGTCCTATGGTGGCGAGCTTTACACCACTCCAGACTCTTGGCATTGCACATGGTGATCTTAGGCTTGTGTGCGGCTGCTCGGCCATGGAACCCCATTTCTTGAAGCTCCCTATGAAAAGTTATTGTGCTGACGTGACTTCCAGAGGCAGTTTTGCAACCTAGGACAGACGATTTTTACACGCTTCAACTCGGCGGTCCCGTTCGGTGAGCTTGTGTGGTGAACCAGTTCGCATTGTTGCTCCTATACGTTTCCACTTCACAATAACAGCACTTACAGTTGACCGGGGCAGCTCTAGCGGGGCAGACATTTCACAAACTGACTTGTTGGAAAGGTGGCATCCTATGACGGCGCCACGTTGAACGTCATGGAGGGCTTCAGTAAGGCAATTCTACTGCCAATGTTTGTCTATGGAGATTGCATGGCATTGTGCAATTTTATACACCTGTCAGCAACGGTGTAGGTGAAATAGCCATATCCACTAATTTAAAGGGGTGTCCACATACTTTTGTATATATAGTGTCACGCCAAACCACGCTGCTTAACACCCGCCCGCTTAACCAATTGTGCACCTCCCTATGGGACTCCCGGTCACGGCTGGATGTGATACAGCCTGGGATTGAACCCGGGTCTGTAGTGATGCCTCAAGCACTGCAATGCAGTGCCTTTGACCGCTGCGCCACTTGGGAGGCCCATTAGTTCTTATTAAATAAAGAAACAGTTAAATAAAACATGAAATGTATTATTTGTCATGTTTTTACCATTTGAAAGTGTTTTTACAGGGTTCAAAAGTCAAGGGACATAATTTGCCACGGCAATTCAAGAATGACACTCGTACAAAAAACTTAATGACCTCACTATCATCTGCTATCGTTCTTTTTCTTTCACATTCCCTACCACCTTCCCTCCCTCCCTCCTTCCTTCCTTGCCCTACCACCTTCTCTCCCTCCCTCCTTCCTTCCCTGCCCTACCACCTTCCCTCCATCCCTCCTTCCTTCCTTCCCTTCCCTACCACCATCCCTCCTTCCTTCCCTCCTTCCTTCCTTGCCCTACCACCTTCTCTCCCTCCCTCCTTCCTTCCCTGCCCTACCACCTTCCCTCCATCCCTCCTTCCTTCCTTCCCTACCACCATCCCTCCTTCCTTCCTTCCTTCCTTCCTTCCTTCCTTCCTTCCTTCCTTCCTTCCTTCCTTCCTTCCTTCCTTCCTTCCTTCCTTCCTTCCTTCCTTCCTTCCTTCCTTCCTTCCTTCCTTCCCTGCCCTACCACCATCCGTCCTTCCTTCCTTCCCTGCCCTACCACCATCCCGCCTTCCTTCCTTCTTTCCCTGCCCTACCACCATCCCTCCTTCCTTCCTTCCCTGCCCTACCATCTTCCTTCCTTCCTTCCTTCCTTCCTTCCTTCCTTCCTTCCTTCCTTCCCTGCCCTACCACCATCCTTCCTTCCTTCCTTCCTTCCTTCCTTGCCTTACCACCATCCCTCCTTCCTTCCTTCCTTCCCTGCCCTACCACCCTCCCTCCCTCCAGTTGGTTCCCATGCCTAGCTGTCCTTCCTCCCGTATTAAAAGACACAAGCCCACTCTACCTGCCAGGTTTTCCAGTGGAAGATCGGGGCGGATCAGGTTGGTGTAGGGTTCAGTGTATCCCAGATCCACCCAGTTACTGTGGCTGTAGAAGTCCTGACAAAACACACAAGCATGTATTATACACCAAGTCTGTGTCTGTGGGAAAGCTATCTATCTAATTCCCTACAGTGGGTAAAACAGACATCTGCAGATAGAAGTGAACTTGGTTCAGATGATAACTCTTGGAACAATGTGAAATATGAAAGGAGAGATGAGGTGAGATAGATGTTGTCTTTCTCTCTCCCCCTCCTCCCCCCCTTCTCCCTCTCTCCTTTCATTCCTTACCTTATTTATTCATTTTCATTTTATTTAACCTTTATTTTAGCTGGGAGTCAAGGTCTCTGTTACAGATCAGCCCTAAATTACACAAGTTACAGAAAATACGCACATCAAAACAGGGGCGCAACCTTTACTGGAGACGGGTGAACAATTTCCTGAGCTTTCTTATATCTTCTAGATATAGCATAGACACTTCAATCGACCCCTACGGGAAACCCTTTCATACTATCCAGGAAGTCTGATTTAACACTATCAGTAGGTACACATAAAGTTCAATCTGTCAAGTAATTTAAAAACCAGTGACATGCAGCCTGTTCTAGGCCAATTGAGGAAAGCGTTTGAATGAGCAGTGAGTGATCAAAAGTCTTCGACTGGTCAATGACGAGGGCGGCACAATGTTGCCTTTTATCCACACAGTGAACCACATCATTTATAACTAGGGATGCAGCAGATATAGTGCTCTGACCTGGTCTAAAACCCGACTGATGTACATTTAGAATACATTTCAAAGATAAGAAAGATCTTAGCTGAGAGTTAACCAAGGATTCTAATATTTTTAGCTAGGCAAGAAAGTTTAGAGATAGGGTGATCATTATTTAGATCACATGGGCCGCCTTCCTATGATGCGCCGCCCTATGGTACTCCCAGTCACGGCTGGATTGTGATACAGCCTGGAATCAAACCAGGGTGTAGTGACACCTGTAGCACTGAGATGCAGTGCCTTAGACCGCTGCGCCACTTGGGAGCCCATCAGGTTAAAAATAATGATGAATGATTCAGAGAGCTGCATCAACAACGGATCAAGCATATCAGCCCAGTGGATTGTTTTACATTCATCTCAAACAAGGTATCTAGCACATCACAGTCAATTATTGCAATGAAAACAAAAGATTCACTAGAAGTTGACGGGTTAACAGTCAAGTCAGCTAGAGGCTGGAAGAGGGAAGAGCAGTCGATTGATTGACCAGTGTAAATTAAACCACAGTTTCTCCCAAATAAAAAGCCTGCCGAGATATGTATGATTAAAAAACATTACGTATCCCATTGTTCTCAGTTATGATGCCAGAGTCAGACTGAACTTGCTTAGGCATGAAAGAAGAGGAATTTGAATGCTTCAGGATCACAAGCAGAGTCAGAGATAAAGCTTAAAAAGCTTTCTTAACCTAGATAGTACATCTGTTTCTCAGTTGTCTGAAAGATTGCCAGTCCACTACACAGTCAGTTTTCCTTGCTTTGGCCCAGGCCTGATTTCTCATCTGAATGAGCTCACATAGCTCAGAGGAAAACCAAGGGTTAGATTTATCTTTGACTCTGAATTGTCTGAAAGGGGACAGGAGTGGCTGCCAGTGCTCCATTCTGGGTGTGCACAGGAGGCCTTGGTGTGGCTCCTGTTGCAGGGTTGGAGCTGCCATGGGGGGCAGGAGTGATACATGTTGTGGACTGCATCATGTGGTACACTACCCTCGACAGTGTTTTGCCAGACCCTAGGGTAGTGGTCGGTGCTGTGTAGAGCTGGGCTGAGTTGAGATGGGCCTGGTCTGAAAGAGCTGAGCTGTGATGGGCCGGGTCTGGTTGAGCTTGGCAGAGGCAGGCCTGGTCTGGTCACATGGGAGGGATGTTGTAGGGGGAATTGAAGAGGGTACTGTAGAGGGGCATCGTTTACTGCGTAAGGCTTAGGAATAGCTCAGTTTATCTGCATGCAGTTCCTTAGGGAAAAGTGGTAGAGGGTGGTGTGTGGGTGGGGGTGGGTGGGGTGGCAGTGTTGCTGGTTGTTCTCCAGTCTCTGTGAGGCGCCATCAGATGCAGGTCTAAAGAAGTGTCTGATTTATCTCAGGGAGTTGGTGGCTGGTCTGCAGCTCCTGATCTTATCTTCCTTGATTCCTGAAAGTTTTGGACTTACACCCTCTTTTGTTTCCATCCTTGTCTCTATCTCTGTCTCCCTCTCCCTCTCACATTATCTTGCTAGCTAACATTATCTTGCTAGCTAACATTATCTTGCTAGCTAACATTAGCAATTACAATTTGAAATTCGTAACATATCATATGAATTGTAATTTGTAACACATCATACCAAATGGATGAATACCACAAATTCATAAATACCATATGAAACATAGCATATCATACTCAAAGGAGTTTCTCGGATTTACGTACAGAATAATACGAAATACTGTGAGACCAGGTTGAGATTTCAGTTTCCATTTAACCCATATTTACAGTAGGCTGACGCGCCTTATGTCTATTTGAATTCCCCGTATTGTGACTGTCGAATTTCTATAGTATCTAACCATCATCATACATAACATAGCTAGCACTGCTATCATCCTCTTTTACCACTTCACCAAATCTTTCCCAAACATACGTTTTCTGGCCCTCCATTCCCTTGTTTTTAAACTCTCGATTTCACAGCTTTTCTCTTCTTGAAATAAATGTAACCTGTAGATATACAATGTAACCTGTAGATATACAATGTAGCCTGTAGATATACAATGTAGCCTGTAGATATACAATGTAACCTGTAGATATACAATGTAGCCTGTAGATATAGAATGTAACCTGTAGATATACAATGTAGCCTGTAGATATAGAATGTAGCCTGTAGATATACAATGTAGCCTGTAGATATACAATGTAACCTGTAGATATACAATGTAGCCTGTAGATATAGAATGTAGCCTGTAGATATACAATGTAGCCTGTAGATATAGAATGTAACCTGTAGATATACAATGTAACCTGTAGATATAGAATGTAACCTGTAGATATAGAATGTAGCCTGTAGATATACAATGTAACCTGTAGATATACAATGTAGCCTGTAGATATAGAATGTAGCCTGTAGATATACAATGTAGCCTGTAGATATAGAACGTAGCCTGTAGATATACAATGTAGCCTGTAGATATACAATGTAACCTGTAGATATACAATGTAGCCTGTAGATATAGAATGTAACCTGTAGATATACAATGTAACCTGTAGATATAGAATGTAACCTGTAGATATACAATGTAGCCTGTAGATATACAATGTAACCTGTAGATATAGAATGTAACCTGTAGATATAGAATGTAGCCTGTAGATATAGAATGTAACCTGTAGATATATAATGTAGCCTGTAGATATAGAATGTAGCCTGTAGATATAGAATGTAACCTGTAGATATACAATGTAGCCTGTAGATATAGAATGTAACCTGATGATATAGAATGTAACCTGTAGATATAGAATGTAGCCTGTAGATATACAATGTAGCCTGTAGATATAGAATGTAACCTGTAGATATATTCAATGTAACCTGTAGATATACAATGTAGCCTGTAGATATAGAATGTAGCCTGTAGATATACAATGTAACCTGTAGATATAGAATGTAGCCTGTAGATATACAATGTAGCCTGTAGATATACAATGTAGCCTGTAGATATAGAATGTAACCTGATGATATAGAATGTAACCTGTAGATATAGAATGTAGCCTGTAGATATACAATGTAGCCTGTAGATATAGAATGTAACCTGTAGATATATTCAATGTAACCTGTAGATATACAATGTAGCCTGTAGATATAGAATGTAGCCTGTAGATATACAATGTAACCTGTAGATATAGAATGTAGCCTGTAGATATACAATGTAACCTGTAGATATAGAATGTAGCCTGTAGATATACAATGTAACCTGTAGATATACATTTCACAAGAATGACAGATCTATGGCATTTTGTATGGTATTGTTTTCTCTTTATTCAACATGCCCGCCCGCCACCCGCCCTTCAACCACACAATAGTTCATAACCGTTAACCCGTCCGCCGTGCGGATATAACCATAGGGACTGCGGTTTACGAGTCAACCTGTGCATCACTAGTGTGTGCAGTTCTCTCCAGCTATCTGAAAGTTTGCATATCGCCTCTTTCACCCCCCCCCCCCTCCCCCCTCCCGCTCTCACTCTCTCTCCTCTCACCTGTAGTGTGTGCAGTACTCTCCCCAGTGTCTCTCTGGCAGCCTGGAAGTTCTCACTGCGTACGTTAGCCTTGATGCTGGCCACCCCATCAGTGATAAGGCGCCGGCCCAGAGCAAACGCCTCAGAGTTAAAATGATGGGCTGGGCTGTTATAATAAAGATTATGATCAATTGGTTTTATATAGAAAATGACTGTAGGAGCAACATAACACATGTTCACTTGGGCTGGCACAATAATGACAATGATTCATTGTTTAAATAGTTCATATATTATATACACTAGAATAAAGGTGTAGGAGTGATGCACATCCTAAACCTTTACAACAATGAGCTTAGAAATAAAACTAGTTAAAACTAGTTAAAGGAAAGTGTGTTGCTTTTCCTGTGCTATTCCCAAGCACTCCATAATAAGATAACCTTCTCTATCAATGTAGCACCAACCTGTTGACATAATAAGGGAACCTCCTCCTCTATCAATGTAGCACCAACCTGTTGACAAAGTCTCTGTCCACCTGTCCATTCTGTACGTAGATCTCGTTTAGGGCAGATTTGAACTTAGCTGCTGACACTTCACCTGTTGCTTTGGGTCCCAGGCAGGCTTGGACCAGCTCCTCTGCAGAGTTACCCTACAGGGAAAGGTCAGAGGTTAGAGTTCAGCCAATCAGCATTGAGGTCAAAGTAGATAAAGGAAATAGATAGATAGGTACTTTATTGATCCCCCGGGGGGGAAATTTCATTGTCAAGCAGCTACAACAAAAACACAGGGCAGGTGCAAAATGCCACAACTAAAGTACACAAAAGACAGAAACACGGTACATGATACATAGAGCGGCAGTATGAAAAAGTATAGAAATACAAGATATCTGGAGTGCAAAAAAAAGCTATAAAAAAGACAGCATAGTATGGGTGGTTGGCTGAATATGTACACTATAGATTGGTGGATGTTGGATGGTTAACTATACTATACAGGTCGATGGCAGAGAAATACTTCAGTATCTTCAAATCAAAAAATTACACACACACACACACACACATCTAAGGACTATAAACCATTTACCATTTAAATGACACCATTAATGGTAAACATAATGAAAATAAATACAGCGGGTGAAATAAGTATTGAACACGTCACCATTTTTCTCAGTAAATATATTTCCAAAGGTGCTACACATACACACTTACCGTGGGGGTGAAGTCTCGTCCCTCTGACTCGGCGATGGCTCGGCACACCTCTGTGACCTTCTGTAGCACGGCTGTTTCCGTGATGCTGACATGGGTGGAGGCTCCGCCCCCGATGGGAGCAAACGCCCAGGCTCCTTCTGATAGGACTAGGGCCAGGAAGGACATGCCCAGCACTGGTGACATCATCAGTCTGTGGGAGAGTGGGGGGTGGGAGAGCGAGAGAAAGAGAGAGAGAGAGTGGGGGCAGAGAGAGTGAGACTGCCATCATCATCATCACCCCCCCCCCCCCCCCCCCCCAACACACACACTTTATTCTCTGTTGCCCAATGTTCTCCTCAGAGATACAAAGGGTATTCTTTTGAAGTGTTTGTCAACGGCTCAACTCAACCATGGCCGTTTAGACTCTACACGGAGTATACTCAACATTACACTTGTTCCATGACATGGGCTGACCAGGTGACTCCAGGTGAAAGATATGATCCCTTATTGATGTCACTGAATAGTTATTTATTGAATACCTTTAGTTCCTCAAGTGTTAAAAATATAATATTGAACTGAAAGGCTGCTGGGAAATGGAACAATACTGCTCCTTACTGCTGCTTTCTGTCCTAGATTGAGAGAATGTATGTAATATTTAATATGTAGAATCCAATATTTACTATATAGCATGGTCATATACTGTATGTACAATCCTCTCAATCTGTTTAAACTCATATATATAGTTATATAACTAGGTAACTTAATGGTTAGGTGTAATACTACAAATATATGGTCTTAATGTAATACTTTTCCTGCTATGATTGAATGTGTATTTGAGGTTTAAAAAGGGTTATGAAGTTTGTAATATCCAGTTAGAATTTTCAGACTTGATTTTCCCTAACAGTTTTTTTAACCCTTTACAAAAATGTCAATTTATTATAATCCACATAATAATTCACATCGTTACTCAAGTTCCTCTTTTATGGAAATCAACAAACAACATGAACATCAAAGTGTGTTTTGATTTTCCATTTCATTTCAATCACAGCAGAGTTTGTTGTAAAATGATATTGTTACAACAAACAATTAAAAAACATAATATATTATCATCTAAGGACTTTAAACCATTTACCATTATGAAACATAATGAAAATAAATACATCTGAATAGTTTTGTGATATAATAACACCAGTTATGTAAAGAAACCTTTTCAGAGTTTCGTACCTTCGCAGGTTATTTGAGCGTAGTTGGATCTCTTCCTCTTTCTCTGTCTCTGTTGCCGTAGTAACCCAAACTGTAGAGGAACCTCCTGGAAGATACACCTGTATATATACTGGACTGTACGGTCAGGCAGGGATGGAGAGAGGATGTAGGTGTGTGTTACAGTACACTCTATAATCATTAACTTCTAGGGTTTTCCATGGCCACAACATATCCAATCGCCAGATGTTGATCAATCAATGTGGCACTGAGTAAAGCCAGTGTGTCTATGTATGTACTAAAAGCATTGTATTTGGGACAAATAATTCACCAATCCCTAAAGTTGAACTAAATCTTGTAATGAATAATGTGGTAATTGATCAAGTTGAGGAGACTGTGGTAATGTATTTGGTTATGTATTGTTTTATAGTATGTCATTGTGATTGGACCCCAGGAAGAGGAGCTGCTGCCTTGGGGTTCCATAATAAATACCAATACAAATACAACATCTGTTTTCAGCCCTTGTGAGCATGAATCATCTTTCTATATATCATGGTCATATACAGTGGGGAGAACAAGTATTTGATACACTGCCGATTTTGCAGGTTTTCCTACTTACAAAGCATGTAGAGGTCTGTAGTTTTTCAATACTTATTTCACCCGCTGCATATATACACAGTACCAGTCAAAGGTTTGGACACACCTACTCATTCCAGTTTTTTTTTTTTTTACTATTACTAACTATGAAATAACACATATGGAATCATGTAGTAACCAAAAAAGTGTTAAACAAATCAAAGTAGCCACCCTTTGCCTTCATGACAGCTTTGTACACTGTTACTCTGTAAATCCGTAATAACTGTAAATCCGTAATAAGGTATATTTATGGTTTTAGTTTCACAGGAAGTCTGATGAGATGACTATTGATTTCAGAGAAACGTGATTACATTGATTATGAAGGATATATATGTTTTTTTTTTTGTCATAATGGTGACCAAACTAACTCTGGATGCAAACATCATTCTTCATGCTTCAGGACAGGGAGTGGAGACCGATGACTAGGGACTGGAGACAGAGGACTAGGGAGTGGAGACCGATGACTAGGGAGTGGAGACAGAGGACTAGGGAGTGGAGACAGAGGACTAGGGAGTGGAGACCGATGACTAGGGAGTGGAGACCGAGGACTAGGGAGTGGAGACCGAGGACTAGGGAGTGGAGACCGAGGACTAGGGAGTGGAGACCGAGGACTAGGGAGTGGAGACCGAGGACTATGGAGTGGAGACAGAGGACTAGGGAGTGGAGACCGAGGACTAGGGAGTGGAGACCGATGACTAGGGAGTGGATGGTTCCAACTTTATGGTGTAATATGGTTTCCTTTACTTCACAAGGCAGACGTTGACAGTGTCAGAGGGTTCTGCCCCCTGAGTGAGGTGTATCTTTTATGTTGTAATGGTAACGTAGTAAGAGTCAAAGGGGATTTTATAAGGGATGGTGTTGGACAGGTCACAGGTCACAGGTCACAGGGTCAGCGGTCACAGGGTCAGGGATAGCACTGATAACAGTATAATCGCTTGATACAGTGAAGCTACTGATAACCACCACTAGATGGAGTCAGAGAGGACATTCTTCTTTATCATTATTAAAGGATGTGTTGGTGCATGTTTTTGCTTGTTTGCGTTTTTGTGGAATTTTGTGCTTCTTTCTAAATGACAAATCTATAAATAATATGTTTACTACATAATGCATCCTTTTAAACTCTTAAACTGTTTATGAACATATTTCTTCATGTGTATTGATGTTAAATCCTCCTGACCCTCATAGTGTCTGTTCTTGCATCAAATAAACATTTGTTCTGCTTATTTTCCATGCTTAGTACAACAACAGTGGATGTATACATTACTCTTCCCATAACAACAGTGGATGTATACATTACTGTTCCCATAACAACAGTGGATGTATACATTACTCTTCCCATAACAACAGTGGATGTATACATTACTGTTCCCATAATGTAAAGATGAGAACATTGAAAAGGGGATCAAATCTAAGTTTAAAGCTACAGTCTGCGATTGGTACATCATCATGAGCATTACTTATAATAATTTGTTTGTTTTTACAACGGCAGACAGCCCCATTCATCTCAGGAAACTGTTTCTGTACTGTAATGTGTCCTAGAGCAACACGACTCCAGTTATATGACCACAGTGCACTCAGGCGTTCATATACAACATTGGTTTTGGCATTTGCAATAGCGCATGACAGCATAATTTAACACCATCAAAATTAGATGATTCACATGGTCCTTATTTTCCCTCCATTAGACACTGAAACATGAAAACCCTCTTTCACACATGTTTATGTTAAAAACATTCTTCCTTACCTTGTTTTTCTTGCTTTTTCTTCGTCTAAGCACTTATTTCTACCCTCACCCCTCACACATACCACGCCCCTCTTTCACACACCCACCCCTCACCCCTCTTTCACACACCCACTTCCCTCTCACTCTCCCCCTCCTTCCTTCCCTCTCTCTCTCCCCCTTCCATCCTTCCCTCTCTCCCCCTCCTTCCCTCTCTCTCTCCACCCCTTATGGAGACGAGCCCTGAGATAATGAGTAAGTGTCTGTGAAACGGGATAAGAGAAAGAGACGGAGGTGTAGAAAGTGACAGAGCAGGAACCATGGATGTCTGTGACAGAGCGAGCAGGACCACCATGCACTGAGGAGGGGGAAGAATTTTGTCAAACCACCTGAATACTGCAATGACTGAAAGGACACAACACTCGTACAACTAAGAATACTACAGTTTACTTGGTGAGTGTAACCAGAGCTAACTCGTCATCAGTAGCTACAGGTACGGAGAGATAGGTACAGTAGTTACTATGACTACGATAGTTAATAATCCCCAGTCTCAGTATCAACAGTTGTTAGTTTGAATACAATAGTTATTATTCTCAGTCTCAGTATCAACAGTTGTTAGTTTGAATACAATAGTTATTATCCCCAGTCTCAGTATCAACAGTTGTTAGTTTGAATACAATAGTTATTATCCCCAGTCTCAGTATCAACAGTAGCTAGTATGACGCCAGGCAGTGTTGTGGAGTCGTGAACTACATGTATTTCAACTAGTAATTTAACTACATTTTCCAGTGGCTGTGTGGTAGTTGAACTAAATTTAAACCTAGTTGGTGTTTTCAGTAGTTCTTTATGAAGTAGGCAATAATTTACTTTCAGACCTGGCAATTTCTCACTCGAATCATTGTTTATTCGTTTAATGGGATAAATTACATATGTTAACATATGACACCAAAAGGGATCTATTCTTGCAATTTGCATTGTATGACATTTCAGACTTACAAGTGATCACTGAGTAGTGAAATAGTTTTTTAATGTAACTTTAGTAAACTATAATGAACAAAAATCTAAATGCAACATGTAAAGTGTCGGTCCCATGTTTCATGAACTGAAATAAAAGATCCCAGAAATGTTCCGTACGCACAACAAAGCTTATGTTTCACACATTTTGTGCACAAATTAGTTTACGTCCCTGTTAGTGAGCATGTCTCCTTTTCCAAGATAATCCATCCACCTGACAGGTGTGGCGTATCAAGAAGTTGATTAAACAGCATGATCATTACACAGGTGCACCTTGGGTGAATTGGAAGCGGCTTATGGTAGAGAAATAAACATTAAATTCCCTGGCAACAATGTTGTTTTAGAGAATTTGGCAGTATGTCCAACCGGCCTCAACCACGCCAGCCTAAGACCTCCACATCCGGCTTCATTATCTGTGGGATCATCTAAGACCAGCCACCTGTACAGCTGATGAAACTGAGCCGTATTTCTGTCTGTAATAAAGCCCTTTTGTGGGGAGAAACTCATTCTGATTGGCTGGGCCTGGCTCCCCTTTCCAGTCATGTGACTGTCTAATCAATTTATTTAAATTGACTGATTTCCTTGTATGAACTGGAACTCATTAAAATTGAAATGAAATTGTTGTATTCATATTTTTGTTCAGCATATATTTTTCTTAAGGGTAGCTTTAGTGTAGCTTCAACTCTTCCAGTGTGAAGTAATTGGTAGCTTGGTAAAATTATACTTTCAGAATAGCTTCCCCAACACTGCTGCCACGTTAGGATAAGTGTGGATGATGGGATGTAACTCCAGAGTGGTGAAGGGATGTTGTTTCAGAGTGGTGATGGGATGTTGTTTCAGAGTGGTGATGGGATGTTGTTCCAGAGTGGTGATAGGATGTTGTTCCAGAGTGGTGATAGGATGTTGTTCCAGAGTGATGATGTCATGTTGTTCCCGAGTGGTGATAGGATGTTGTTCCAGAGTGCTGATGGGATGTTGTTCCAGAGTGCTGATGGGATGTTGTTCCAGAGTTGTGATGTCATGTTGTTCCAGAGTGGTGATGGGATGTTGTTCCAGAGTGGTGATGGGATGTTGTTCCAGAGTGGTGATGTCATATTGTTCCAGAGTGGTGATGGGATGTTGTTCCAGAGTGGTGATGGGATGTTGTTCCAGAGTGGTGATGTCATATTGTTCCAGAGTGGTGATGGGATGTTGTTCCAGAGTGGTGATGGGATGTTGTTCCAGAGTGGTGATCTCATGTTGTTCCAGAGTTGTGATGTCATGTTGTTCCAGAGTGGTGATGGGATGTTGTTCCAGAGTGGTGATGGGATGTTGTTCCAGAGTGGTGATGTCATATTGTTCCAGAGTGGTGATGGGATGTTGTTCCAGAGTGGTGATGGGATGTTGTTCCAGAGTGGTGATGTCATATTGTTCCAGAGTGGTGATGGGATGTTGTTCCAGAGTGGTGATCTCATGTTGTTCCAGAGTTGTGATGTCATGTTGCTCCACAGTGGGTGGATTTATTTAAGTCAACTATCCAGGATGTGTAGCTGTTCGTATACAGGCTTGGCATCTCTTAGATACTAACATGCATTTCGTCTGGGTAATGCTATGTTGTTGTCTTAGGTCTCTCTTTATGTAGTGTTGTGTTCTCTCTTGTTGTGATGTGTGTTTTGTCCTATATTTATCTTAAATCTATTTAGGAGGCCTTTTGCCTTTTGGTAGGCCGTCATTGTAAATAAGAATTTGTTCTTAACTGACTTGCCTAGTTAAATAAAGGTTAAAGAAGAAAAGTAATGCAATTGGACAGGAGAGGGGGATGTGGGGGTGGGGTGTGTGTGTGAGAGAGAGATTAAAGAGTTGTGTGTCAGAATGAGTGTTTATATGTTTAAATCTAACCTCTAACCCCATCCCATCCCATCCCCACCTCATCCCAAAATAACTACCCAGGACACTGTTCTACTGTTGTTATGATGATTTCAATGTCTGATGAAAACGTTAAATGGTGTCTTAAAACCACCGGCTCTCACCCCCTGACTTTGGCATGCCTGTGTGTTTTTAACACGCCCTGTCTGTCAGAATGACAGAAGTGCTCAGTCATACCAAGACTTGGTCTGGTATGCAGCTAGGGGATAAACTGTAGCAACAGGTTTTGACATGTTGTTGTCACAGGAGGGAAAACCAAATGTTTTGACAGAGATCAGATCATCCACTAATGTTTTACTCCCAATGAAGTGGTAAAGAAAACATGAGGAGGAAGTAAAGACAGGAAGTGGAGCTTCAACGGTATTAAGAGGCCATATGTAGCAGATGGGTGGGATTCATATTCACACCGTAGCTGGAATCCTCCTCATGTTTCTCTGTTTCTTCATCCGAGTAAACAAACACCTAACAGCTGGGGAGAGTTAACAGCACATGTTTCATTTGCAGTGGGCATTACTGTCGCTCCTCAAAGATGAATTTACTTTACTGTTTGAGATTGTTTGACATTTTCATCACGTTTTCTCATCAAAGTAAAAACAAAACATGATCTGGATGATCTGATCTCTGTCAGAACATACATTTTTCAAAACATACATTTTTTGGGAGACTTTGAAAACATTTGTTTTTTTTCGCCAACAACATGTCAAAACATGTCACACACTCGGTCTGTCTCTGAGCGTGTGGACGTGCAGATGTGCATGACTGTGTCTGTGTCACTGACTTACTACATTAAATCAACTTTCTTGTGCAATTAGGCAACAATGTCTGCCTGGCAATTAATTAAAATGTTGAATTCAATTCTGTTCAAAATACATCAAGACAGAAATTCCAATGATTACAGCAGCAAATAATGAAAAAAAGGATGGATGTCACCAGTTCTGGTTAGTCAGTATACAGTTGTCCAAAATAAATATTCCAAAAGAAACCAAATATTTTCCAATAGGCCTAAAGGTGTCCACATACATAGGTTCGGTTTGCTCCTAGCAGAACTCGGTTAGTCTCATACTCCCTTAAGACATTTGTTTGTAACATTGAAAAAAAACAGCAATATTACTGTTGTTTGTCCCTGTTGAGCCACCGTTGCAACAGCATAGTCATAAACACTTCCTCAAAACAGTAAGAATTAATATAAGCTAAATCAAGACATCTGTCATTCATTTTGACGTTTTTGTTGTGCATCTAGCTAAGATGTTTGGTGCAGTATTTCTCAAATATTTTTGTTTTGCATGAAAACACTTCATGTTCCCCCACTCCTACTAGGAGTAGTACTGTTGACCAATCACAGACAAAGGGGTGTAGACTTCGGCTACCAAACTTTGACTTGCCTCTAATAAAAATGTAATGTGCACAAACAGCCGAAGACCAAAACTAACAAAAACGTCACAAAATGTTGTCATATTATATACGCAAGCTGTTTCGACTGGAAAGTATACGGTAAGCTAAAGAAACAGCCGTCCAAACTTGCAGTAACCGGTGTGAGCTGTCAGTTGGCACAGTCATTCCCATGAAGGACTACAGTACTGGCCATTGTTTGCCAGTACAGTATTCTTCCCAGTAAGATTTTGCAACCAGGAAAATAAGGGTTCCAAGGTTTCCAAAACACATGAACAGGAAGAGACTTAGTCCACCTCACATCAATGAGGATCTTAAAGCTGTTGATGACTGTAGATTAATGTAATCACAGTTAATATCATGAGTCATGAGACATGTACTCTATTTACAAGGCATACGTGGGTTATAATGGAAAATATATAGGACCAATAGTGTATTTCAACCCACTATATTCATCCCTCCCTCTCTCCTTCTCTTTCCCTCCAGAGCCAAGACTTCCGACTCTCCTCCACTTCCTCATCACTCTCCTCCAGGATGTTCAACTCTTCATCGTCCTCCTCCTCCTCTGTGTTCTGTCCTCTCCTCCAGACCATGCTGGACCACTCTCTAAACAACAACACAGGGGTCAACCTGGTGGTGGTGTGTGTCCACGGCCTGGTCTCCTGTCTGGGCATCCTGGAGAATGCTCTGGTCCTCTGGGTGGTCGGCTTCCGCCTGCGCCGCCGGTAGGTTGGCTGGTGGTGTGTGGTGTGTGTGTGTGTGGGGTGGGGGGGCTTGCTGTGTGTGTGCGTGTGTGTGTGTGGGGGGTGGCTTGCTGTGTGTGTGCGTGTGTGTGGGGTGGGGGGGGCTTGCTGTGTGTGTGCGTGTGTGTGTGTGTGTGTGTGGGGGGGAGGGGGCTTGCTGTGTGTGTGTGTGTGTGTGTGTGTGTGTGTGTGTGTGTGTGTGTGTGTGTGTGTGTGTGTGTGTGTGTGTGTGTGTGTGTGCGTGTGCGTGTGCTTGTGTTCACAGCAGGGTTTGGCTCAATTCAAAATGAAGGTAGTTCATTCAGGAAGTGATTTGAATAAAAAAATAAAAAATCTGAAACTTTCGAAAGAAAGTTATTGAAACGTTATTATTGAATTGTCATTTTAGTTTATTTCCTGAATTAGCTCCTTTCAATTTGACTCCAGTTCACAGGTTGTCTCAGTGTAGTGTTTTCTGCTTAAACAGTGTGTATGGTGTCCGGAGGGACGGGAATAACATTGGGAATAACATTGGGAATAACTTTTGGAATAAGACTATTTCATTCTCTTCTCTTCACAGGACCGTGGCCTCTGTCTGGGTTCTCAACCTGGCCCTGTCAGACTTCCTGACTACGCTGACCCTCCCTCTCTTTACACACTACCTGCACTCCTCTCACAGCTGGGAGCTGGGAGGTACGCCCATAGACTATTCATCAGTCACCCTTATCGGAGTTGCCAACAACCAGATGCATCATGCATCTTTTCCCCTGAAATCCAGAGGTCTTTTATGTTCTAGCTAAAATGGCTGACAAAATCTGCCATTATGATGACTAGGGGCTCTATGACATCAGTCTCTCCATTGTTGTGTCTATGGGTACGCCTACATTGACATACAGCTATAAATAGGAGCTAAAATAACCCACTGACAGAGTGTGCATTAAATATATATGTATACTGTATGTACAAGATATGTATGACATAGGTATTGGCAACGTAGACTATATACAACAGTATGTGGATAGATAGATAGATAGATAGATAGATAGATAGATAGATAGATAGATAGATAGATAGATAGATAGATAGATAGATAGATAGATAGATAGATAGATAGATAGATAGATAGTGTATGTGTCACATGAGTAATATCATTGTAGCACTGTTTTCCCCAATAAAGTTGATCCTGTTCTCTAGGTCCGCTGTGTACGGCACAGTCCTCAGTCTTCTTCCTCAACATGTTTGTGTCAGCCTTCCTCCTGGCGGCCATTTCTCTGGACCGCTGTCTCCTGGTGGCGCGGCCCGTCTGGAGCCAGAACCACCGCTCCGTCAGCGCCGCCTGGAAGGTTTTACTGCCCTTTCTGTTTTGTCAGGTCATTCGTTTTATTTTGTACGTTGATGATGTAATTATATAATGTAATATGATTACAGATGAATGTTTACTGTGTTTAATCCGTGTTGCTGATTGTAAATGCTGCCATTTATATTGTTGATATAATTGAGATATAATTTGTTTATTTTTTCTATAATCACTTTCATAATTTAGAATTTAAGTTGTTTGTTATTTATACATTATTTATTTTATTATTATTTAGAGTACCTTTATTTTGAAGGATTGGTTCAAGTTTATGCGCAAATGCGAACTTCACATCCTATTCATAGTTCATGCAAGCAAGCGGCGAGCACAGACATGTATGCTCAGATAAAGAGTTATTTTTGTCACAAAGGACTTGAATGTTTGTAAGGAGATTCGAAGACTATTTCCCTTTCTCGCAGCATGCAGCCAACGAGTTTTCATGGTGGATTTGGAGAAAAGTCTTCAATTAAATCAGTAGCAAGAGAACCACGTGTTTGCGTATGCTTTGGAGGGAGATACACTGATTGTTCTAATATTGTAGATACTTTAATAATAACTCTTTCTAAACTTTTAGGGCGGCAGGTAGCCTAGCGGTTAGAGCGTTGGGCCAGTAACCGAATGGTCGCTGTTTCAAATACCCGAGCCGACAAGGTGAAAAACCTGTCGATGTGTCCTTGAGCAAGGCACTTAACCCTAATCTGCTCCAGGGGCTGACCCTGTAGGCCGTCACTGTAAATAAGAAGTTGTTCTGACTTGCCTAGTTAAATAAAGGTTAAATGAAATAGAAGCTGTATGAAGCAGAAGAGAAGTGTCTGTTAGACAGAGTGACCTTAGGGATGTGAGGTTGAGGGCTTTGGACAATAAAGACATTCAAATCTTCTTTTTCTTCTTCCAAGGTGTGTGCGTTGGGCTGGTTGTGGGCGGCGGCCAACGCCTTCCCTTACTTCCTGTTCCGGGCGGTGACGGAGAAGAGCGACGGCAGGAAGCTCTGCTACCATCATTTTGGATTGTACTCTTCGCCAGGGACGCTGGAGAGGGACTGTAGGGTACGGCAGGCAGCGACCGCCGTGTCCAAGACATTTCTGGCGTTCCTACTCCCTCTAGTGGTGATTGCAGGGAGCTACGCCCTCTTCAGCATCAGTCTGAGTCAGAGGAGGAAGAGGAGGAGGAAGGACAGCGGTAGTAGACTCACCGGGGCGTTGATTGTTACCAACGTGGAACGTAGAGAGTCAAAACCCAACACAAACACCAAAAGCTCCACCCCCGACCCCAGATCCCCCACCCCAAAAGTCTCCACGCCTACCTCCACCTCCATCCAATTGTCTTCTAGACAGACCGAGCCTGGCCTATCCCATGGCTTCACCAAAATGGTAACATCGGTCATTGCTGCGTTCGCCCTCTGCTGGGCGCCCTATCATGTGTTCTGCCTCATCGAGGTTGCCGCCCAGTACTGGCCGCCCCGGGTTGCGTTGGTGGAGGTGGGATTGCCCGTGGCGACGACCTTTTCCTTCCTGAACCCGGTGTTAAACCCGGTGCTGTATGCGTTCAGCTGTCCAAACTTCTGCGTCCGGATCAGACAGAGTCTGGGGGAGCTGATGGAGGGACTGGTGGAGGAGGGAGGGATGGGGGGAGCAAGAAGAGGAGGAGGAGGGAAGCTGGAGTTGAGTATCAGGAAGGGGAGGAGGAAGGGGAGGGGGAGCATGGGGGTGAACTCACCGTTGTCCCCTAGCTGTCTGGGGACTCTGGGGTCACCGTGTCTCCAGGTAGACCATCTCCCCTCCTCTGCCTCCATCAACCACAACTTCAAAGACCTGGAACAAGGAGACAGTCTGAACTAACTATATACTATGAATGTGAATACTTTACTTGTTGACATCAACTGGAGACTGCTGGCCCCCAGGAGGCCTTCTTGTGCTGTATGTTGCTACATCCTGTCATAATGTTTAATGGTTCCTCAATAATTGTCAGTGTTTAACTAGTTGGTTCTGTTTAACTTGAATTATATTTTTTGTGACCGTTTATTGAATATTAATATGATAACAAAATGATCTGGCACTTTACAAATAAATAGTTAATTTTGGTGAAAATTGTGTGTGTTCATGAGAGCAGTTGTCTATCAAGAAATGAATAAATCAAAATGTGATTATAAATCCCTTTTAACATCAGCAGTTTTACTCTCCAGAGTTTTACATCAGCAGTTTTCTGTTTTCTGTATGTATATTCTGTATGCTGCATGTTGACCATGTCGACTGTGTGTCTGTATCCTGTCTGTACATTGTCTGTTGCTTGCAGCACCTAGTCACTAAGTCACATTCTGGGTATTTGTTCATGTACTTGGCAATTAAAGTGATTGTGATTTTATCAACCCCCTTACAGCAGTAGATGAATAAAACTATGACCTGTCACATCCCAGTAGTCTAACAACACATCCCAGTAGTCTAACAACACATCCCAGTAGTCTAACAACACATCCCAGTAGTCTAACAACACTTTCAGTTCAAACAGCTGATACTTTAATCACATTTCAACACGATTGGTTTTGATTAATTAAATATAGGATCCTCTTTAGCTTTTACCTGTTTCATCTTCTAATAGTCTAATAGTCTAATAGTCTAACAGTCTAATAGTCTAATAGTCTAACAGTCTAATAGTCTAATAGTCTAATAGTCTAATAGTCTAATAGTCTAACCCGTGGGGGGGGGGGATATAAATAGAGAGATATTTTTAACCACTTATTTTTGTTGGCAGAAACTTCCTCCATACTTCCACTCATTTGTATGGGTTACCTTCAGACAAGTAGCTCTGCTACTTTCCACTGCAGATGCAGAAGGCCGACACAGTGGTGGACTGAGACACATCCAATGCAAAACATATATCTAGTTTAAACTGACAGATTTTGATGGGGATTTTTGTATTATGTTCATTAGATTCTTAGTCAACACTAACACCTCTCTCTCTCCGTCTCTCTCTCTCTGTCTCTCTCTCTATGTCACTCTCTCTCCATCTCTCTCTCCCACTCTCTCGCTCCACCTCTCTCTCCACGCCCCTCTCATGCTCTCTTCCTTTCTCTTTCTCTTGCTCTCTAAAAGTAGTGCACCATTGAGGGAATAGGGTGCCATTTAGGACGAAACCAGGAATCCCTAATCCCTGTGGAGGCAAGCGAGGACAACACAATACAGACCCATTTTCACTCCACTATACTCTGCTTTCACCAAGTATGGACTGATTATTTTCTCTCTCTCTCTCTCTCTCTCTCTCTCTCACTCTCACTCTCACTCTCACTCTCACCAGAAATAAACAGAGAGAGTGAAGAAGGAATTTCTAGTCGACATCAACAGTTGTCTAAAAGGCTCTTTATTTCTGGTGTCCTAGGAAAGAGCTAGGGATTACAGAGGAGAATGTTATTATAAAGCTAGTCTCTCATGACAGAGGAAAACATGCAGAGATTATTAAAAACAACGCCAGTAAAACTCTTTCAAGCCCAGGGGTTTTCTCTTCCTAGGGGCGTGAGGTTGAGGGCAAGAGGTTACTCATGGGTCTGTTACAAAACCACTTAAAGCCAGCTGACTGATTAACCTTGCCTCACTATGTCTAGATCTTAGTATTAGACAAAAAAAAGCACTTTCAATGGAGAATCTGCATTAGTCTAGGACTAGGCTGAAGTCTGGGAGACCGGCCCTAGGTGTCCTAGGCTTTAGTGGTCCACGACCTGATATGAATGTCAATGTGTGCATCAACATGGAAAAAAGTAAGGCGGTGAGATGTATGTGTCCTCTATAGCACAGACATCCTCACCAGGGTCCAGGCTGAGCTCTGTTCAGACTCCTTAGGGCGGCTAGCTCAAGGAGGTAATCAACGCGTCGAGTCAGGAGGCTACTAGCGGTTAGAGCGTTGGGACAGTAACCGAAAGGTTGCTTGTTCGAATCTCAGAGCCGGCAAGGTGGAAAAATATTTAGTTTTGCCCTTTGAGCAAAGCAGTTAACCTCCCCAACAACACCTGCTCCCCGGGGGCTGATGATGTCTATTAAGGATTCAGAGGTGTTGGGTGAAATGCACAAGAAAAACTTTGGTTGAATGCATTCAGTATTGCAACTGAATAGATATCCCCTTTCTCAATTCACCTTTTGCTCCACAATCCACAGCCAATCCACCGCCTGGGAGAAATCACTCCTTCTTAAAGACCCAGTGCACCAGGCACTTATCTGGCCCGGCTGCTGCCCCCTAGTGGTGGAATGTGTCATTCCTAACCACCTGATCTGACTAAGAAAACTGTATTATTGACTTGCTGACTTGGCTGTATTCATTTACCAGCGAAGCATGGTCACTGACATGGAGCTAAGGTGTATTGAGACAGAAAACAGCATGAAGAGAGAAATGGAGTGGGGGGCAATCAGGGAGAGAGGGAGAGAGAGAGAGGGAGAGAGAGAAGATAGAAAGAGAAGAGAGAGAGTAGAGAGAGAAAGAGACAGGGAGAGAGAGGGAATAGAGAGGGAGGGAAGGAGATATGGATGATGCAGGGAATGGTCTGGAGTGCTTTTTAAATAGGGGTTAATACAGAGGGTTTGCTTACTTATAGACAGACAGATGCACATGTGGTATTAAGGCTGTCGTGCGTCAGAGATACTGCTTGGATCACACACACACGCACACACACACACACACACACACACAACAAAAATCAGCAAAATAACAATACACAGGAGTATGGAAATGTAAGAGGATTGGGGACAAATCACGAGCGACAGAAAGCACACCACAACACAGAAAATAAGGGATTAATAGTGACATGTTACAGAGAGAGAGAGAGAGAGAGAGAGACATTTGACTCCAACTACAATACCATTGTCATTATTTTACAACATTTCCATGACAACATACTACTACCCATATATCATCAGGAGTCGTGTAGAGAATAGACAGTATTCTCACTGCGAGTCACTATAGTTAGTCAACACTTCCAGACATAATAAGGTGACACACAAAAATAAACAGACCAGACGTCAGACAGATTGATACACACCATGATGGAGGGATGAGATGGAGGTGAAGAAGAAAGGGAAGATGAAGAAGAGGGGAAGAGGAGAAGACACATTGACAGAGGTAAGGGATTGGATTAGTTCTTCCATTGATTTAAACTATGACATTCCGCTAAGCTGAGCGGAGAGAGAGAAAGAGTGAGAGAGAGAGAGAGAGAGAGAGAGAGAGAGAGAGAAAGAGAGAAAGAGAGATAAAGACAAAGAGAAAGAGAGTGAGAGAGAGAGAGAGAGAGAGAGAGAGAGAGAGAGGAGGGAGGGCCAGGTGACAGAGATCTGAGAGATGCTCAACAGATGACCAACAGTGGCAGATGTACAGGGAGAGATAGAGACTGAGTGAATAGATGAACGTCAGAGTGATAAACAGTATATGAGCGATAGAGGGAGGTAGACTGATATTTCTGTTTGTTTGATCAGAAGGATGAGTGAAGCCGGAAGCATTTTAACCCTGGAAGACATCCCTGAGGGAAGGTTAGAGAAAAAGGTAAGAGTGTGTGTGTGTGGGTGTGTGTGCGTGCGTGCGTGCGTGTGTGCGTGCGGCTATATACTTTCTGTATCCAGAACAAACAGCACTGTCAGTTAACTCTCTGTTGGGGTCCTGTATCATATGGTATCATGAACGTATCTCCATCTCTGTCTGTGTGTCTTTCCCCAAGACAAGTACGTCAATGTCCGTCTGTCTTTGTGTCTTTCTCCAGGACAGGTGCGCTTAATTTGACCCTGCTTCTCACAGCCGGAAAATTATCCTGCAGCAACAGGAAATGTATTAATTAATTGACATGTGTAGGGGTTGATACATTTTTAGTTGGGGCGAAGTCTGCCATTTGTCAGTGGAAATTACAAACTTTAAAAGCCTTTTAAAACCTTGAATACATCACAATTTGCATTTTGCTGAGCAGGAAAATTATCTAGGACAACAGAGTGATCAAATTAAGATAGCAGATCTGTTTACATCATTCTAATGTTTCATTCTGGCGTCTTTACCTTGGACACACACTGTATCCTAACCAGGGCCGGCGCGTGCGTATAGGCAGATTAGGCAACCGCCTAGAGCGGCACTTTGGAAAGGCGGCAAAATGTGGGCTTATAAAAATTAAAAATTAAAAATTAAAAAAAAGAATTAAAACAATTTATTTAAATTTAAAAATTGAATTGCCACTCATTTTGCCGCCTCTTGTAGTCCATTG
>CM042424.1:839407-911907 GCA_023634145.1 Thymallus thymallus | reverse complement strand
ATGGAAAGACACCTGAAGTAGATGGAACAGAAGATGAGATGAATGGAAAGACACCTGAAGTAGATGGAACAGAAGATGAGATGAATGGAAAGACACCTGAAGTAGATGGAACAGAAGATGAGATGAATGGAAAGACACCTGAAGTAGATGGAACAGAAGATGAGATGAATGGAAAGACACCTGAAGTAGATGGAACAGAAGATGAGATGAATGGAAAGACACCTGAAGTAGATGGAACAGAAGATGAGATGAATGGAAAGACACCTGAAGTAGATGGAACAGAAGATGAGATGAATGGAAAGACACCTGAAGTAGATGGAACAGAAGATGAGATGAATGCGATGCACTGGAACAGAGCTTGGCACTATAGTTGTTGTGGTAGGACGCTCCATTGCAGTTTACTATAGTGTGAGAGTGAGAGAGAGAAAGGGGGAGAGAGGGAGAGAGAAGAGATAGAGAGAAAGGGGGAGGGGGGGGGGGGGAGAAAGGGGGGAGAGAGAGAGAGAGAGAGCTGATCTGACATAGTTGTTTGACAGCTGTCATACACAATAGAAGTGATTATCTCTCTCTCTCTCCCTATCCATCCGTTTCTCTTCTATCCCTCCCTCCCTCTCTCCCTCCCTCTCTCGGTCTTTCTATCCCTCTGTTTCTCTCTTGTCTCTCTCCTTCTGGCCCTACTGTAATCCATTCAAAACATTCTGGAACAAAACATTCAGAAAACCCAAATCTCATATACAGTAGATGAAGGAACACAATCAGAGAGAGAGAGAGAGAGAGAGAGGGAGGGAGAAAAAGACAGGAGGAGGGAGTTACACAGTAACATGGACTAGATCAGGGGTAGACAACCCTGTTCCTGGAGTGCTGCAGGATTGTGTTCCACCTAGGCTCCACACCAGACCAACTAAGCTAATTGATCAGTTCAGTGATTGCCTAAATTCAACACACCTGGTCTTCCAGGTTGCCTACTCCCGGCCAAGATGCTTGACAAACACATATAAATAACCTACTCATGTACAATATTAGGAAAACACATCACTGTTGTGCTACTGTTTCCATCCACATCTTTCACTTCGCCTATATGTAAATAGATAGATAAATGCATGGGAGGGATGTCCTAGTGTGTTAACAGTGTATGTATTAAACCTACCCAGAGTTTACACAGCAATACATGCATGTACCTACACATGCAACAACAAACACACACACACATACACACACACACCTACGGGGGTTAAGTGTCATAGGTCACCGGATTACAATGTGGCCTTTGAGGAGGAGAGAGATGAGGAGAGAGAGGAGAGAGATGAGAGAGAGGAGAGGAGGAGAGGAGGAGAGAGAGGAGAGGAGGAGGGAGAGGAGGAGAGAGATGAGAGGAGGAGATGAGGAGAGAGATGAGAGGAGGAGAGAGATGAGAGGAGGAGAGGAGGAAAGAGAGGAGAGAGAGGAGAGGAGGAGAGAGAGTAGAGGAGGAGAGAGAGTAGAGGAGGAGAGGAGGAGAGAGAGGAGGAGAGAAGGAGAGAGAGAGGAGAGAGAGGAGAGGAGGAGAGAGAGGAGAGGAGGAGAGAGAGTAGAGGAGGAGAGGAGGAGAGAGGAGAGGAGGAGAGAGAGGAGAGAGATGAGAGGAGGGGAGGAGAGGAGGAGAGAGATGAGAGGAGGAGAGGAGGAGAGAGATGAGAGGAGGAGAGGAGGAGAAAGAGGAGAGGAGGAGAGGGAGGAGAGGAGGAGAGGAGGAGAGAGAGTAGAGGAGGAGAGGAGGAGAGAGAGGAGGAGAGAGATGAGAGGAGGAGAGGAGGAGAGGAGGAGAAGAGGAGAGAGATGAGAGGAGGAGAGAGATGAGAGGAGGAGAGGAGGAGAGGAGGAGAGGAGGAGAGAGAGGAGAGGAGGAGAGAGAGGAGAGGAGGAGAGAGATGAGAGGAGGAGAGATATGAGAGGAGGAGAGGAGGAGAGAGATGAGAGGAGGAGAGGAGGAGAGAGATGAGAGGAGGAGAGGAGGAGAGAGAGGAGGAGAGGAGGAGAGGAGGAGAGAGATGAGAGGAGGAGAGGAGGAGAGAGAGGAGGAGAGGAGGAGAGAGAGGAGAGGAGGAGAGACTTTGCTCTTCAAGCTGGCTTTTAGGTAGTCAAGGTTTTTTTTATGGTTGTTTGTTATGTTTTCTATTTTTGTTTAATATTCTTGTATTCCAAGATTTGTTATTGTATTTCATTTTATTGTGAAGCACTTTGTGATTTTTATCTGTGAAATGTGCTATATAAATACATTTTACTTACTTACTTTTACTTAGAGGAGGAGAGAGAGGAGAGAGAGGAGAGAGAGGAGAGGAGGGGAGAGAGGAGATAGAGGAGAGAGAGGAGAGGAGGAGAGAGATGAGAGAGAGGAGAGGAGGAGAGAGATGAGAGAGAGGAGAGGAGGAGAGGAGGAGAGGAGGGGAGAGAGGAGATAGAGGAGAGAGAGGAGAGGAGGAGAGAGATGAGAGGAGGAGAGAGAGAAGGTGGGTAATCCTTTCTCCTGAACTGCGTCTAAAGGTTGTTGACTCTGCGATATGAGATTGTTTTTAAAATGTGTGCCTCTCTCCCGTCCTCCTGCTATGTCTAAGGCAGCATAACAAAACGGCATCCTATTCCCTACATAGTGGACGACTATGTCAGGCTCTGGCCATAGGGAGCTCTTTGGCTCCTCTAGATAGCCAGGGTCAGAGCCTGACAGATCTAGTAGATCTAGATCTGTTTTAGTTTTGTGCTGAATCCCCAATTAGAGACAGCTGCGAGACGTTGTCTCTGATTGGGGATTCTATTTAAGTTGCCTTTTCACACACCTGTTGGGTGGGTCATTGTTAGATGTTTGTACGTTTCATGTCACAGACAAGTAAGTGTATTCCATTTCATTGTTTTGTAATTATAGTTCGTCATTGAGTTGATTATACATAGTATAATAAAATGTCGAACTATACCTGCTCTGCGCCTTGGTCTCTCTCTACACCCACTCGTGACAGAATGACCCACCACAACAAGACCAAGACGCGCAGAAAAAAAAAAACATCGACGGGCAAAAGAACAGCCTGGAGCCCAGAAACCCCAAACAGTTTTTGGGGGAGGGCTATGGGGGTGGTCGGGGGTTGACGGAGAAGAACCACGGCCACTGCACTCGTGGGGGATCCAGGAGGAGCCCCTACAGCCATGGGAGCAGAGGTAGGGAGAGGAGTCGGAGGAAAACGACGACTATGTGCCTTTGTTCCCTCACTCGTGGGGGCTCCCGATGGAGTCCTCACAGGAAGGGGATTGGCGATGGAGAGAGGAAGATCGGGGCAGTCGCATCCCTCCAACGCCAGTTCCCAACCCGGTGCCTCCAGCGTCGGCCCAGAGTCAGGTACGGTCCGTGCCTGCTCCGCGCACCACACCATCGGTGCGCACTCACAGCCCGGCACCGTCCTTGCCGGCTTCGCGCACCATACCATTGGTGCGCAGCCAAAGCACGGAGAGGCTGGAGGAAGAGGATCGCCCACCACTTCGTCTTCCAACGATCCAGGATCGAGAGAAACCCGAGGGGTTTTATGAATACCAGAAGGAGGAACAGACGAGGTGGTGGAGAGCCTGGGTTGCTCTTCCACTGGAGAAGCAGACGGACCCGCTGCTGATAGAAATAGAGGAGGAGGAGGACTTCGGGCGCCGATATGCTCTAGTGAACAAGCTGATGGATATGCGGGAGCGGGCTTCTGAGCCTCCAGCCAAGGTCAGCAGCCCTGAGCCTCCAGCCAAGGTCAGCAGCCCTGAGCCTCCAGCCAAGGTCAGCAGTCCTGAGCCTCCAGCCAAGGTCAGCAGCCCTGAGCCTCCAGCCAAGGTCAGCAGCCCTGAGCCTCCAGCCAAGGTCAGCAGCCCTCAACCTCCTGCGAAGGTCAGCGCCTCTCAACCTCCTGCGAAGGTCAGCGCCTCTCAACCTCCTGCGAAGGTCTGCGCCTCTCAACCTCCAGCGAGGGTCAGCGCCTCTCAACCTCCTGCGAGGGTCAGCGCCTCTCAACCTCCTGCGAGGGTCAGCGCCTCTCAACCTCCTGCGAAGGTCAGCGCCTCTCAACCTCCTGCGAAGGTCAGCGCCTCTCAACCTCCTGCGAAGGTCAGCGCCTCTCAACCTCCTGCGAAGGTCAGCGCCTCTCAACCTCCTGCGAAGGTCAGCGCCTCTCAACCTCCTGCGAAGGTCAGCGCCTCTCAACCTCCTGCGAGGGTCAGCGCCTCTCAACCTCCAGCGAAGGTCAGCGCCTCTCAACCTCCAGCGAAGGTCAGCAACTCTGAGCCTCCAGCGAAGGTCAGCAACTCTGAGCCTCCTGCGAAGGTCAGCGCCTCTCAACCTCCTGCGAAGGTCAGCGCCTCTCAACCTCCTGCGAAGGTCAGCGCCTCTCAACCTCCAGCGAAGGTCAGCGCCTCTCAACCTCCAGCGAAGGTCAGCGCCTCTCAACCTCCAGCGAAGGTCAGCAACTCTGAGCCTCCAGCGAAGGTCAGCAACTCTGAGCCTCCAGCGAAGGTCAGCAACTCTGAGCCTCCAGCGAAGGTCAGCAACTCTGAGCCTCCAGCGAAGGACAGCAACTCTGAGCCTCCAGCGAAGGTCAGCAACTCTGAGCCTCCAGCGAAGGTCAGCAACTCTGAGCCTCCAGCGAAGGTCAGCAACTCTGAGCCTCCAGCGAAGGTCAGCAACTCTGAGCCTCCAGCGAAGGTCAGCAACTCTGAGCCTCCAGCGAAGGTCAGCAACTCTGAGCCTCCAGCGAAGGTCAGCAACTCTGAGCCTCCAGCGAAGGTCAGCAACTCTGAGCCTCCAGCGAAGGTCAGCAACTCTGAGCCTCCAGCGAAGGTCAGCAACTCTGAGCCTCCAGCGAAGGTCAGCAACTCTGAGCCTCCAGCGAAGGTCAGCATCCCGGAGCCTCCAGCGAAGGTCAGCATCCCGGAGCCTCCAGCGAAGGTCAGCATCCCGGAGCCTCCAGCGAAGGTCAGCAACTCTGAGCCTCCAGCGAAGGTCAGCAACTCTGAGCCTCCAGCGAAGGTCAGCAACTCTGAGCCTCCAGCGAAGGTCAGCAACTCTGAGCCTCCAGCGAAGGTCAGCATCCCGGAGCCTCCAGCGAAGGTCAGCATCCCGGAGCCTCCAGCGAAGGTCAGCATCCCGGAGCCTCCAGCGAAGGTCAGCATCCCGGAGCCTCCAGCGAAGGTCAGCATCCCGGAGCCTCCAGCGAAGGTCAGCATCCCGGAGCCTCCAGCGAAGGTCAGCATCCCGGAGCCTCCAGCGAAGGTCAGCATCCCGGAGCCTCCAGCGAAGGTCAGCATCCCGGAGCCTCCAGAGACGGTCCGCAGCCCGGAGCCTCCAGAGAGGGTCCGCAGCCCGGAGCCTCCAGAGAGGGTCCGCAGCCCGGAGCCTCCAGCGAAGGTCAGCCGCCCTGAAACTCCACCGGTGCCCAGTCCGGGTTCGGCCATCTGCTCCACTTCCATGCCGGAGCAGTCCGCTCCACCTGTGCCCAGTCGGGGTCCGGAGGTCTGCCCAGCTCCAGAGCCGGAACCACCTGTCACACCGGTGCCCAGTCCGGGTTCGGCCATCTGCTCCACTTCCATGCCGGCGCAGTCCGCTCCACCGGTGCCCAGTCCGGGGCCGGTCGTCTGCTCCACTCCCATGCCAGAGCAGTCCACTCCACCGGTGCCCAACTGGGGTCCGGACGTCTGCCCAGCTCCAGAGCCGGAACCACCTGCCACACCGGTGCACAGTCCGGGTCTGGGCGTCTGCCCCGCTCCATGGCCGGAGCCGTTCGCCAGACCAGGTCCCATTCCAGGACAGGTCATCAGACTGGCGTCAGGGAGGAAAGTGTCCACTTCACCGGGGCCAGAACCGCCACCGAGGTGAAGTGTCCCTCCCCAACCCTCCATGTCAGTTTTTTTTTATGATTCATTTTTTTTTTTTTAAATATGTATTTAGCGCGGTCGGGAGTCCGCGCCTTAGAGGGGGGGTACTGTCAGGCTCTGGCCATAGGGAGCTCTTTGGCTCCTCTAGATAGCCAGGGTCAGAGCCTGACAGATCTAGTAGATCTAGATCTGTTTTAGTTTTGTGCTGAATCCCCAATTAGAGACAGCTGCGAGACGTTGTCTCTGATTGGGGATTCTATTTAAGTTGCCTTTTCACACACCTGTTGGGTGGGTCATTGTTAGATGTTTGTACGTTTCATGTCACAGACAAGTAAGTGTATTCCATTTCATTGTTTTGTAATTATAGTTCGTCATTGAGTTGATTATACATAGTATAATAAAATGTCGAACTATACCTGCTCTGCGCCTTGGTCTCTCTCTACACCCACTCGTGACAGACTATTGGGGCTCTGGTCAAAAGTAGTGCACTATATAGGGAATAGGGGTGCCATTTGACATGCATCCTAAGACCTGTGTTTAATGCTGTTGAAAAGAGGAGACCATCACATTTCTTCAGCTGTTTGATCTAGGATTTCATGTGAGGTTACTTTATAGCAGGCTCATGCCTCAGCTGTGAACACAACATGGAATAACACAGAGGGGAGTGTGAAGACTATGGTTTTACTTGGGAATTTCTCTGCTGCTTGGTGAACGTGGGCTTTCTTTAGCTGTATGTAGCCCTTCAGTTATCGGAAATTGTCATTGACTGTTATATTAAATGAAGTGCCCTTTAATATAGACCACATGGAGAATTCAATAAAACTTATTCAATAAAAAAATATGAATAAAGACCCTCTGTGACATCTAGGAAGGTTTAAACCTAACTAACTCCAACATTTCTCCAGGTTTTCAGCATCACAGTAAAGCCCTATTTATTTTCTTGCTTTGAGAAAGTCATTTCTGAAGATTATTATTGATTTTGATGTGATTAGGGATTAATTTATATCTGTCCTTCCTTTTAAGGTCAACACTGTTACGTGAACTGAACTCTCGTTTTAATATGGTGAAACTATTTATTTATGAAACTAAATTTTTTTTGCAAAAGAAACGTTGAACATTTAACAGTCAAAACATAGTGTAAAAGCAGGTGAGCTGGTTCTACTCTTTTTGGCCATTTTCTGGTGTTTTGTTTGATCAAGCATCAACCCGTATACCATTATATAGACAGAAATGCTTTAACAATTTCCAACCCCCCAAAATATATATATATATTTTTTGCATTCAATTGTCACTCCCTGTTTCACATAAGATTTCATTCCTCCTGTGACAAGGGGATTCATGGCTGATTGAAGATGAAATTGTCAGCCCTGTTATGGTCAGCCCTGTTATGGTCAGCCCTGTTACGGTCAACCCTGTTATTTTATTTGGCACTTACTATAGTATTTTTTTTATTTAACCTCTTGAAATGGGAAAACGTGTGTTTTATGAAGTTGAACATGTGCTCTTTACACTGGAAGCTGCTGTGGGAATAATGGCTCATAATAATGGCTGGAACGGAGGGAATGGAATGGAATCAAATGCATGGAAACCATGTGTTTGATGTTGTTGATATATTAACAGTTAGTCCGCTCCAGCCATTACCACGTGATTGTCCTCCCCAATTAAGGTGTCACCAACCTCCTGTGGCTATCTTTACCAAGCTACAATTCTCAAAAGGTACCGAACTAGCGGAACAACCCTGATATTGCAAAAAAGTTCAATCTTAGGCTACCCTAAGAATGTGTCAACCAGAGCGGTATATAAATCTCTCAACAGCATTCACTATAATCTGACAGAGCTGGCCTGGTTGGAACCAAAGCCTGCACACTCATTAGTCCTCTACCAGAGAGTCAGCCGGTGACCTTTGATCTACTGATTGTGTTAGATGGCCACCTAGTGGTGATTCTCTAGAATGACTGCCTAGATTGAGTACTGCAGCCCTCATGCAGAATGCAAAAATGGGCTTGGCACTATAGTTGTTGTGGTAGGACGTTCCATTGCAGTTTACTATAGAGTGAGAGAGTGAGTGAGTGAGTGAGTGAGTGAGTGAGTGAGTGAGTGAGTGAGTGCCTTTCCAAATCTACAATAGGTATTAGTGCTGTGGTGCCCAGCTCTACTCTAATGACCTGGACACACAACTACTCTCTACTGTAGAGTCACACTGCAGGGGGAACACACACGCACACACACTCGCTTTTGCAAGCACTCAAGAGTGTACACAAACAGACACACACACACACTTTTAGCGCCATCTCACACTTATGCACGCAAATTACATTTACGAAATGAAAAACTGACCATTTCTAAAATGATCATCTTGAACATATTCCAGCAGCAATTTCTGGGCTTATTTAATCATGAAGATATGAAGTACATAATCGTTTTTCATAACACAGCTATTACATCATAATACACTGACATTTTCACCCTCATATTCTTCATCCATTTCTCATAATACTGATACCATCTGTCTCATTTGTGCCGGAATCTTCTTCCCAATCATCCATGGCAAAACAAGACAATGTTGGATTCTAACTGTTTCTAGACATTGCGTACTTACCGTTCCTTGACATTACATTTGAAATGTTCATAGACATTCTAAATGTTCCTTGACATTGCGTTCTAAATGTTCCTAGACATTGTAAATATTCCTTGACATTGAGTTCTAAAAGTTCCTAGACATTGTAAACATTCTAAAGCAGTGCTCTCATGTAACCCTGGCTGGATTAAGTCGTTTTTATCTTCTGTTGGAACCCAAGTCCTGCTGGGTATATCCACACAGAAAGAACAGAAGGCCAAGAACCCAAAACATCTGCAAGAGGAGAACATAGCAATAGAATGGATAGAATGCATGTGAGGTGTGAGGTTGACCGGTGATAAACAATAACATGACTAACCCCACATTATTACAATACATACATGTGGTTCTCAACCCCTACATCGTGTCGGGTCATTTATCATTTATAATTTAGTTTTTAGATCAAGTGACGTGTGACATCATGACAATCATCACATGAGGATTCTTATCACAAGGCTTTATGAAAGGCTAAATACTTATTTACTTAAGTAGCTACAGTATTTGTGTGGAGGACACTCAGCCTCACCTTTCTCCCATCCCATCTACAATGAACTCATCTCATTTCCATTCTTTCCTCTCCTCTCCTCTCCTCTCCTCTCCTCTCCTCACCTCTCCTCTCCTCTTTCTGGCATTCCCTCCTCTCCATCCCTCATTTTTCTCCTCTCCTCTCCTCTCCTCTTTCTGACATCCTCTCCTCTCCTCTCCTCTCCTCTCCTCTCCTCTCCTCTCCTCTCCTCTCCTCTCCTCTCCTCTCTCTGGCATACCCTCCTCTCCATCCCTCATTTTTCACTAGTCCCATCGCTCTATTCCTTTAATCTGAAATGTTGAGGATTAAAAAGGCATCCCGTTTTCCCCTCTAACTCTCCCCATCCCCCTCTCCCTCTCAATTCTGTCAAACTGGTCATTTGCAGAGTGAGTGAGTGAGTGAGTGAGTGAGTGAGTGAGTGAGTGAGTGAGTGAGTGAGTGAGTGAGTGAGTGAGTGAGTGAGTGAGTGAGTGAGTGAGTGAGTGAGTGAGTGAGTGAGTAAAATAACGATAAAGGGCTGAGATTTATTCAATTGAGGGGTAAACAAGGGAACATAAATGGAGAAAAGGTGGGGGGTGAGAGAGAGAGACAGAGAGAGAGAGAGAGAGAGAGAGAGAAATAAGCCTACGATAGAATCACCATGCTCTCCTAATTTATGCTGCAGGTAGCACCATGTGAGGGTTCCCACCACCTCAAGGAGCATTGACCAGAGACACATGGCAACCTGGTCTCTCAAAAGACCAATCGAATCTTTGATTCAGTATTTAGGAGGACCTCATTGACTGGATTATCATCTTAATTATCATCAACATCAGTAGTGTTCTATTGGTGGCCGAAGAGCTCCCTTCTGAGATAGATTAGAATTTAAGGTTTGGACCGAGACTTTGTCTTGAGGGTTTATGTAATAGCTGGAGAGAGAGAGAGAGGGAGGGAGGGAGGGAGGGAGGGAGGGAGGGGGACAGGGAACGGGACGGAGGGAAAAAGAGGGGGAGGAGAGGAGGACTCAGAAAGAAAAGCTGATGGGAAATAAGAGAAGCAAATTGAGGAAGGTAAGGGATTATTCCTACATTATCTCTTGTTGTTTAGATTATTTGGGATTTAGTATTGGAGATCTATTGATTCTATTAATGTAGGTGGTGTAAAAGTTACATTTCTAAGATTTACAATGTGCATGACTTCAAAAATTGACATTATTGCTTGTACACTGACTTTCAGCTGAATCAGAAATGTGATTTTTGCGCGTATTAGCGTTGACGACACTAAATCAACTGTACAGATTACTGGTTCATACACGCTGCTAGGAATTACTGACACCAGGAAGCATGGAAGCATGACTACTTTAGTGATATAGTCTACAGTCTAGTGTATGTTAGAGCAAGGCATAGGGATGAATAACTACTCCACTAGCCTGCCATTTTGATTGGCCGAACACACCTTTTCTGATCATTCTGATTGGTTGGCATGTGGTTGGTTCATCGATATGATTGGTTCCCCTCCCTAAGGGGGTGTTGCCCTCGGAGGGGAGCGGAGACCCATTGGCTGCAGCGGCGGCGATGCTGGGGGGTGTGGGGGTCCTGGAGGAAGAAGAGGAGGATGAAAGGAGCGAGGAGAGGAAGAGAGTTTTTGAGGAGCCGCTGTGTGCTGTGGTCCAGAACTGCACCGTGGTACACAACGTCGTGGGCCCCGCCTGCATCTTCCTCAGAGAGGCATTCATTCAGAGCCAGCTCGTACGTAACCTTACAGAGACACACACATGTAAACTACAGTATATGCCATACTGATGTAATAATCAACCATTTATCCATTTCAGATATTTTGTCTGAACAAATCACCAGTTCTCTGAGGTCCTTGAATGGCTTTTACAAGAGTGTAACACCAGCTTGTATGTTCAGCAAGACTTTATATACATCCCATAATATCATTACCATCATGATCACTCCATTAATCGTCACCCTGTCCGCAGCTCTGACTCTATCCACCCCTGGATCACTTCATCAAACGTCACCCTGTCCGCAGCTCTGACCCTATCCACCCCTGGATCATTTCATCAAACGTCACCCTGTCCGCAGCTCTGACCCTATCCACCCCTGGATCACTTCATCAAACGTCACCCTGCCCGCAGCTCTGACCCTATCCACCCCTGGATCACTTCATCAAACGTCACCCTGTCCACAGCTATGACCCTATCCACCCCTGGATCACTTCATCAAACGTCACCCTGTCCACAGCTATGACCCTATCCACCCCTGGATCACTTCATCAAACGTCACCCTGTCCACAGCTATGACCCTATCCACTTGGATATCAGATTCTATCTATGGCACCAGCATCTCCCCTGTGACATCATCATCAGTCACATTATGAACCGCGTGATTGGAGGAAACCACTGCTACATCATCTCCACCAATGTGCATCTGACAACCCTGTGAGTGTCCCCTATCCATTGGTGCCACTATCCATTGTTTTTAGTGATGGCTTATTTACTTTATATATCGAGTCCACCGTACAACATTATTTTAGCAAACAAAACTTTCTAGACCATATCCTGCTGTGTTTTATATGATAATTTCCCACTATGAGGTTGGAATAATATTGTGAAATTGTAACAATGCCTTATTAGTGTAAGAGCTGTTTGAAAAGACGACCTGAAATTTCAGCTTGTTTTGCATGGGTGGATTTTTGGCCTGCCTGGCAACATCACCAGGAGATTTAAATTAATACACCAATAGCAAAGAGGGTTTCAAACCTCACTGCCAATAACAGCTAGTTTTCAGGTTACATATCCCTCCCATTTGGCTCCTCCAATTAGACCTCTTACTCAGACCACTCCCAGACAGTCCTGGCTAAATTCTAGCTTGAGAAGTAATTTTTTTTCCTTTTTGACTAATTTAATTTTAAACAATCACAGTAAGGGATACTTCCCAAGAGTCAGATGAACTTGTGGATACCATTTTTATGTCTGCATGCAGTTTGAACTAGCGTTAGCGCAATTTCTAACTAGCGTTAGCACAATTTCCAACTAGCGTTAGCACAATGACTGCATGCTAGCTGTTCCTGTAGACTTCCAGTCATTGCTCTAACGCTACTTAACATTGGCTCCCAAAACTACCTCTAACTTCCTTAATATTGGATGCAGAGACTGTAGTGTCCCTTTAATTGATACCCAGAAAGGATTTGATAAAAGATTAAAACCTTTAAAAGTTTTAAAGTTTTGAGTAGAAAATAGAAAGATAAAAGAGAACAACGGCCTAGTCAGTGCTCAGACTGTTCCTAGATCAGATTGTACTGTCGAAGACAGAGTGTGTGGCGATAACATGGTCAGTGCTCAGACTGTTCCTAGATCAGATTGTACTGTCGGACAGAGTGTGTGGCGATGACATGGTCAGTGCTCAGACTGTTCCTAGATCAGATTGTACTGTCGAGGACAGAGTGTGTGGCGATAACATGGTCAGTGCTCAGACTGTTCCTAGATCAGATTGTACTGTCGAGGACAGAGTGTGTGGCGATGACATGGTCAGTGCTCAGACTGTTCCTAGATCAGATTGTACTGTCGAGGACAGAGTGTACGGCGATGACACGGTCAGTGCTCAGACTGTTCCTAGATCAGATTGTACTGTCGAAGACAGAGTGTACAGCGATGACACGGTCAGTGCTCAGACTGTTCCTCAATGTTGTAATTTAGATGATGGATTCATCTCCTGCTCACTGAGCGAGCAGCGTCTGATATAGTGTTTTATTCCAGATTAATGTCTTTGTTCCAGTGAGAGGAGATCACATCGTCTCAGTCCCAAACAGCACCCCATTCCCTACTCAGTGCACTACGTTTGACCAGGGCTCTGAACAAACTGCTTTTTTGGAACTGCTCTTTTTGGTGAGTGTTGGAAATCGAATCCGATTGGTGAAAGAGCCATTCATTTGACTCCCTGATTTGCATACTGCCACTACTGCTTTTTTGAGAGCAAAGCAATGATTATGACACGTTACAACAACATTATCTAAAGAGGGTGACTCCTCACTGCAGAAACAATAAATATACATTATCTAAAGAGGGTGACTCCTCACTGCAGAAACAATAAATAGACATTATCTAAAGAGGGTGAATCCTCACTGCAGAAACAATAAATAGACATTATCTAAAGAGGGTGACTCCTCACTGCAGAAACAATAAATATACATTATCTAAAGAGGGTGAATCCTCACTGCAGAAACAATAAATATACATTATCTAAAGAGGGCGACTCCTCACTGCAGAAACAATAAATAGTGGGGAGAGCGCATAATTCTGGTCCACGTTCATTTTATGCAATGAGATTACATTCAATTTAACATGAGTCAAATGGATTAGTATTTTTACCCTTCTTTCAGTGTGGACTTAGTGTACATCAGTCTGTACTGTCGCTGTCTAGACATAACGGTTGGTATCCCCAACACCTTGGTTGGAAGGTGAAAATTGAAGCATAGTGTCGGCAGTCAAGTTAATAATACAAATTAGGAGAAACAAGCATCAGTGAGTTATCTTGATACAATTTATCACGGATGTAATCTCTCTCCTGTTCTCTCTAATCCAATCCTGCAGTGTGACTATTCCTGCTGATGTGATTGTGATGTCGATGTCTTTTGACCACAGAACAGAACAGAACGGAAGACACAGAACACGTGTGAAACAAGGCCATTGTGACACATTCCAAACTCTCCAGCCACCCTAGAAAGCACACGACCCGGAGAAAATGGGTGTGTTTAGTCAACTTTGTGTCAAAGAACAGTAGATTCCAACTCCATTCCAATGGGCATTTAGACGACATTACAGTATATAAACACTGACGTTTCAGGTCATACTGACCTTCATCAGAAATAATGGCAAAGTTTTTGATATGATTGAGATAAATTATGGACTTTTGCGCCTTTACTTTTACCAAGCAGATGTTGCTTATTTTGGCTGCGTCATCACCTCAGCATCAGCTGAAGAGATGTGACTATCCTCCACCATCCAAACTCAATATGTTACTGTAACAATAAAAAAGGTTTGCTGACTGCCTGCATGTGTATATGAACGTGTTCCCCACTCGTACTAAAACCCCAAATCTCCTCATCTCCATTTGTGGCCTGGCAACTTTGGCCCTGTAATCTGTTCTGACCTTTGACCTTGGCTACATGTCGTACACTACCCAAAATAAAAATGGAAAAAAATCTAAGAAATCAATTCACATCAAATACAATTTTATTTGTCACATGCTTAGTAAACAACAGGTGTAGACTAACAGTGAAATGCTTACCCAGTGCCTGGTCGCTGGCAGAACCCACTGAGTGTGTATGTGTATGCGTGTGTGCCAGGTAGCTTGCAGAACCTACTGTGTGTTTGAGACTGACTACATTGCAGTCAGATTGCACAACATCACTGATCACTCTACAAATCCCCTTGCAACAAACTGATCCCCTCTAACACGCTGCCTGTGTTGACCTCACGCCGACCGCATCCCAAATGGCACCTTATTCCCATGTAGTAACACTGCTTTTGATTTATGGGCCCTAATCAAAAGTAATGCACTAAAACATGGAATAGGGTGCCATTTGGGACACAACCACTTCGATGTAGCCCACCACTGACAGACAGAGCAGTGCAGCCAATCACAGGGGACGGAGGAGGACTGTGTTGAGCGAACTGAGGGGTCACTAAAGCCAGTCGGATCGCATGCCGAGTAATCCTTTAACAAATCGCTTGTCTGGCTGGCGTAACATGAATTTATGGGGTTTTAGAAATGAGGAAGTGAGTGGAGAGAGAGAGAGGGAGGGAGGCAGTGAGTGGAGATAGTGAAAGGATACAACTTGTGTGAGAGAGATGTGAATGAATCCTCTGTATTTAGGTTTCTGCCATCCGCAAACGATTCCTTATCAAATGAGTCCATATCAAATGATTCAATATCAAATTAGTCCATGTCAAATGAGTCCATATCAAATGATTCCATATCAAATGATTCAATATCAAATGATTCCATATCAAATGAGTCCATATCTAATGCTTTACTACCTGTTCAGTTCAGTCTGCAACATTCAGATGGAGCTAAATCAAATATGTGCAGTTCTCTTTGTTTTTATGGGGATGTTTCTCTGTCAGTCACTGTGTGTGTGTGTGTGTGTGTGTGTATTTCTGTGCATCTACTCTACAGTATATCCAGTGCACGTGTCTGTATCTTTGTGTGTGTGTGTGTGTGTGTGTGTGTGTGTGTGTGTGTGTGTGTGTGTGTGTGTGTGTGTGTGTGTGTGTGTGTGTGTGTGTGTGTGTGTGTGTGTGTGTGTGTGTGTGTGTGTGTGTGTGTCCTTGCGAGCTAACGCACTGTGTCTGTCACTCTGTGTGTCCCTCTCCAATCTGAAACCCTGCAGGACAGAGACCTACGGCCAGAAGAGATTGAAGGTACAGATCAGAGACATTACACAGAGCCAGTCAACACTGTCATCATCCCTCTCTCCTTATTTCTCTCAGTCAACACCACCATTATCTCACTCCCTGTTTCTCTCAGTCAACACCACCATTATCTCACTCCCTGTTTCTATCAGTCAACACTATCGTTATCCCACTCCCTGTTTCTATCAGTCAACACCATCATTATCCCACTCCCTGTTTTTCTCAGTCAACACCATCATTATCCCACTCCCTGTTTCTCTCAGTCAACACCATCGTTATCCCACTCCCTGTTTCTCTCAGTCAACACCATCATTATCCCACTCCCTGTTTCTCTCAGTCAACACCATCGTTATCCCACTCCCTGTTTCTATCAGTCAACACCATCATTATCCCACTCCCTGTTTCTCTCAGTCAACACCCATCATTATCCCACTCCCTATTTCTATCAGTCAACACCATCATTATCCCACTCCCTGTTTCTCTCAGTCAACACCATCATTATCCCACTCTCTGTTTCTATCAGTCAACACCATCATTATCCCACTCCCTGTTTCTCTCAGTCAACACAGTCATCCTCTCCCTCTCTCCGTTTCTCTCAGTCAACACAGTCATCCTCCCTCTCTCCCTGTTTCTCTCAGTCAACACTGTTATCCTCCCTCTCACACTGTCTCTCTCTCTCTCTCTCTCTCTCTCTCTCTCTCTCTCTTCCTGTCTTTTCCATACATACTCACATTTTCAACACACTGTATTTAGTCCCAGACAACAACAATACATTCTTGTGTTCCGGCTCTACTATGTTGTCCTCTTTAAACTTAAAGATACTTTGGTGTGACCGAAGCTCATACAGGAGTAATTAAAGCCCTAGTTTACAATTATATTTATTATGTTTCTATCAGGGGGGGCTGCAGCACCCTCAGCCCCCCCCTACTTCCTGCAGCTATGGGTGTGACGTGTCATCAAAGAGTCTGTAACGAATATAAGAAACAATGTCTATTTTTCTAATCAACACATCTACCCTCACCCCCACTTTTCTCTTCTCTCCTCTTCCCCCATCCATCTCTCCTCGCCCTACTCTACACCTCACCCATCTCTCCTCTCCCCCATCCTCCCTGTGCAGAGCTCAAGGAGGCGTTCGGGGAGTTTGATAAGGATAAAGATGGCTACATCAGCTGTAAGGAACTCGGAGAGTGCATGAGGACTATGGGGTACATGCCCACTGAGATGGAGCTCATTGAACTCAGCCAGAACATCTGTGAGTCACACACAAACACACAAACACACACATTAACCAGAGAAAGCCAGGGCATACCCACTGTGTATAGTATTTGAAGATCTTCATCACCCCTGTGACCATTTCTGTAATGACTCTTGTTTCCTTCTAGGTGGCGGCAGAGTGGACTTTGAGGACTTTGTGGAGCTGATGGGTCCTAAGATGTTGGCAGAGACAGCGGACATGATAGGAGTGAAGGAGCTCAGGGATGCTTTCAAAGAAGTACTGAGACCCAATATTCATCGTATTATATCTGTTTATAATATAAGACCAAATAATTAAATTAGAAGTTTGAGCAGGTTAAGAGAAACTATCTATACCTCTCTCTTTCTCTCTGTCCCTTTAATCTCTCCTCTCCCCTCCCTTTCTACTACACTCTTCACCTTTTTCTGTCCCTCCCTCTCTCCCTCACCTCTTCTTCTTCTTCTTCTTCTTCTTCTTCTTCTTCAGTTTGACTCGAACGGGGACGGTCAGATCAGCCTGGCTGAACTGAAGGAGGCCATGAAGAAGCTGGTAGGAGAGCAGCTCAACCAACCAGACATTGATGAAATCCTCAGAGACGTGGACCTCAACGGGGACGGCCTGCTCGACTTCGAGGGTGAGAGTGGGGAGAGAGAGGGGATGGGGGGGGGGAGGGGGTGAGGGGAGCAGAGAGAGGGGATGAGGGGGGGGGAGAGAAGATGAGGGGGGGAGAGAGAGAGAGAGGGGATGAGGGGAAGAGAGAGAGAGGGGATGAGGGGGGAGAGAGAGAGGGGATGGGGGAACAGAGAGAAGATGAGGGGGGGAGAGAGAGGGGATGAGGGGGGGGAGAGGGGGTGAGGGGAGCAGAGAGAGGGGATGAGGGGAACAGAGAGAAGATGAGGGGGGGAGAGAGAGAGAGAGGGGATGAGGGGGAGAGAGAGAGGGGTTGGGGGGGGAGAGAGAGGGGATGAGGTGGGATGAGGGGGGGAGAGAGGGGATGAGGGGGGAGAGAGGGGATGAGGGGGGAGAGAGGGGATGAGGGGGGGAGAGAGGGGATGAGGAGGGGAGAGAGGGGATGAGGGGGGGAGAGAGGGGGTGAGGAGGGGAGAGAGGGGATGAGGGGGGAGAGAGAGAGGGGATGAGGGGGGAAGAGAGGGGATGAGGGGGGGAGAGGGGATGAGGAGGGGAGAGAGGGGATGAGGGGGGGAGAGAGGGGATGAGGGGGGGAGAGAGGGGATGAGGAGGGGAGAGAGGGGATGAGGGGGGAGAGAGAGAGGGGATGAGGGGGGGAGAGAGGGGATGAGGGGGGAGAGAGAGAGGGGATGAGGGGAGAGAGAGAGGGGGAGAGAGGGGATGAGGGGGGAGAGAGAGGGGATGAGGGGGGAGAGAAAGGGGATGAGGGGGGAGAGAAAGGGGATGAGGGGGGAGAGGGGGGAGAGAGAGGGGGGATGAGGGGGGAGAGAGAGAGGGGATGAGGGGGGAGAGAGAGAGGGGATGAGGGGGGAGAGAGAGGGGGAGAGAGGGGATGAGGGGGGAGAGAGAGGGGATGAGGGGGGAGAGAAAGGGGATGAGGGGGGAGAGAAAGGGGATGAGGGGGGAGTGAAAGGGGATGAGGGGGGAGAGAAAGGGGATGAGGGGGGAGTGAAAGGGGATGAGGGGGGAGAGAGGGGGGGATTAGGGGGGAGAGAGAGGGGGGAGAGAGAGGGGGGATGAGGGGAGAGAGGGGATGAGGGGGGAGAGAGAGAGGGGATGAGGGGGGATGAGGGGGGAGAGAGAGAGGGGATGAGGGGGGAGAGAGAGAGGGGATGAGGGGGGAGAGAGAGGGGGAGAGAGGGGATGAGGGGGGAGAGAGAGGGGATGAGGGGGGAGAGAAAGGGGATGAGGGGGGAGTGAAAGGGGATGAGGGGGGAGAGAAAGGGGATGAGGGGGGAGTGAAAGGGGATGAGGGGGGAGAGAGGGGGGGATTAGGGGGGAGAGAGAGGGGGGAGAGAGAGGGGGGATGAGGGGAGAGAGGGGATGAGGGGGGAGAGAGAGAGGGGATGAGGGGGGAGAGAGAGGGGATGAGGGGGGAGAGAGAGTATGAATGATGAAGGACATTGAGATATGATGAAGGTTGCTCTTTACTACTAATACTATTTTCATCCCGTTAACTATACTAATACTCACTATGTTTCACTATACTAATACTCACTATGTTTTCACTATACTAATACTCACTATGTTTTCACTATACTAATACTCACTATGTTTTCACTATACTAATACTCACTATGTTTTCACTATACTAATACTCACTATGTTTTCACTATACTAATACTCACTATGTTTTCACTATACTAATACTCACTATGTTTTCACTATACTAATACTCACTATGTTTCACTATACTAATACTCACTATGTTTTCACTATACTAATACTCACTATGTTTCACTATACTAATACTCACTATGTTTCACTATACTGATACTCACTATGTTTCACTATACTCATACTCACTATGTTTTCACTATACTAATACTCACTATGTTTCACTATACTAATACTCACTATGTTTTCACTATACTAATACTCATAGTTTGTCTTCTCTCTACAGAGTTTGTCAGGATGATGTCTCGCTGACTCTCGTGGCCAGAAGACCTCCTTTGTTAGATGTTATGGACCAGTCCTCAGTGTGTTGTGTGATGTACAAATATTTCATGTTGTTTTTAGGGTATTTGTTTTTACTTATTTTCATTGCTATAGCAACAATCCCTCATAATACTGTATGTCTGTTTTTGTTGTATAACTGTAACATTATAATAATAATAGTATTTGTAAAGTACTTTTCATGACCTATGTTATCAGTTAAAGTGAAGCTTTTGTATAGTTGCAGCCAGTAGTTTTGAAATCAGTGTTCACGAGCCAAAACGGGTCCCTGACAATTGTGCATTACATCATCCATTTCGTATATGTTACGTCCTGCAAAATAAATACAATATTATGATACAAATTCCAATTCGTACAACATGTTACGAATTTGTAAGTGCTTAAGATCCCAGACTGCATCGTTAAATAAATACAGATTTATTTATGAATTATTTTCATACTATTGATCAGAGACTAAGAGCACAGTAAAGGTCTGATTATATAATAGTGATGTTGACATATCATTAAATAATTACAATAAATGTTCATTCAATTGTTTCATTTATTCTAATATTAAAGTATTTATTTACCTAGAAGGAATGAATTAAAATGAACTGTGTGTTAATAAACTATTTTGATTTTATTTTAACAATAAATGTTGAATGATTCAATCTTGTAAGTGTAGTGGCGGAATCATAGAATATGTTACATGGAATTTTCTACAATAAAACAATGCTGCGATTTTTACAAATTAAATCAGAGGTTATACACATTCTTTACATTTAACAAATCTGAGAACAATAAACAATATAATAATTATCTTGTTACATAATGGAAATGAATCTTCTAGGTTTATTTTCAAATAAGGCTTAATGGAAACCGCAGATATAGGATGAATGTTTTTAAAGATTGACATTTTAAATTTGTTGGACACTGGTGGATTTTCTTTTGAACTTTATTGCGACAGATGAAGTAAACTTTGTTTTTCAGTATAAATTAAGATTGGCGAAAAATGTTAAAGGTATACAGGGGCACGGGATGTCAACACGTAAATATGAAGCTCCACTCCACATTTAATTCTAAATGCCTACTGCCGGCTTTATAAAGGTTTTATTTGCAGTATCCTTGTCCTGACTTTCAAGACTGCCTGAATTGCTTCGCCTCGCTTTTCTGCTTAGCTGGCAAATTTCACCATCAAATAATTACAGATCTAAATAAGTGCAAGTTTCACCCTGGGACGAACCGTGGCGATAGGTTGGCACATGATCATTATTAGAATATGGCAGATATTAGTCAATTCTTGCATTCTATTCATGCTGGCTTTTGTAGGCTACCTGAGACATGAAACAGATAGGTGGGAGGGCGTAAAGATGCGTTGTTTCTCTAAATGGGTCCAGCTCTTTTTTTTTATCATCAACATAGTTAAATGATAACGCACAGTAGTAGGCAAATGTTGCATTTTGTTTCCTATGCAAACTTTCTAAATGTAAAAAAATATTTAAAAAAAAATAGTAATCAATGGACAAGTTAATGGAAACATAGCTACGGTTGCAGGAATGGAATTAAGAGTGAAATAATGGAATTAAGAAATGTTTGTTCTGACACAGTGTTGCCAATATTTAGCGAGTATTCAGATCCCTCTAGTGACACATTTTCAAAAAAATCGACTAGCGACAAATCTAGCGACTTTTTCTGGTGTTATTGGAGACTGACGTGAAAGCACGTATCGTTCTTACTCTTCTCAACGAGCAGCCGGCCCCACCCAGCCCTACCCCCGACCCCACCCGGCCCTACCCCCGACCCCACCCGGCCCTACCCCCGGCCCCACCCAGCCCTACCCACGTCTCAAAGCACTCACAGGCGGCCCAGTCCTCGCGCAGCAGTCCCTCCCAGCTGCAATCAGAGCAGGAGATGTTCATCCCTCCGCATCCAGACTGAAAATTAATCGCGCATGCGGGAAGCCGCCACTGGCTGATCCCGCCCTAGCTTACATTCAAGGCGGGATGTTCTTTGTCAAAAAAAATTATCACTGCACAAAAATAAATCATTGCATTTGACTCAGCCTCACTCACTTACTCACCTCGTCCACTGTGTGTGTGCCTCTGTGACATAAGCTAAACATCTAGCTGGCTAGCTCATCATGTCTCAGTCTAAACTGTACACTCAAAAATACAGAATTCAAAGGCTGGTTGAAGCCGTTTATTGGAGACGATACACGGGAATATTGTAAGGCTGATTTCTACGCCAAACTTAGTGAACACATGACAACTCAAAAAGATACTCAAAAGGCAAAGCCTTATAACAGTTCCACCCAAAACAAACCATTTATGGTTAAAAAAAAAATTGCCATGGCTGCTGTGTCTGTGTTGTCCTTTCCACACTCGAATGCTGAAGTCGAGAGAGTATTCAGCCAGATAAGTGTGGTAAAAAGCTAACGTAGAAATCGGATGTCCTTGCAGACCCTTAACTCCATCCTGTACATTCGATATGGACTGAAGCTGTATGGTGAGGCTTGCTATGAGCACCAGCTGCCTGATAAAGTTTTGCAGTTTTTTGGCACATCAGCTGCTTACTCATTTAAGTCAGCTCCCTCAGTTGCTGAACCTGCCATGGAGAGCCTTGACCAAAATGACGATGACCCACTCTTTCTGTGAGTCAGCACAGCCTTTGTGTGGAGGGGGGGTCTGGGGAAAAAAAAAACTGAATTAGGGCCAGACTAGTTACCATCATTTTCTCACATTGCCGTTGACAGTTTTTTCTATTGTCTCTTTTTGATCCATTTAGATTGTTAATGTAGATTGTATACAAAAAAAAATGTTTAAAATGTTATGGTTAAAAATGTTTTACTGTGACTTGTTGTTAAAAACCAAACTTAAGAAAACTAAATATAAAAAAATATAAAAATATATAAAATAAAATAAAAAACTAAGTAACTCCGCCAGAGTGTCTCTTTTGGGTCACTTTTGCCGGTTAGGTCCCAAGCCTGGATAAAGGAGGAGGGTTGGAATTGTGACATAAAAAAACAAAACAAGAATTGACAGAAGAAAGTTCATTTGTAGTTCTAAACATATTTAGGGTGTTTTGTACTCACTTTTTGTCTCTCCCACGAAGTTATTCCTCTCTCTCTCTCCTACAGCTTCCATCACAATTACATGCACATGACCAATTATGCAAACGATGACGTCATTTAACGACTTTTAGGACAGCCAATAGCTACTTTCCTTACTGAGGAGTTGGCAACACTGTCATACTAAGGATTTAGACTTGGTGGTGACACTGAGCCAATCACGCCGCAATGCTCCTATTTTCTGCTGGCCCGCCCCACCATCACATACAGCACTAAGCTATGCTGAAACACCTGCATTTTGGAGCTGCCTTACTTACTTACATTGTTTGCAAACTGATATGTGACACGTATTAATGCTAAAATAACATGCAAAACAGGCAAGCCCCACCTGCCCTGAATGACGGGTCGCCACTGGACAGGTGCATGGTCCATAATGGTCCATTTGGATGAACTACCCCTTTAAGCGCATCCACACAGAGTGTATTATACCCATAAAGGCGTCAGCATGCTTCAGTTTGACTGGCGCCTAGCCAAGCTCGGCTAAACGAACCGAACGAGTGTGCTCGCATAATCTCCGAAAAGACCTTCGCTTGAAAACCGAGAAAAAAAAGGCAATAGTGCTGTTTGTCCATTTTGAGCCGCCGTAGCCTGTACATCCGCAAAATAGTCAGAAATTAATCTAAGATAACTCAATACATCTGTCATTCATTTTGATGTTTTTTGCCGAAGAGCTCTTAGTCGCGCAATTGTACATCTAACTAAGATGTATGGTGCAGTATTTTTCCATTTAAAAAAGTGTATGAAAACGAGTCGTCTCTTGTTGAACGACAACAAATACTTTATTGAAGAGTTACACTGTTGACCAATCACCGAGGAAGGGGCGTACATAGACTTCGGCTCTGAACTTCGGCTTGCCCCCAGAAAAAATGTTGTGTGCCCGAACAGCCGAGAAAACCCTGGCCTAAATCCAAAACCAACAAAAACGTCACAAAATATGCACGAACTCTTACGAACAGTTTCGGCTGTGAAGCGTGCGGATTGCTTTATTATTATTATTATAGCCTATGGTCAGTCGTGAGAATGGGTCTTGTCTCTAAACCCAAAGTCAAAGCCGCAGTTTGGGCGCATTTTGGTTTTAAACCAAACGGTAAAGGAGAGCCTCATAATCTTGACGAGGCGGTTTGCAGGTTATGCCGGAGGATTGTTTGTGCCAAAGGTGGAAACACGAGCAATCTAAAACATCATCTGAGACTAAAACACCCTACTGTTTTTTCTGAGTTTATATCGACAATGTCTGGTTATGGATACTACTACTCTGAGCCATCAGGTGAGTCTGCTCTGCTGTAAGTCATTTGCACTGGCATTGAAATCTACATTCAAAGTTTGAATTCATAACGTTTTTAGGATTGTAGACTTCGATGTGCTTTCCCCATGACTACCCAGTGTCGATATTTTCTCTCTCATTTTCACTCGCTGCCATGCTGTACATTTTGCAAAGGCCATTGGTATACCACGACAATCTTTGAAGAGTTGTGTTCCTACATTTCCATGCAGCCCATCCATAGTACTATATATTTAAATACGTGTATAAATCGTTTTCTCACTTTGTTTTAAAGAACAGCACATTTGGTGTCTGTTGCAAAGTTGAGCCCGGTATATCGAGTGCACGCACGCTACGCCGGGGTAGGCTACTGGGCGGTCAGCAGAACGAGCGCACCCAGATAGAAAGACCAGCCCTCGACCGTGTAGGCTACTGTTACTCGTAGATTATAATGGTCGGTCGTGAGAATGGATCTTGTCTCCAAACCCAAAGTCAAATCCGCAATTTGGGTACATTTTGGTTTTAAGCCAAACGAGAAAGGAGAGCCTCAGAATATTGATGAGGCGGTTTGCCGGTTATGCCGGAGGATTGTTTTTGTCAAAGGTGGAAACACGAGCAATCTAAGGCATCACCTGCGACTACGACACCCTGATATATTTTCTGAGTTTATATCGGCAACGTCTGGGCATGGGTATTATTTTGAGCCATCAGGTGAGTCTGTTCTGCTGTAAGTCATTTGCACTTGAGATTGAATGTAGCCTACATTCAAACGTTTTTGGTTTTATGCTTTTGTGCTTTTATTTTGGGACATATTGTTGTCACTTTCACTCGCTGCCATACTTGATGTGCATTATATACAACTCAATACTCGAAGATGATTTGCTAACGCACCAAAACGTCTGAATGTGATTGGTCAACCAGCGATGTCCGTCAAACTCTGTCCTCGATGAGAAATAAGTATCGGATATCGCCATTAAGGGTCACTGATATCGTACACATTAACTTGTTGTTCGTCAGATATATTGCTGAATTTGTTGGCAATAAAATATACAGACGCGGTATATTCTGTAAACATTCTCTATTGGTAACTATTGTGTGTCAATCGATAACCGTTTCGGATGTCATAATCGGTAGGCCTAATCTTTAGGCTATATCGTGGCACCCAGGTATGCCTATTTCACTGTGCTAACTAGCAAATTTGAAGAGCCATTGGACGATGGATCTTGTCTCAAAGAAGAGAGCTACATCTACAGTCTGGATTCATTTTGGTGTAAAACCAAACGATAAAGGGGAGCCTGAAAATAAGGAGGAGGCCATTTGTCGGTTGTGCAGAAGGATAGTTCCGTGCAAAACTGGGAGCCCGACTAACCTGAGATCACATTTAAGGGTTCACCACCCTGATGTGTTTTATCAACTCATGTATGGTGGTGTTGGAGCCTCCATACATCAATCATCAGAGACATCAGGTGTGTAATAGGCAAGTTATTTGCACAGGATGTGTGTGTTAGTGCTCACCGTACAATATTATCACGATACGTAGGTGCCAGTATGATATGTATTGTGATTTGATATCGCGATTCGATGTTCCACACACATTTCTCACCGTCTGCTGCAAAGAGGCAAGATGGAGCCATGGAAATATAAGAGCTGAAAGCAAATTAGCCCATTATTTTTATAAGGATGGAGAACAAGCTATGGAGGAAAAATACTGGAGTTTTGGTGCAGGTACAGCGCAAAAATAATATTGCGATATTGTAAAAAAATTATATTGTGAAATAGTCAATTAATATCTCTATGTAACTGTATATATCCCCCCCCCATCACTAGTGTGTGTAAAAGAGAGAAAGAAACTGCATTCTGCTTGCTCATATTCTATTCTATTCTACATTGAGATTTGGGAGAAGATAACAGAGGTGTCCAGCTGCCAGCCTAATACAGGTGTGCTTTTTCCTCCATCCAGTCCAGGCATCTTATAGTAATCCTCTCCACCTCTACCCAGGTTCAGAGCAGAGTCAGCACTACAACAATGACAACGGTTCCCAAGGCAACTTCGGCAGTGGCCATGGTAACTTTGGCAGTGGCCATGGTAACTTTGGCAGTGGCCATGGTAACTTCGGCAGTGGCCATGGTAACTTCGGCAGTGGCCATGGTAACTTCGGCGGTGGCCACGGTAACGACAGACCGCTTCACTTCATCCAAGACACGGTGGTCTGCGGTGAGCCATGGTTGGAGGGAGGTGACCCACGTGCGGTGGGTTCCATCCCCCCGTGCCTCAGCCTGCAGAGGTGGGGCAGTGGGCCTGTGCCTGGGGGGTCAGCGGAGGAGGAAGAAGCAGGGGTGTTTGCCAAGACCCTATCACTGCAGCAGGGGTGGACGTTTGGACCCTTCGTGGGAGAGTTGACCCGCGGCCCTCTGAGCTGCCTCAAATACGCCTGGGCTGTGAGTACGGAAAGATAGATATTAGCCTGGGCTGTCAGTACGGACAGATAGATATTAGCCTGGGCTGTCAGTATGGACAGATAGATATTAGCCTGGGCTGTCAGTATGGACAGATAGATATTAGCCTGGGCTGTCAGTACGGACAGATAGATATTAGCCTGCGCTGTCAGTATGGACAGATAGATATTAGCCTGCGCTGTCAGTACGGAGAGATAGATATTAGCCTGGGCTGTCAGTACGGACAGATAGATATTAGCCTGGGCTGTCAGTACGGACAGATAGATATTAGCCTGGGCTGTCAGTATGGACAGATAGATATTAGCCTGGGCTGTCAGTACGGACAGATAGATATTATATGGAAGCTGTGTAACAGAATATGTTCAGGGCCTTCAGAAAGTATTCATACCCCTAGACGTATTCCACATTTTGTTACAGCCTGAAATCAAATAATACCCCACTGCGGCCCCTCATGATGAGTTCTGTTTTTATGCACGCCCACAATCAAAGTTGCCCATTCCTGCTACAAAATATGGAGATATTTTTTGCAGTATTACTTTAGTGATACTATGTTTTGGAATATTTTTTATTCTGTACAGGCTTCCTTCTTTTTACTCTGTCAATTAGGTTAGTATTGTGGAGTAACTACAATGTTGTTGATCCATCCTCAGTTTTCTCCTATCACAGCCATTAAACTCTGTAACTAAAGTCACCATTGGCCTCATGGGGAAATCCCTGAGTGGTTTCCTTCCTCTCCGGCAACTGAGTTAGGAGTGAAGCCTGTATCTTTGTAGTGACTGGGTGTATTGATACACCATCCAAAGTGTAATTAATAACTTCACCATGCTCAAAGGGATATTCAATGTCTGCTTTTTTTTATTTTTACCCATCTACCAATAGGTGCCCTTGTTTGTGAGGCATTGGAAAACCTACCTGGTCTTTGTGGTTAAAGCTGTGTTTGAAATTCACTGCTTGACTGTGGGACCTTACATATATTTATGTGTGGGGTACAGAGATGAGGTAGTCATTAAAAAAATTATGTTAAACACTATTATTGCACACAGTCCATGCAACTTATGTGACTTGTTAAGCAAATTAAATGTTGTACTCCTGAGTTTTAGACTTGCCATAAGGTTGAATCCTTATTGGCTCGAGACATTTCAGCTCAAACATTTGATGAATTTGTAAAAATGTCTCAACATAATTCCACTTTGACATTATGGGGTATTGTGTGTAGGCCAGTGACAACACATCTACATTTAATACATTTTAAATGTAGGCTCTAACAACAACATTTTGAAAAAGTCAACGGGTGTGAATACTTTCTGAAAGTGCTGTGTAACAGAATATGGGCTCTGTGAGATCAGGATGGTGCATCAGGATCCATATATACGCCTCATGCAAGAATTAATAATTTATATAAGGAAATCAGTCAATTTAATTAAATTCATTAGGCCCTAATCTATGGATTTCACATGACTGGGCAGTGGCACAGCCATGGGTAGGCCTGGGAGGGCATAGGCCCACCCACTGAGGAGCAAGGTGCAGCAAATCAGAATGAGTTTTTCCCCACAAAAGGGCTTTATTACAGACAATAATACACCTCCGTTTCATCAGCTGTCCGGGTGGCTGGTGTCAGAGGATCTCGCAGGTGAAGATGCCGGATGTGGAGGTCCTGGGTTGGTGTGGTTACATGTGGTCTGGGGTTGTGAGGCCGGTTGGACGTACTGCCAAATCCTCTAAAATTACATTGGTAGAGAAATTAACATTAAATTATCTGGCAACAGCTCTGGTGAACATTCCTGCAGACAGCATGCCAATTGCACGCTCCCTCAAAACATCTGTGGCATTGTGTTGTGGGACAAAACTGCACATTTTAGAGTGTCCTTTTATTGTCTGTCCTCCAGCACAAGGTGCACCTGTGTAATGATCATGCTGTTTAATCAGCTTCTTGATATGCCACACCTGTCAGGTGGATGGATTATCTTGGCAAAGGAGAAATGCTCACTAACAGGGATGTAAACACATTTCTGCACACCTTTTTTTAGAAATACATTTTTGTGCGTATGCAGAATTCCTGGGATCTTTTATTCCAGCTCATGAAACATGGGACCAACACTTTACGTATTGCGTTGAGATTTCTGTTCAGTATAGTCTTGATAGATAAAGGCCCAGGCTGACCTATACACTGTAAACTAGATGCACATGTGGTCAGTTTGGTATACAAATCAGCTAATAATTGATTTTTCTCCTTTTTTTATTCCGAGATCAAAGAAAATGATTCCTACTACTTCGTAGATGCCTCGGATGAAAACAAATCAAACTGGATGAGGTGAGAAGCTACGTTTTGAAACAACGTCTGCATTTAGTCTTTCAGGTTTTTAGCGATCTGTTGTTTAACCTTTTGAATTCAAACATGTCATTCCTTTAGTGATCTTATTAGTTAAAACCCAATGAATATAACAATGTCATTGATTTACTAATTTATGTTTAATGTCCAAACATAAAACCCTATTTTATATTTCTCTATCTATCTGCATATCATCTTTAGTCAAGATATACATTTTAAGGGTAGTTTCCAGGACACAGATTTAAGCCGAGTCGTGGACTAAAAACCAAGATCAATTGAGAATCTCCATTGATGGATATGTCCGGGAAACTGCCCCGTAGGCTATGCAATGTTAATCTCACTGCATTGTCATGCCTCTCATCCCTGTTCAGGTATGTAGCGTGTGCTGCCTGTGAGGAGGAACACAACCTCACCGTGTTCCAGTACCGCGGTCAGATCTTCTACAGGGTCTCCCAGGCCATCCCTGAGGGGACAGAACTCAAGGTCTGGATTGGCCAGGAGTACGCTGCCATGCTGGGTCTAGGGATAGGTACGTTTGGTCATTATTAGTATTATTTATTACTTGATAACAATTGGAGCTTCCTAGTATTGATTCCATGTGACGGAGAAGTACCTTTTGGGGTAATAATTATGGAACCTTACCTTGTAGTAAAGGGGAGCTGATCAGGGAACTGTAAAATAAAGCGTTCTCTATATTTTGACACAACATTCTCTCTCTTACTAACTCTCACAGGTGAGAACATCAAGTGTGAATTTGGGGACAAGGAAATCCTACTGCGGATCTTCCGTGACATCCAGGTCGTGCCAGTGGGCGGAACCAGCAGTCTCCCAGACACCAATGGCTCTTACAGCTGGTCAGACAACAGCCAATCAGGGAGCCCCCTGCCAGTCATCAGTGATGTCAGTAGCGGGTTACAGACTGATACCACTGACCCCACCCCTGCCCTCAACCCACCTCAAAACACCAATCAGACGGGACTGGCAACAACCATGAAGTACGACTTTGTGAAGGGTGCTGAGATACTGCTGAGCCCCTCTCAGCCCAACAGCCCCGTATGGGAGTTCTTTGGGTTTGAGCCAGACCCCAACGGACAGCCGCTGGACAAGGACAAAGTCATGTGCAAGCTGTGTGGTCAACAAGTGGACTACAGTGCTACCATCACCCACCTGGAGAACCACCTGGTCCAGATGCACCACATGAAGCGCCGGGACGTCATCAAGGATGGCAACAAGCCCTGGGTTTCGTCCTCACGCTTCAGGCCTTACCACACTACGGGCGGCAGAGCACTCCTCTCTAGCAGCCCCTCAACCCACAGAACCAACAACAACAACTACAGTAATGAGGACTGGACTTGGAGCAGCAGTTCAGCAGTGACCGATACTGTAACAGTGTGTTCCACCGCCGCCGCTACACAGGGACAGAGAACGTTCTCTAACTTCTTGACCACTCAAACCACCAATGCCATCACTAACTTCCTCATCAAAGACTTGTTGCCCCTGGATACAGTGGAGGGGGAGGGCTTCAAGCAGCTGATCCAGACCCTGCTGCCTTCCTGCAAGGAGCTTCCTTCAGCCTCTCTACTAGAGGGGGTGCTGAGGGACGTCCACACCAAGGGCAGAAAGAACTGGGCCAAGCTGCTGACCAACAGCACTGGGTTTAATGAGGAAGACACTTCCAAGCCGACCATTCCAGTTCAATTCAAATCCAGCTCCTCAACCGGAAAATCTGCCCGTTCCCGCTCACAGACCCAGAACCAAGTATCTCACCACGTAGCTGTTAGTGCTGACGTGTGGTGTCATGACTGGCAGGGAGACAAGGTGAGATACGCCACCCTGTGGGCCTATTTCATCAACACTGACTTCGCTTCCCATAACCTGGCTTTGGCCACGCAACGTCTGGGTGAGACAGGAACTGGGGATATGGATCTGAACATGGTCGAGGCTACAGTGAGGGCCATGGCTCAGGAGTGGGACATCTCTCAGCCGAGTTTCATCCTGCTTGGTGGCGAAGAGATGGAAAAGACAAAGGTGGGTCCGAAGAAGAGAGAGAGAAGTGGAGAAGGGGGTGGTGGAGGTGCCCGTCACCACCACCCAAACTCCACCACATTCCTGGAGATGGAGGACTCCATATCCTCTGATGATTTCTCAGGTCTGGAAAGAGCGATCGAACAAGCCAACTCCACCAGTGGGGAGTCCCACTCTCCACCCATTCCCTGTTTCTTCACAGCTGTTCAGAGCTGCATAGAGGAAGTCATGGGTCATTCCATCATCTCAAAGACCCTCAGTGTATTCCAACACCTTCTCTACAGCCTCTTCTCCCTCCATGATAAAGACATGGTAACTCTTCACCCAGCCAGGAAACTCCTCTTAGTCCTACAGATGCAGGAGACGGCTGAGCTGAAGGCTTGGGCCTATGGGAAACCATGCTGGAATGGGCTTTACAGTGTCGTCAAGATGCTGCTTCGCTATCAAAACATGATCTCTGAGACACTAAAACAAATAGACAGTGAGATCCAAACTGGACAAGACACAGGGATTCCCACTGACTTGGATTCAGTGGCGACTGCGGCGTTGAAAACACCAGACAACCATGACACAGGCTTCACTTCTGCCAGCCGGGCTAACTCTGACACCACCGACAGCTCCAACTCATCGGTACCCATCCCTCCCAAGCGTTCAGACTGGAAGGTGTTGGAGGATCTCTCCTCCATGCTGAAACCCCTAGACGTGGCCTGCCGTACCCTGGCCAAGGAACCGTTCCCCAGGCTCTCGCTGGTTAAGCCCATCCTCACTGGCCTGCTCGACCGACATTTCGCCCCCCACCCCCGCCATCGCAATGACTCCGCCATCTTGAAGGAACTCAAAAAGAAGATCAGGTGGGGCCTTGCCCGCAGGTACAACGACCCCCAGATCAACCAGGTACTGTGTGTAGCGTGTGCCCTCGACCCCCAGTTTCACGGCCTGGGCTTCATGGAAGTCAGAGAGCAGGTGACCACCTTCGCCTGGCTGAAGAAAGAAGCGGTCCGGATCCTAGAGGACGACCGGAGGAGGGCAGAGGCAGCGTCTCGAGGAGGCAGGAAGCAGAAGAGGAAGAAGAGGGGATCCTCCTCTTCATCATCAGGAGAGATGGAGGGAGACGTCCTGAGAAGAAGCAAAAGGCTGAAGGAGATCACCCCGGTCAGTTTCAAAGAGAGAACAGAGAGCGATTCAGATGAGGAAGCCACCGGTAGCTCTGTGAATGACGACAGTGAGTGTGAAAACATAGAGCCGAAACAGGAGCCCGTCTCCCAGCAGACTGGCATGGAGTTCCTTCTAGGGGACCTGTTCAGCTCCCAGTCCCAGAACAAGCAGCCCTCCGTGGAAGAGACAGTGGACATTGAGCTGTCTGTCTTCAGAGCAGAGAAGGGGGCCACCCTGGGCGTGGAGCCTTTACTGTGGTGGAAGGCCAGATCAGGACAGCTCCCCCTGCTGGCCAGAGTAGCACGTGCCTACCTGGCTGCCCCGGCTGTCGCGGGCAGTGCTGTCCAGACGTTCCTGCAGGAGGGAGGAGGGGTGATACAGAGGAAGAGAACCAATATCCCTCCAGAGGGCCTTGACCAGATGCTGTTTCTGCACCATAACTGCCTGACCGCGACCACACAGGGTTACACAAAGGTCTGAAAGGATGAACACAACTTGCTGACTTTTACTCAGATTTAACTATGGGGCTTCTCTCTCTCCAAGTTGATGAGAAGGACTTTGTGAAGACTATCACTCGATCTGTGGAACTCGAAAGACTTTCCAGTCTTGGTTAAAATAGTGGACTGTTGAACATGTTACTGTTCTGTGTTTTCATGTGTACATAAACTAAATTCAGAGAGAAGTCTGTTTCAGTTAGTGCCTTATTCTTTGAACTGTTTGCATAACTACTGTATGCATGTATTGTTTAAGTTCTTATTTGTTTTACTGTATGCATGTACTGTTGTTTTAAGCTAGTTTACTGCTTTTACTTCTGAACCTCATTTGTTTTAGAAAAACTCTATAGATTTATATTTTTTATATATACATAATTGGTTAACCAACAAGGTTTAATTTTCATAGTGTCTGTAGGATTCATTTACTTTAACAGTATAAAATATATTGTAGCTGAAACAAACAAATAAGATTCATTGGTTCTGCGGAGGAAATTGGACTGTTAATATACACAATGGATTATGGCCAAGCTGTAGGCCTAACAAGAAATTAAACTTTGAACATGTAACTTTATAGTCTTAACTGTTTAATCAAATGTTTCAAAGCTTAAATTATAGAATAGTAAACCAACACATTTGTAATCCTAAACGTGTTCACATCAGTTCTTCATCCTTTAGAATGGGTTTGTGTTTGCATGTTAGAATGACTGTTGATACAAGAAACAGGAAGTATATCTGATCAGTTTGTATGGTCATACAAATAGCATTTATCACTGCGTACATTCTGACTGTCAATGGCTTTGGGGTATTTGTCAGTAAACTTTGTTTTAGAGCGTCAATGGGTCTTTTTCATTGACACTCCTGTCAGAGTTTACTTCAGCTAACTGTTAGCCTGGAGGAGTAGCAGCTATGGGTGAATTCATTAGTTGCACACTGTAGCAAAACATTTTGCAACAAAATAAATTCCAACGGAAACAAGTTTCTATTGGACAAATTCCCTGTTTATGTTTATATATGATACTATTTATTTGACCAAAAAACAAAACCTGTTTGGTCTAGACCTGGGAGTTACTGGTGCTGCCAAAGTTGTGATCCAGAAGTGGTGTCACTGCTGGTCTGGCCATGGAGGTGACTGGTGGTGTTACTACTGGTTTGGCTGCTAAAGGTGATATTTGGGTTCGCCAACTGGTTTGTTTAGGACTGTATTTTACCGGAAACCAGTCTGTTTTCAATGACGACTTCCGGTATGACTTCATTACTCGCTATGCTTAAAAATCAAGACACAATAATGGATACTTTTTATTGACTATCCAACAATGTATGAATATTTCTGAAACCTTACAAAACATACTGATGGAATATATGGGATTACTGTAAAACAGAGGTATAAAAAGCTTTTATTATTTTACATATTCACTTATTCCTTTTAAATAATTATAAGACTTCCTGTTTCCCTTTTCTTCAATTCCTGTTTCCCTTGGCTCAAATGTAATGTGCCCTACATTTTGGCCTCAGCCAATGTGATGGCAGCACCACCGGCCATATCCTCCCTCTGATTGGTCAGTTTCCTGCAGTGGTAGAAGATGTTGATTGGATGGATGAATGCCAGTAGAGTGAGGAGAGTCAGAGCGATGTTCACCTGTAGAGGAGGAAAGATGACAAAGATAGCCCTTTAGAGAGAGTAGCCTGAACCTTACCGGTCTGCAAGGTAGGCCTACTGTGTGTGCATGTATATATATAGGTTAAGAGGTATGTTACAAGGTTATTATGTTATGAGCTGTGAGTACAGCACATCACATCACAGCACATCGACTAATCTCGTCCACCCAGCTGGCTCTCTCTCTCGATAGCAACTGAGCCTGGGGATGAGGTTAGTAATCTATTGACCTGAGTGTCCGTATGTTTGTATGCCCCACTCACATAGAATGGGTCTCCACCTAGGGCTCCTTTGACCAGGGAGAAACAGGGGTACTGCAGCAGTGACACCACGGCAGATAGAGACATCACCAAACCATACAGCTTCCCAAAGTGAACCCCAGGAAAACTGGTGAGAGGACAGGAAGGAGAAAAGAGGACAGGAAGGAGAAAAGAGAGGACAGCCGGACATCAACTGAGGGAAGTATGAATGAGGAGCAGTCAGTCACCTTCCTTTACTGTAAACTTTAGGCTTGGAACTGTATTTTACATTTGAAACTCTCAAGTCTATTTATTGTTGAGTCCCTTGTTCCTTCTTCTATAATCCCCCTATCCCTCCCCCTCTCACTCCATCCCTCCCCCTCTCACTCCATCCCTCCCCCTCTCACTCCATCCCTCCCTCCCTCCCCCTCTCACTCACACGATGCTGATGAAGGCTGCATTGCCTCCGTAGAGGAAGGAGCGATTGAGGACCTGCAGGATGAAGGTGAGGTACTGGAGAGGGAGGAGAGGAGAGGAGGCGCAGATGGAGAAGAGGAGGCACTGGAGGGAGGTGAGGAAGAGGGAGAGCGAGGAGGAGCGCAGGTCTGCCTCCTTATCTGTTTCTCCTATAGAGGGAGGCGAGAGAAAGGTTGGGTGAGGATGATGATGAGGAGGATGGACACACACCAGACCCATGACCATGAATCAGGAGAAAACAACATTGTTTAATGGACTGAAACAGGAGGCGGGCCCTATTACCTGAACCAATAAGGATACCCATTTTTGTTTTTCATCGCTTAACCTTGTGTCCTATTGAACCCTGTTGTTACTAAGCTAGAGCCATGTCACCCACCTGGAGCCAGAGGCTTCCCCTTGTGTCTGTCCATGATGAGGCCGTTCCAGGGAGCACAGAGGACCCCACACAGCTGGGTGAAGGCAAAGGCATTGGTGTACTGACTCACTGAGAGAGCGAGAGAGGGGGAGAAAGAGAGAGGGAAAAACAGAGAATGGGAGAGAAAGAGTATTTAGATGAATTCAGTGAACCTATGCTTTGACGTGTGTGCGTGCGCATGTGCGGGTGGTTTACCCAGGGCTGAGTCATTGTCGGCCAGCCGATTGAGCATGGGGTTCAGTGTTCCAATGAAGAGGTAGTGTCTCAACTGCATGACAGACAGCCACACCAGATGCCACAGGAAGAACCACGACTGCACACAGCTCCTGAAACTGGCCACTGAGAGGGGGTGTGTGTGTGTGTGTGTGAGAAAGAGAGAGAGGGAGAGCGAGAGAAAGGAAAACATGTGAGTCAACAACACTATAAAACCTGCCATTTCCAAGCCAGATTAAAGATTGTAGTTGGCCAAACCACACCTTTCCCAGAGTCTCCTGACTGCGGCCCGTCATCAGGCTGTAGGGGCATGTCGTCTGTCTCCGCTGGCCCCTCCCCCTCTGATATCATCCCCGTCTCGCGCGTCTTCTCAAACTCCTCTACGTTGTAGCTGTTGGACTTTCCAAGGCTTCCTCTGTTTAAAAGGAAGCATCAGGGTATAATCACATATGTTTTATCATCAGGGTCACCCGTCTAATATGAATGCATGTCATTGAGACTAACCTGACAAATCAATACAATTTGTTAAATGCCAAACCCAAATAATGATTTAATTTGGTTTGGCATTTATCTATGAACAAGTACAGGACTTTTTCCTGCCCAAGGAAAAGCTCCATGGTCTGAAAAACCCCCAGGCTCTATGCGAGTCGTAGTTCTCTCAGCTACAACCCCCATACATACTATGGTATTGTGTATCATAGGGTCTGGTCAGAATAATACTGTTGTATGTGTGGGAGTTGTAGTTCTGACCCGTAGGTGAAGCCCTCAGGGAGTGGGTAGGGGATGTGGGTGTTGGGCATGAGGAAGAACGTCCTGAGGAGGTGGATGACACTGCAGACGGAGAGAATGAGGAAGGAAGAGCGGAGGGAGACCCCTCCTTCATACAGCACCTGAGACGGAAGGAGACAGCTTTTTTCAGACACAATTATCTATCAACCCGACGAGCAGAAAAATGAGGCCTCTGCCCTGTAGGCTACAGTATGTTTGAGTGCTGTGATACCTTGATGATGAGGAAGACAGTGGAGGAAGAGTCGAAGGCTCCATTATAGAGGGTGATGATAGTGGAACGATGGGAGCCAAACAGGTTCCCAACCTGTAGTAGAGAACAGTTCAAGAAGTGTGGAGATTCATCCAAGAAGAATACATCCAATCATATAGTACACAGTATAAATACAGTATCCATATAGTATACAGTATAACTATAGTACCTATATAGTGTACAGTATCCATATAGTACACAGTATAAATACAGTATCCATACATATAGTATAAATACAGTATCCATATAGTACACAGTATAACTATAGTACCTATATAGTGTACAGTATCCATATAGTACACATTATAAATACAGTATCCATATAGTATACAGTATAACTATAGTACCTATATAGTGTACAGTATCCATATAGTACACATTATAAATACAGTATCCATATAGTATACAGTATAACTATAGTACCTATATAGTGTACAGTATCCATATAGTACACATTATAAATACAGTATCCATACATATAGTATAAATACAGTATCCATATAGTACACAGTATAAATACAGTATCCATATAGTATACAGTATAAATACAGTATCCATAAAGTACACAGTATAAATACAGTATCCATATAGTATACAGTATAAACACAGTATCCATATAGTACACAGTATAAATACAGTATCCATCCATATAGTATAAATACAGTATCCACATTGTATACAGTATAAATACAGTATTTACTGAAGTTTTGTGTCAGAACATTGTGTGTGACAGACACCAGTCACAAAGATGTAATGAACACTGTTTGTACTGTCTGTAACTGTGTTGAAACTGAGGAGTCATGGCATGCTGCTCTACCTGTATGTTTGTGATGAGGAACAATATTCCTCCCACTGCGATGAAGGACAGGGCTGGGAACAGCAGCATGGACAGAGCTATTAGAGAGGGAGAGAGACAGACAGACAGACAGACAGAGAGAGACAGACAGAGAGAGAGACAGAGAGAGAGACAGAGAGAGAGAGAGACAGAGAGACAGAGTCAGACAGAGAGAGACAGAGATAGAGAGAGAGAGAGAGAGAGACAGACAGACAGAGAGAGACAGACAGACAGAGAGAGACAGACAGAGAGAGAGACAGACAGACAGAGAGAGAGACAGAGAGAGAGAGAGACAGAGAGACAGAGTCAGACAGAGAGAGACAGAGATAGAGAGAGAGAGAGAGAGAGACAGACAGAGAGAGAGAGAGACAGACAGAGAGAGAGAGACAGCGAGAGAGACAGACAGAGAGAGAGACAGACAGAGAGACAGAGAGACACAGAGACCAAGTTCAATCTCTACTCATCCAACATCCTACACTAGGAATGTGCTCTTCCTAATGCTTTCTGCTGTTCTGCTTTGATGTGCTCCCTTGTCCTGGACCTGCTGTCTCGACTCTCTCTCTCTACCACACCTGCTGTCTCTACTCTCTCTCTCTACCACACCTGCTGTCTCTACTCTCTCTCTCTACCGCACCTGCTGTCTCTACTCTCTCTCTCTACCACACCTGCTGTCTCTACTCTCTCTCTCTACCGCACCTGCTGTCTCTACTCTCTCTCTCTACCACACCTGCTGTCTCGACTCTTTCTCTCTCTACCGCACCTGCTGTCTCTACTCTCTCTCTCTACCACACCTGCTGTCTCGACTCTCTCTCTACCGCACCTGCTGTCTCGACTCTCTCTCTACCGCACCTGCTGTCTCTACTCTCTCTCTACAGCACCTGCTGTCTCGACTCTCTCTCTACCGCACCTGCTGTCTCTACTCTCTCTCTCTACCGCACCTGCTGTCTCTACTCTCTCTCTACCGCACCTGCTGTCTCGACTCTCTCTCTACCACACCTGCTGTCTCGACTCTCTCTCTACCGCACCTGCTGTCTCGACTCTCTCTCTCTCTCTCTACCGCACCTGCTGTCTCGACTCTCTCTCTACCGCACCTGCTGTCTCGACTCTCTCTCTCTACCGCACCTGCTGTCTCGACTCTCTCTCTCTACCGCACCTTCTGTATCGACTCTCTCTCTCTACCGCACCTGCTGTCTCGACTCTCTCTCTCTCTACAGCACCTGCTGTCTCGACTCTCTCTCTCTCTACAGCACCTGCTGTCTCGACTCTCTCTCTCTCTACAGCACCTGCTGTCTCGACTCTCTCTCTACCGCACCTGCTGTCTCGACTCTCTCTCTCTACCGCACCTGCTGTCTCGACTCTCTCTCTACCGCACCTGCTGTCTCGACTCTCTCTCTCTCTCTCTCTATCGCACCTGCTGTCTTGACTCTCTCTCTCTCTCTACCGCACCTGCTGTCTTGACTCTCTCTCTCTCTCTCTACCGCACCTGCTGTCTCTACTCTCTCTGTTATTTTACCCTGCTGGTCATCTATGAAAGTTTGAACATCTTGAAGAAAAATCTGGCCTTAATGGCTCATCATTTCCACTGGGAACAGCCAGAAGAGGACTGGCCACCCCTCATAGCCAGGTTCCTCTCTAGGTTTCTTCCTAGGTTCCTGCCTTTCTAGGAAGTTTTTCCTAGCCACAGTGCTGCATTGCTTGCTGTTTGGAGTTTTAGGCTGGGTTTCTGTAGAAGCACTTTGTGACAGCTGTAAAAAGGTCTTTATAAATACATTTGATTTATTAATTAGTATTGTGTTGTTTAAAAATGAATATCAACTTATTTTCTTTGCATTATTTGAGGTCTGACAACACAGCATCTTTTTAGATATTTTGACCAGTTGCCATTTTCTGCTCTAAATGACAATATTTCTATTTGGAATTTAGGAGAAATGTTGTCAGTAGTTTATAGAATAAAACAAAAATGTTCATTTCACCCAAACACATACCTATAAATAGTAAAACCAGAGAAACTGATCATTTTGCAGTGGTCCCTTAATTTTTTCCAGAGCTGTATATATATATATTTACAAACAATGTATATGGGGGATTGGATTTTATGCAGAAAATTACATTGATGGAAGTCACAATCTATCTGCAATATTAAAGCTGATCTACCCCCTAAATGTTTTAAAATAAATACACAAACAACACCAAGAGCTGTTCTGATTGAATAACATCCTTTATACTGTACAGTCTGTGTTCACCTGAACTGGAGAAGGCAACCATCAGTGTACCAGTGGTGTAGAGACATCTGGGGGAAACACAGGGCAGAGATAGATAAAGAGATGTCACACAGGGGGGGTTATGGTCTGTTAAACTTAGTCAGTGACACATTTCTCAGTGGGTCAGAAGACAACCTCAATAAACCTGTAGAAGTTAGATTAAAAAATGCATACACATTCTACAAAAACAATGACCGAGTAAACAATGATTGATCTCTCTCTCTCTCTCTCTCTCTCTCTCTCTCTCTCTCTCTCTCTCTCTCTCTCTCTCTCTCTCTCTCTCTCTCTCTCTCTCTCTCTCTCCACTTTATTGGCATGACGCAACAATGTACATATTGCCAAAGTATCATACATCAATATTTTTTTTTTCTTTTTTCTTTTTTTTTTTTTTTTCTATATATTTATATATATATTTTTTCTTCTATTTTATATATATATACATACATATACACACGCACATACATATATATACACATATATACATACATACACACATATATATATATTTGTTTAAATATAATTACATCAAAGAACAAATAACAACAGCAAAAAAATAAAATAAATGCATTAAATATGTCAGGCACGGTCCCTCAACTTGTGGCAGGCAGCAACATAGCATGCTGCCAGCGCACAGCTGTCCATGTCTTCCCCCAAAAGGATCGGCAGCCTTTCTATGTCAGAGAGGTCCTCAAAGCCCCGGACTACTTGTTCAAATTTGGGGAAGTGACTCTCTCTGATAGTTTTATATTTTTGACATTCTGTCAGGAAATGCAGCTCTGTCTCTGGTTCTGCTGTGGTGCAGTGGTTGCACAGCCTTTCCTCTACAGGGAGCCAGGTTTTCCTGTGTCTACCCTTCTCAATAGCAAGGCTGTGCTCGCTGAGCCTGTACTTTGTCAAGGTTTTCCTGAGGTTTGATCAGTCACCATGGTCAGATAGTTTGCCATGGTGTACTGTGGATTTAGGGCCAAATAGCACTGCATTTTGCTTTGTGCTTGTGTTTGTGTTTTCCAATAGGTAATGTAGTTTTGTTTTAGATGTTTTTTAATTTGGTTAATTCTTATTGATTGGATGTTCTGGTCCTGAGGCTTCAGTGTGTTAGTGGAACAAGTTTGTGAACTCAGCCCCCGGACCAGTTGGATGAAGGGACTCTTATCTTTGCTCAACTCTTGGCATTGCAGGGCTTGGTAATGATATGAGAGGGGGTCACTGTGTTTTAGGTGTTTCCAAAACTTAATTGCTCTTTTTTGAGTTTTTAATATTAGTGGATATCGGCCTAATTCTGCCCTGCATGCATTGTTTGTAGTTTTCCTCTGGACATGTAGGAGAATCTTAAAACGTTCCGCGTGCAAGGTCTCAATGGGATGTTTGTCCCAGTGGGTAAAATCTTGTTTTGTAAGTGGACCCCACACCTCGCTGCCATAGAGTGCGATTGGTTCAATCACACATTTAATTAGTTTTTGCCAAATTGTAATAGGTATTTCAATTTGGATTTGTTTTTTAATGGCGTAGAATGCCCTGCCTGCTTTGTCTCTCAGTTCATTCACTGCATCATTTAGGTGTCCAGTTGAACTTATTTTTAAACCTAAATAGTTGTATTGTGTGCAATACTCTATATGTTTCTCTCTCTCTCTCCTTCTCTCTCTCTCTCTCTCTCTCTCGTCTAGGGGACGGTCTAGGTATAAACTTTATGCCCAGAGTTAAAATAATTGACTCTGTGTACATAAACTCTGCGGATGTCCTGGAAATACTGGTCAGTGGTAAGAGGTCATGACCTCGTTATATTCTAAATGTTGACATTGAAAGATTTTTTTGTCCATGGATATACCATGTAACTTTAGTCAGTGACACATTTCTCAGTGGGTCAGAAGACAACCTCAATAAGCCTGTAGAAGTTAGATTAAAATATGCATACACATTCTACAAAAACAATGACCGAGTAAACAATGATTGAATGGACCTTCACCTTCCCTCTCTCTCTCTCCCCCTCCCTCTCTCCCTCAGAGTTTAAATAATTGACTCTGTGTACATAAACTCTGCGGATGTCCTGGAAATTTTCCATGGATATACCATGTATCTCATTGTATATGGGTATATCACCATCCTTATCTGACCAGGGCAGGAACAACTCTGGACACTAGCAATGAAGCCTGAATTTATGAAGTTTAAAAAAGACTCACATTCCCAGAAGCCTCGTTGCCATGGTGCCGAAGAGGTCGAAGATTAATCCGTTGGGAAGCGTGAGGAAGTTGTTCATAAAGGAGGCGACGGTGAAAACCAGGGAGAACTGTTCATCCTGTCCACTACAGTCTGAGGAAAAGATGGAGGGATGGGGGAGAGAGAGGAGGGATGGGAGAGAGAGAGAACTGTTCATCCTGTCCACTACAGTCAGAGAGAGAGAGAGAGATGGATGGATGGATGGATGGATGGATGGATGGATGGGGAGAAAGACGGGAGAGAGAGAGAGATGGATGGATGGATGGGGAGAAAGACGGGAGAGAGAGAGAGATGGATGGATAGAGAGAGAGAGAGAGAGAAATACAGAGGGGGAAAAAGATGGGAGTAGAGACATCCAGGTCCTTCAGTCTTCTAGTATGAACTGCTCTGATGTGGTTCATATTGTATTCTATTCTACTCCAATCTATTATATTCTATGTCATATTGAACTGAATAGCATTGACCTACTCACCTGTTTCCACTGTACTGTTGAGTCCAGAAGTCACATTGACACAGAGGTCAGTGAAGTATCCATCTGTCTTCAGGACGAAGACCAGCGATGCCCAGCCGAAGACCACGCCGGCGAAACACAGACACTCCACCAGCCCTGTGACCAGGGTCAGCCGGTAGCGCAGCCCTATCCCGCCCCCCTCGCATCCCAGCATCCTCCCTGATTAATTGACTGACTGCCTAGCTGGCTGACTGGTTGGCTAGCTACCTGCCTGCCTGGCTGACTGAAAGCTGCCTGGCTGGCTGACTAGCTATCTGCCTGGCTGACTGACTCCCTGCTCTGACTGGCTGGCTGGCTGCCTGTTTAGCTGTCTAACTCCCTGCTCTGACTGACTGGCTGGCTGCCTGTGTAGCTGTCTGACTCCCTGCTCTGACTGACTGCCTGTTTAGTTGTCATAATAGTAGGCCTAGTGGTTAAACCCACGAGGAGTGTGATGTTTCTAAACCTACGAGGAGTGTGATGTTTCTAAACCTGCAGTATAAACTATAAGGTCTCTCTTATAGTCACCCTGTCTGTAGAGTTCTCTCACTTCCTCTCCTTTCTGCCTTCCTTGTTCTGCTTTATGTTTATTTCCATCTCTTTTCTCAAGTGTGTAACTCATGACTTTTGTTCATTCTTTTGTTGCCATTTCATAAATGATCCTGAGAGGCTATTGTTCATCTTCCCCCTAACACATACAAGTGAAGAGGCATCACAATACAAGGCATGTGTAATAATTAATAATAATACATACTGCACATCAAACACTTTAAGGATAAATAATGATCATACAAGGTCGGAAATCGGAATAGTATAGCCTAGGGACTATCGGCTACGGTGTAATGCGTAATAAATCAACGAATAGTATGAGAATGTATGAGCTGTAGCCTACATTCCAGTGCGGAAGATACAGTACACTAGTCCTATAGGGGATAACGGTAATCCAGATCAGGAGTATCTATAGATTCACCTGCCATGCGGTCATTGCATTACTGTGTGTTCTTTGCGCGCAATCTGAAGTGTTGTGCCAAAACGCCTCAAAATAGACAGTAAACTAGTTCGGTTATAGCGTGACGTTTGCCTGTGTACTACACTGAGCTGTCATAAAACAATAAAAACATGTATGGCTATTATTACACTGGCAACAGTCCAATCATGCCGCAATTCACAGGCAATAATCATAAATCGTAGGCTATGAAAACTATACCATACATAGGCTGTAGCCTATACATTCAGATATTAGCCACTCACCTTGTTTAATGATCCCATGTAGTTTAATGTCGATCCTCCTGTTGATTTGTGGTCAATTCTACACAGAAACAGCGTCTCCCATTACGCGCAGGCGCAGCGATGTTCCTGTCCATTCGCTGTCTGTCTTTCCACCTGCGCTGTATGGCGCGCTACCACTGCACGCAAGCGTTGCCAAGGTCGGAAAGCCATGCATTGGGGACTAGGCTAAATGGCCATGTTGGAACCATGGGCCGTAGGACCAAAATACAACCGAATGGTGAGTTGTCTCCAGACATTATAAACTGGGTGGTTCGAGCCCTGAATGCTGATTGGCTGAAAGCCGTGATATATCATACCTTATACCACTGGTATGACAAAACATGTATTGTTGTACTGTTCTAATTACGTTTGTAACCTGTTTTTAAAAGCAATAAGGGGGTTGTGGTATATGGCCAATATACCACGGCTATGGGCTGTATCCAGAAACTCTGCGTTGGGTTGTGGCCATACATCACACCCCTCAGCTCTTACTGCTTCAATATATCCTCTAAAAGTAGGCCTAGCTACTCACAGCTGTGTGGGATTTCTGAAGAAAATGTAATTGATTGTAAAAATGGAAATACAAACTTGGAATATGATTTGACAGCAATAATAAAATAAAAAATACATATTCTGGAATTAAAAGTAACTTGACCAATGAAAGCAGCCATCTCAACAATCAGCTTTTTACTCAGAAACTACCTAACAACACAACAACCACAGCCCAGGCTACAATAAAGGCCAATTCACAGAACAGATGTCTACTGTCTGTATTGAACTGTTGAATTTCTGTTGAATGCCTCTTTTTAAAACGGGTTAAAGTCTGTCCACATAAAACTTTAGATCATATGTAAAACAAGAAGTCAACTACACACACACACACCCACACCCACACACACGGCTTCCATCATGTGTGTGTCTTCATATGAGTTCGTAGGTGGGCGCCATGCAAGAAGTGGCGTCCACAGAGCTCGCAGGCGAAGGGTCGGACCCCAGTGTGCAGCAGTTCATGCCTCCTCAGGTGACTCGGTCTGATGAAGCTCCGCCCACACACTGAACAGTGATGCGTCCTCTCTCCCGTGTGGTTGAGGGCGTGCCGCTTAAGGCAGCTGATGTAGGGGAAACCCTTCCCACAATGTTTGCATACGAACCTCCCTTCCTTCTCTTTACTGAGGGGAGCTCGAGATCTGACAGTCCCACCCCTTCCTCTTTGGTCTCCATGATGACCAGGCATGACGGTGACGGAGTGTTTCCCCGGTAACAATGCGCAATCGTCTGTGGTCGTCATCGAGGAGGAAGTGTGTTGTTGTAGTTGGTTTTCTGACGAGTAGGTGAAAAATAGACCAGAGGTGTCTGTGTAGCCACCGTACCCCAGGTTCAGTGCTGCATACTCGGGGTACATTTGGCCCAGATCTCCCTGGTTGACCTCCAGGCCTGGTTCTCCTCCCGGTAGTGGGTTGAGGTCTGGACATGGGCTCTCTGGTTCCCTCTTGAGGCGGATCTCCTCCACTACTACAGGCTGGTCCTGGTCCAGGCAGTGAGAGCTGCTACTGAGGTTTTGTTCCAGAGTTCTATGTTCCATTTCTAGGTGTCCCATAGTTCTATGTTCCAGTTCTATGTGGTGTTCCATAGTTCTATGTTCCAGCTCTATATTGTGTCCCATAGAGTCAGTGAGTTCATCTCTACCCCCTGGTGGTGTACTCTGGAACCCCCAGTCCTCCTCAAAACTGGTCTGATCAGAGGGATGCGGTTGCCGGGCGACCAGAGGGGTGGTGGAATGCTCAGGAGCTTACATACAGGAGAGGGGAAAACACGGGATAGAGAACAGAAGGCAATGTCACCACCATCATCATCATGAAATATTGCATTTTGCTACAGGGCTGGCTGGATGTTTAAACTTGGCCTTCCCTTCCTCCCTCGTTTCATTTAAACTCTTTCCTTTTCTCTCAGTAGCAAGGTTTCCATCCAACTGGCGACAGATTTTAATGTCAATATTCTAAAATCTGCATAAGAAAATGTACACATTTTCCCACCTGTGGTGTGTTTCCACCAGTGGTGTGTTTCCACCAGTGGTGTGTTTCCACCAGTGGTGTGTTTCCACCAGTGGTGTGTTTCCACCAGTGGTGTGTTTCCACCAGTGGTGTGTTTCCACCAGTGGGACTTGTTGGGGATAAAAAAGAAACTCAGTCTTTCAACTTGAAATAGCAGAATGCACAAGGTGTAATTTCGAAATTGGGTAGTACATTATCAGTTCCTCTTGTCATGTCAGTCATTGCAGACCTTAGAGAGCTATTCATAACTTGTCAGAAATGTCCAGATGAACTAAACATTTTTTAGCTGGGTTTTTAGCCCATAGATTTTGTTGAGTCACTCAAATATCACATGAATACACATTAGACATGGCAAAATGTATAGAATTGCGAGAAAATGACCTTTAAAACAGCTAAATGTTCTCTGCACCCCATTACAAAATGTGTAGAATTGCAGGAAATAAGCTTTAAAACTGCATTATTATGGATAAGAGCTAGAATATTTGTCAAACGGCAGTCAAGCATCACCAGAATGAGACCATTGATATTTATTTGAAAGGAGCACTAAGATCTCCGTGCTCTTTCACCACCCTGTGAAGTTAATCATAAGGTATTTTATCTGTAGCCTAATGAACTGCATGGTTTCCCGAGTCGTAGTGGGAGGAACACATACCATTTCATATCGTGATCCCAAGTTTACTTCGATGTGATGGTTATTATATCAATATTCTCGCATAATTCATTTTACAGACACAAAAAGATGTCAAACGAACAAATGATCTGGTGGCATTTAACAAATTATACCGAGACTTCCTCTTCCCATCACAGCTGTCGTGATTTTTTTTTCTTTTCGGTATGACTTTCCTTGCATAAAAACAGGGGATGGAAACGTGGTCTCTCTCTCTCTCTCTCTCTCTCTCTCTCTCTCACCATTCATCCTCAGTTCATTTGGAGCACCATATTCCCCTGGGCCGTCCTCCTCCAGACTCTCCTGTTTGATGGTAGCTGGTTCAGCAGTCTTGTCTTTTACCAAGCCGGTTACAGCGGTCTGTGAACGGACAGACGGGACACACAGTGATAGTGTGACCAATGCATTGGTAATGGGAGGCGAATTACAGTCATACTTATTTGCATGTATTACTGTGTAAAGCATTATTATTATTAGCCTATTATATGCAATGTTTTATCAGTCGTTCTTATGTACATTATAATTCCGCTGAAAATAATATCAATGCCATGCCCACGATGAACTATTTTACTGCTGATAAAACTGTGTAGCAGTTACACTACCTCGTCCGTCCTTACTCCCGCCCGCGCCGCGGGTCCATCACTCCACTCGCTGCTGCACCCCTGCTGCGTAAAGACCGGGTCGGGCTTCTGTTCTCTGTTGGTTGCTGCATGGAAAGAGAAGGGCCCATATTACTTCATTTTCGACTGTCCATTTAAAAGCACCAAGCAATTAAAATGAATGACATAAACACCTACGGGGCGCGTGGTGCGGTAGGGAACCCCCGTTCCAAAGTCTCTCGCGCAGCACAGCGCCGACTCCATCCCCGCCGTGTTCAACCGTCGTTGTCCTTTTCATGTGCCGGTTTTCAACTACTTTCAGCTTTTTCATCAGGATTTCGTTATCGTGTTTTTTCCGTGACAGTTCCCCACGTAAAAATGCGGAGTACTCGTCCACTAGTTTGGTTATCTCCGCCATGGCGGCGGTGGATAGAGCTTCCATGATGGACGACAACTGCGTCTGAAACATCACGGTCTCCGACATTCTAGCTAGAATAGCCTGGCTAGCTAGATATTGATAATGGCACTTTTTAAAGGGCAAAATAATGATGTTGATTTGTAATATGTTTAAACACTGTGGCCTGTAAGTGGACACTTGGTTGGGTAGTTTAAACCCCAAATCATAGCGGTTTCCAAATCCCTGTTCCTGTGTCTCAAATAATAACAATGCAACATGAAGTGATGACGTCTCATTCAATTTACCGTAAGTACATGAGAGAGTGCAGATCCATTTGGGGGCGCATGCTGAGAACTGCTCTACAGTCTGGCATGTATTTTATTTTTATTTTTATTTAACCTCTATTTAACTAGGCAAGTCAGTAAAGAACAAATTATTATTTACAATGACGGCCTACCCCGGCCAAACCCTCCCTTAACCCAGAGGACGCTGGGCCAATTGTGCACCGCCCTATGGGACTCCCGATCACTGCCAGTTGTGATACAGCCCGGGATCGAACCAGGGTCTGTAGTGACGCCTCTAGCACTGAGATGCAGTGCCTTAGACCGCTGCGACACTCTGGAGCCACATATATAACCCATTGTGATTGATATTTTGACCATTCAAACTCTTATCAATTAAACTATACTTTGGACTTTGTTGTTTCACAGTTGAGTTGTTTTCTTTATTACAAACAGACAGATTAACACACATTACAGTAGGTCTTCACTTTGGTACTGTCCTCCTTTGTCCTGCCTTGAACAGTCAGTGGCATTGACCATGATGTAGTGTCTATTGTCCTGGATGTATCCCAACAGTCTAAAGAGGCTTCCTACCCTCGTCTCCTCTCCTTCACCTACATCGGACAGGTGAAAGCAAGATGGTGAAGGGAAGGCATCCTACAGAGGCACCTGGCTGTGTCCCAATGCACCCTATTCCCCTTTTAACCAGGGCCCATCAAAAGTAGTGCCCATCAAAAGTAGTGCAATATGTAGGGGATAGGGTGCAATTTGGGACACAGGCCCTGTTTTTTCACCTGTCCAGTTTAATCAGATCAATGTTGTCAAAGGAAAGGAGACAAGGAGAGGAAGCGACTTTAGACTATTGAGACGCACCACTGTTGGTTTGTCATCACACCACCACCAGCCTGTTGCATGTGACCTTTGACCCTGAGTTTGTCACTTCCTATTTGGCCCTAGCCCTCCTCTGATTTGCTAGAGAGCGGCAGTGGAGGTAGACGTGGAGGGGGTGGATGAAGGTGAGGAGGGTGAGGAGGGTCAGACCCACGTTCACCTGGATGAGAGGAGAAGAGGGAAGAAGAAGAACACAAAGATTGAGCCCCGCCCCCTTGTACAGAGCCTGCGGTATAGCTGTTTCCCCAACCTCCCCTCCAGTACCCCAGCCATTCTACTTCCTGGATGTATTACACATCTAACACATCTGATTCCATTCATCTAGTAATCACCAAGCCCCTCACTAGTTGAAACAGTTGTGCTAGTTCTGGAATACACCACATACGTAGAACAACAGTGGGTACTCGATGAGAGGCTTGGGAAACACTCAAAGGTATATAACCCTAGGTCATTACACAGATATGAGGCCCCTGCTGTTTTCTGTAGGATAAAGAAGTTGACTGTCTGACTCACATAGTGAGGGTCTCCGTGCAGGAACTCTCTGATGAGGTGTAGAACAGGGAACTGGAGCAGCAGAACCACAGCTGACAGAGATGTTATCAGACCAGACAACTTACCAAAATGGCAGCTGGGAAACCTGGTGGGGATACGAGAGGAGGAAGAAGAAGAAGGAGAAGAAGAAGAAGAGATAGACGGATGAATCAAATGGATGACTAGTGGAGTTCTATTTTATTAGTTATAATGGTGGTAGAGGTAGGGTTAAATGGTGGGGGGAGGGGCATAATACACACACACACACACACACACACACAGACAGCATGAACGTACGCAATGGTGAGGAAGGCTTGGTGTCCACCATAGATGAAAGCACTGTTGAGGACCTGCAGGATGAAGGTGAGGTACTGGAGAGGAAGGAGAGGAGAGGAGGAACAGACATAGAAGAGGAGGCACTGGAGGGAGGTGAGGAAGAGGGAGAGAGAGGAGGAGCGCAGGTCGGCTTCTTGCTTCGTCTCTCCTTTGGGGAGAGAAAGAGGGGAAGAGAGAAGGGAGAGTGTCAGAGAGAGGTGGGAGAAAGTGAGGGAGAGAGAGAGAGGAACAGAGGAGAAATATAAATAAAAGATGGGTGAGGATGAAAGGTTGATTGAGATATTACTTACGTCTTTCATTTTTCAACAGCTTTCTGCTTGGGTCTACTGTGTTTAAATAGATACAGTCCACCTTTAACTACAGCTGTAAACTTTTCCAGGACTTATTGACCATCTAAATCAATAAATTAATCAACCAATCAATCAACTTATAAAGCCCTTATTACCATCAACAGTTATCACAAAGTGCAACTGCAGATCCACAGCCAACAGTCAGGCCAGACTACTTCACAAAATGGCCACCTAACGACACCTAAATAAGCAATAAGGCCTGAGGTGGTTTGTGGTATATGGCCAATATGCCACGGCTAAGGGCTGTTAGACACAACGCAACGCGGAGTGCCTGGATACAGCCCTTAGCCGTGGTATATTGGCAATATACCACAAACCCTGAGGTGCCTTATTGCTATTAGAAACTGGTTACCAACGTTATTAGAGAAGTAAAAAATGTTTTTGGGTCATACCGTGGTATACGGACTGTTATACCACGGCTGTCAGCCAAACAGCATTCAGGGCTCGAACCACCCAGTTTATAATATAATGTATATAATGTATGTACACTGCTGTCTGTATTCTGTCTCTAAATGTTGGTTATCACTAGCAGCACTATATCACCAGGTAACATGTGTTAATGTACTTGGTGAATCAAGGTGATTCTGATTCTAACACCTTCACCTGCCCTTAACGTCTATGAAGTCACCCACCTGGAGCCAGTGGCTTCCCCTTGTGTCTGTCCATGATTAGGCCGTTCCAGGGACCACAGAGGACCCCACACAGCTGGGTGAAGGCAAAGGCATTGGTGTACTGACTCACTGAGAGAGAGAGAGAGAGAGAGAGAGAGAGAGACAGACAGACAGACAGACAGACAGACAGACAGACAGACAGACAGACAGACAGACAGACAGACAGACAGACAGACAGACAGACAGACAGAGAGAGAGAGGGAGGGGGGGATAGAGAGAGAAGGTGGGGTAGAGACAGAGCACAAATGACAGGCGGAGGAAAATAGGGAGAGGGAGAGAGAATAATAGCATGAATAACCACTAAAGTAGAGAAGTAGTCGACACAGAGGCAGAAACATAGTTGTATTTGTGTTATTTTGGTAGTTTTTACCCAGGGTCTGGTCTCTGTTGGCCAGCCGGTTGAGCATGGGGTTCACCGTGGCGATGAACAGGAAATGACAGAACTGCATGACAGCCACCCAGACCAGGTGCCACAGGAAGAACCAGGACAGGACACAACTCCTAAAACTGGCCACTGAGAGAGAGAGATGGAGGGGGGTGGAGGACAGAGAGAGAGAGAGAAGGAGGAAGGGAGGAGGACAGAGAGAGAGAGAGAAGGAGGGGGGTGGAGGACAGAGATTGGGTGTTGGTTGGGGTAATATTCTATGATTCTTGTGTGGGTGTATGAGGTGTCTGTGAGTGAGTGATGGTGTTCATTTGCTCAGTGCTTCTTAACATTTACAAAATATAGGACAATTTCATGCCAAAAAAGCCCTCCATTTTTCATTGAATTGACTGGGATGACCAGGTTTCTTACCTCTCTCAGTCTGATCAGGTCTGGAAGGTCCTGCTTTGTCCTGCAGCTGCAGCAGAACACTCTCAGCCTTCTCTATCCCAGCGTTTACCTCTCCTTTTCTCTCTCCTCCTCCCTCCTTTTCTCCTCTCTCTCCTCTCTTCCGCCGCCGGCCACCACAGCTCACCCTGTCACAAAGAGCTGAGTCAGAGTCACCGCTTCAAAACCATGGCGACAACAGTGCTGTTTGGCTTCCACAGTGGTCAGTCACCATGGTGGTTTGGTGACTCTGGTGGTGTGGTGTGGTGGTGTATTGTGGGAGCCATAGTTCTTCTGACCCGTAAGTGTATCCTTCAGGGAGTGGGTAGGGGATGTGGGTCTTGGGCATGAGGAGGAATGTCCGGAAGAAGTGGATGACACTGCAGACGGAGAGAACGAGGAAGGAGGAATGGAAAGAGACCCTGCTTTCATACAGAAACTTCAGAGAAGGAGTGAGAGAGAGAGAGAGAGAGAGAGAGAGAGAGAGAGAGAGAGAGAGAGAGAGAGAGAGAGAGAGAGAGAGAGAGAGAGAGAGAGAGAGAGAGAGAAAGAGACAGAGAGAGAGAGAGAGAAAGAAATATAGAGAGAGGTTATATACAGCATGTATGAATACTTACTTTTCACCACTTTGATTATCAGTGATTACTTCAATCATTAATGTTTTTGCCTGAGCCAAGTTTGCATCTGTCACAATGGAGTAAAGCATGCAAGGTAGAAGGCAGTGGTGTAAAGTACTTACTGTAAGTAAAAATACTTTAACTAAGTAGTTTTTTGGGGTATCTGTACTTTACTTTACTACTTATATTTTTGACAACTTTTTCTTTTACTTCACTACATTTTCAGAGAGAAAATAATGTACTTTTTACTCCAGACATTTACCCTGACACCAAAAAGTACTCAATACATTTCAAATGCTCAGGCAGGACAGCAATATGGTCCAAATCACTCACCTGTCAATATAACGCATTGTCATGCCTACTGCCTCAGATCTGGAGGACTCAATAAACACAATACTGTGTTTTTAAATGATGTCTGAGTGTTGGAGTGTTCCCCTGGCTGACCATAAATAATAAAACAAGAACATCTTGCCGTCTGGTTTGCTTAATATAAGGAATTTTATGTATAGTATTTACTTTTACTTTTACTCAAGTATGAAAACTGAGTACTTTTTCCACCACTGGTAAAAGGTCAGATTAAGGAGAAGAAAATCATTATTGAACGTTTGGATTAATGTTTCATCTAGAGACGGTACATTTGAGTTGTTTTAGTCCCTGGTGCTGACTGTGTAACAGTCAACACCTCAGTAAACCTGTCCCACATTGAGGAATAGTCAGGAAGTCAGGAGGTTTTCAACAGTTCCAACCCTCAGTAGACCTGTCCCACATTGAGGAATAGTCAGGAGGTTTTCAACAGTTCCAACCCTCAGTAAACCTGTCCCACGTTGAGGACTAGTCAGGAAGTCAGGAGGTTTTCAACAGTTCCAACCCTCAGTAAACCTGTCCCACATTGAGGAATAGTCAGGAAGTCAGGAGGTTTTCAACAGTTCCAACCCTCAGTAAACCTGTCCCACATTGAGGAATAGTCAGGAAGTCAGGAGGTTTTCAACAGTTCCAACCCTCAGTAAACCTGTCCCACATTGAGGAATAGTCAAGAAGTCAGGAGGTTTTCAACAGTTCCAACCCTCAGTAAACCTGTCCCACATTGAGGAATAGTCAGGAAGTCAGGAGGTTTTCAACAGTTCCAACCCTCAGTAAACCTGTCCCACATTGAGGAATAGTCAGGAAGTCAGGAGGTTTTCAACAGTTCCAACCCTCAGTAAACCTGTCCCACGTTGAGGAATAGTCAGGAAGTCAGGAGGGTTTCAACAGTTCCAACCCTCAGTAGACCTGTCCCACATTGAGGAATAGTCAGGAGGTTTTCAACAGTTCCAACCCTCAGTAAACCTGTCCCACGTTGAGGAATAGTCAGGAAGTCAGGAGGTTTTCAACAGTTCCAACCCTCAGTAAACCTGTCCCACATTGAGGACTAGTCAGGAAGTCAGGAGGTTTTCAACAGTTCCAACCCTCAGTAAACCTGTCCCACGTTTAGGAATAGTCAGGAAGTCAGGAGGGTTTCAACAGTTCCAACCCTCAGTAGACCTGTCCTTCATTGAGGAATAGTCAGGAGGTTTTCAACAGTTCCAACCCTCAGTAAACCTGTCCCACGTTGAGGACTAGTCAGGAAGTCAGGAGGTTTTCAACAGTTCCAACCCTCAGTAAACCTGTCCCACGTTGAGGAATAGTCAGGAAGTCAGGAGGGTTTCAACAGTTCCAACCCTCAGTAAACCTGTCCCACATTGAGGAATAGTCAGGAAGTCAGGAGGTTTTCAACAGTTCCAACCCTCAGTAAACCTGTCCCACATTGAGGAATAGTCAGGAAGTCAGGAGGTTTTCAACAGTTCCAACCCTCAGTAAACCTGTCCCACGTTGAGGACTAGTCAGGAAGTCAGGAGGTTTTCAACAGTTCCAACCCTCAGTAAACCTGTCCCACGTTGAGGAATAGTCAGGAAGTCAGGAGGGTTTCAACAGTTCCAACCCTCAGTAGACCTGTCCTTCATTGAGGAATAGTCAGGAGGTTTTCAACAGTTCCAACCCTCAGTAAACCTGTCCCACGTTGAGGAATAGTCAGGAAGTCAGGAGGTTTTCAACAGTTCCAACCCTCAGTAAACCTGTCCCACGTTGAGGACTAGTCAGGAAGTCAGGAGGTTTTCAACAGTTCCAACCCTCAGTAAACCTGTCCCACGTTGAGGAATAGTCAGGAAGTCAGGAGGGTTTCAACAGTTCCAACCCTCAGTAGACCTGTCCTTCATTGAGGAATAGTCAGGAGGTTTTCAACAGTTCCAACCCTCAGTAAACCTGTCCCACGTTGAGGACTAGTCAGGAAGTCAGGAGGTTTTCAACAGTTCCAACCCTCAGTAAACCTGTCCCACGTTGAGGACTAGTCAGGAAGTCAGGAGGTTTTCCTGATGTTAGATAACAGCCTTTTTGTAGGACCCAGAGTGGTTCTAATAACAGTCTTTATCTAGGACCCAGAGTGGTTCTAATAACAGTCTTTATCTAGGACCGAGAGTGGTTCTAATAACAGTCTTTATCTAGGACCCAGAGTGGTTCTAATAACAGTCTTTATCTAGGACCCAGAGAGGTTCTAATAACAGTCTTTATCTAGGACCCAGAGTGGTTCTAATAACAGTCTTTATCTAGGACCCAGAGTGGTTCTAATAACAGTCTTTATCTAGGACCCAGAGTGGTTCTAATAACAGTCTTTATCTAGGACCCAGAGTGGTTCTAATAACAGTCTTTATCTAGGACCCAGAGTGGTTCTAATAACAGTCTTTATCTAGGGTTGTTATGGGTCAGTAAAAACCCCAACATAACCTGCCTTAACATAAAATAGAAAAACCAATGCTGCTGCTCTGCACCCTGCTTAGACGCTGCGTTACCTTGACGATGAGGAAGATGCTGCGTTACCTTGACGATGAGGAAGATGCTGCGTTACCTTGACGATGAGGAAGATGCTGCGTTACCTTGATGGCAAGGAAGCTGCTGCGTTACCTTGACGATGAGGAAGACAGCGGCGGAGGAGTCGAAGGCCCCGGCGTAGACTGAGATGACCGTGGAACGGTGGCTCTCGAACAGGTTCCCCACCTGTAGAAGACAGAGGTACAGAGATGTCCACTAGTTAACCACTAGCTGACCACTAGCTGACTACTAGAATACCACTAGATGACCATTAGTTGACCACTAGTTGACCATTAGCTGACCAAATGCATGTCATGACATTGAAATGACAGTCTGTAGTTTTGACAGAGACCAACCTGAGCATTGGTGGTGTAGAACAACATTCCAGATGTGATCAGGCACGAGATGGCAGGAAACAGCAACGCTGACTGCTCTGTGTGTGTGTGTGTGTATGTGTGTGTGTGAGTGTGTGTGTGTGTGTGTGTGTATGTGTGTTTGAGAGTGTGTGTGTGAGAGAGGGGGGGGGGGGGGGGGGGGGGGACAATGAACAACTTCCACAACAAGAGAAGTCAATAAAAGACCAAAGGTATAGACCAGGGCTGTACTACAGGGTTGGACTCTACCTGGTCTAGACTCTAACCCACATTTCAATATGTTGTAAAAAAAAAAAAATACCTGGACTGGAGACAGTTATCAACAAGGTCCCAGTGGTGTATAGACATCTAGAAAAGAAGACGGAGTGAGGGAGGGAGGGTGGTAGGGGGCAGGCAGAGAGGGTGGGTGGGTATGAGCATGGGTAGTTGTGTGATGGTTTGGTGTCATGGTAACATTGATTTAAAGATATACAGCGGGTGAAATAAGTATTGAACACGTCACCATTTTTCTCAGTAAATATATTTTCAAAGGCGCTATTGACATGAAAGTTTCACCAGATGTTGGTAACAACCCAAGTAATCCATACATACAAAGAAACCAAAACAAATAAGTTCAGAAATTAAGTTATGTGTAATAATGTGAAATGACACAGGAAAAAAGTATTGAACACATGAAGAAAAGGAGGTTCAAAAAGGCATGGAAAGCCAAGACAACATCTGATAACGATCAGTAATTAAAAAGCAATCCAGCCCCCTGTCAGTGCAAATTAATATCAGCTGGTTCAGTCCCAACTGATGGCCTACAAAAAGGTCTCATTGCCAAGGTGTCACACAAGACACATCTCATGATGGGTAAAAGCAAAGAGCTGTCTCAAGACATTCGCAACCTAATTGTTGCAAAACATAATGATGGCATTGGTTATAGGCGCATTTCTAAGCTTCTGAATGTTCCAGTGAGCACTGTTAGGGCCATAATACGGAAGTGGAAAGACAATAATTTCACCATAAATTTGCCTCGACCAGGTGCTCCTCGCAAGATTTCTGACAGAGGAGTGAAAAGAATAATCAGAAGAGTTGTCCAAGAGCTAAGGACCACTTGTGGAGAGCTTAAAAAAGACCTGCAAATAGCAGGTACTGTTGTCTCAAAGAAAACATTAAGTAATGCACTCCACCGCCATGGCCTGTATGCACGCTCACCATGCAAGACTCCATTGCTGAAAAAAAAGCATGTTGAATCTCGTTTGTTGCACAACATTTGGAAAAGCCAGTGAAATACTGGGAGAATATAGTGTGGTCAGATGAGAGCAAAATTTAACTGTTTGGATGTCATAATACACACCATGTTTGGAGGAGAAATGGCACTGCACATCACCCTAAAAACACCATACCAACAGTGAAGTTTGGAGGTGGGAACATCATGGTGTGGGGCTGCTTTTCAGCAAATGGTACTGGCAAACTTCACATAATTGAAGGAAGGATGAACGGGTAAATTTACGAGGAGCACCTGGTCGAGGCAAATTTATGGTGAAATGATTGTCTTTCCACTTCCGTATTATGGCCCCAACAGTGCTCACTGGAACATTCAGAAGCTTAGAAATGCGCCTATAACCAATGCCATCATTATGTTTTGCAACAGTTAGGTTGCGAATGTCTTGAGACAGCTCTTTGCTTTTACCCATCATGAGATGTGCCTTGTGTGACACCTTGGCAATGAGACCTTTTTGTAGGCCATCAGTTGGGACTGAACCAGCTGATATTAATTTGCACTGACAGGGGGCTGGATTGCTTTTTAATTACTGATAGTTTTCAGATGTTGTCTTGGCTTTCCATGCCTTTTTGAACCTCCCTTTCTTCATGTGTTCAATACTTTTTCCCTGTGTCATTTCACATTATTACACATAACTTAATTTCTGAACTTATTTGTTTTGGTTTCTTTGTTTGTATGGATTACTTGGGTTGTTACCAACATCTGGTGAAACTTTCATGTCAATAGCACCTTTGGAAATATATTTACTGAGAAAAATGGTGACGTGTTCACTTATATTTCACTTATATTTCACTATATATTTCACTATATCAAAATTCCAGTGGGTCAGAAGTTTACATAAACTAAGTTAACTGTGCCTTTAAATAGGTTGGAAAATTCCAGAAAATGATGTCATGGCTTTAGAAGCCATCGTTATGTTTGGAAGGAAAAAGGGGGAGGCTTGCAAGCCGAAGATCACCATCCCAACCGTGAAGCACGGGGGTGGCAGCATCATGTTGTGGGGGTGCTTTGCTGCAGGAGGGACTGGTGCACTTCACAAAATAGATGGCATCATGAGGAAAGAAGATTATGTGGATATATTGAAGCAACATCTCAAGACATCAGTCAGGAAGTTAAAGCTTGGTCGCAAATGGGTCTTCCAAATGGACAATGACCCCAAGCATATTTTCAAGGTTGTGGCAAAATGGCTTAAGGACAACAAAGTCAAGGTATTGGAGTGGCCATCACAAAGCCCTGACCTCAATTCTATAGAACATTTGTGGGCAGAACTGAAAAAGCGTGTGCGAGCAAGGAGGCCTACAAACCTGACTCAGTTACACCGGTTCTGTCAGGAGGAATGGGTCAAAATTCACCCAACTTATTGTGGGAAGCTTGTGGAAGGCGACCCGAAACGTTTGACTAAAGTTATACAATTTAAAGGCAATGCTACCAAATACTAATTGAGTGCATGTTAACTTTCTGACACACTGGGAATGTGATGAAAGAAATAAAAGCTGAAATAAATCATTCTCTCTACTATTATTCTGACATTTCACATTCTTAAAATAAAGTGGTGATCCTAACTGACTTAAGACAGGGAATTTTGAAAAACTGAGTTTAAATGTATTTGGCTAAGATGTATGTAAACTTCCGATTTCAACTGTATATATATATATACTTCTAATTATATCATCACCATCATCACCATCATCACCATCATCATCACCATCATCATCACTATCATCATCACTATCATCATCACCATCATCATCACCATCATCACCATCATCACCATCATCACCATCATCACCATCATCATCATCATCACCATCATCATCACCATCATCATCATCATCACCATCATCACCATCATCATCATCATCATCACCATCATCATCACCATCATCATCATCATCACCATCATCACCATCATCACCATCATCATCATCATCACCATCATCATCACCATCATCATCACCATCATCATCATCATCATCACCATCATCACCATCATCATCATCATCACCATCATCATCACCATCATCATCACCATCATCATCATCATCATCACCATCATCACCATCATCACCATCATCACCATCATCATCATCATCACCATCATCATCACCATCATCATCACCATCATCACCATCATCACCATCATCATCATTGTCAGTGGAAAAATCTATAAACACACTGTCTGCATCTGAAATGACACCCTGTAATGGGAAATTATTGGAGTAATTATTTTCCTGCATTTGATTTACTGTTGATATGGATTGATCTGTAGTAAACATGATTGTATGTGCAGCAAGACGCAGACAATGCATTCCATTGGGGAAGGAAAACAGGAGTCAACCATGTTTAATTAACATTGTTTCCACGTCATTTCAACCCCAAAGATCTATGTGATGATGTTGAATCAACTTGGAACACTAATTGGATTTGCAAAAAGTCCCAGTAAGTCATCAACGTAAGGGCATGTCATCTTTTTTCCTCGATAGTTTTGACCTTTATCCAGTTTTATATGTAAATCAAAACTAGACGTTGAACTGACGTCTGTGCCCAGTGGGGATGTTCCTACCTTTGACCTATTTAACTACCAGTATCAAATGTCTGCCAGTGTTGAATGTGGTTAAAGTTTGACGCCAGACACACTGTGTATCTGTGACACTTTGAGTCTGCAGCATCTGATGATGAGAATTCCTACAGGCTCTCAGGCTGGTGTTTACAGAATCTTCGGTGATGTGTGATTAACATTAGACATTATCAATAAAACATATAAACAATAATATAACTATCTCACATGGCCAGGAGCCTGGTTGCCATGGTGCCGAAGCGGTCGAACAGGAAGCCCAGAGGGAAACGCAGGAAGTTCATGGAGAAGGAGGCGACGGTGAAGACCAGCGAGAACTGTTCATCCTGGCCACTACAGTCTGAGAGAGAGAGAGAGAGAGAGAGAGAGAAGGAAAGATGGATGGACAAAATAACTGTTCATTCAGTGTGTGTGTGTGTGTGTGTGTGTGTGTGTGTGTGTGTGTATGTGTGTGTGTGTGTGTGTATGTGTGTGTGAGAAAGAAAGTGTGTGCATGTCACAACTTACCTGACTGTATGATGCTATCTCCAGGCCTCTCCCCTGACAGCATGATAATGTCACTGTGGTCAGTGGTGTTGGCAGCGATGTCACAAAAGTCACTGAAGTAGCCATCGTTCTTCAGGATGAACACCAGCGACGCCCAGCCATATGCTATCCCCGAGAAACACAGGTTTTCAACAAATCCAGAGGCCAGCGTCAAACTGTGGCGCAGCTTGGCCCCGCCCCCACATCCCACCATACTCTCTGCTGCCGCTTACTTCCTAGTTCACTTTCTGTTTTCTCCTATGGGACTTTGTGTTGCTGGTCGGAGGGGTGGTGAAGCTCGGATAGTAGTGGTGGTGGGTCCCTCAATTTCTGACCACACCATGTCCCCGTTCAGCCCCAGGGGTATTTTTAGAAAGTACAGGGAGATGAGACGGGACTAGCGCCAAAATATGAAGCACTAAAATAAATGACTTCAGTGAAGCCCCTGCAGCTAGTTCACCTAAGACTTCACTGTGTTGACAGCATTGACTAGAATCAGTAGACCAGGAACAGAAACTTCTAGAGCTTGAATATAACTACTGACTGCCTGACTGCCTGTTAGAGAACACAGAGAGAGATAAAAGGAGAGAGTCCTTAATGTTTACTACAAATTTGCCAGTGTCCCAAACAGTACCCTATTTCCTTTATAGTGCACTACTTTTGACCAGCCCTGGCCCTGGTAGTGCACTACAGTATATAGGGAATAGAGAACAGCCTTTGGCACAGCAGGATTAAAAAGCCAGTATTAACAAAGAGGATTCATTTATTTCACTACATCTGGCACTATAGCACTGGGTTCTCTCTCTCTTTCTCTCTCTCTCTCTCTCTTTCTCTCTCTCTCTCTCTCTCTCTCTTTCTCTCTCTCTCTCTCTCTCTCTCGCTCTCTCTCTCTCTCTCTCTCTCTCTCTCTCTCTCTCTCAATCACACACACACACACACACACATACACACACATACACACACACTGGTCCATTGCATCTGTTTGCTTACCACTAGCTCTGGTCCATCTACACTTTTTTATGTATGTATACTGTAGTATACTGCAGTCCGACATATCAGTAGGCCTATGCTACTCAGTGATTGTTGGCCAATGTTACAGTAATGCCATTTCATATTGAAAGAAAATAGGTTATTTTAGTTAACTGTAACCAATCATATCATATTTGTGGATCTTCTGTAGAACTGAGAGACGGCCAGGACACCGGCTGTTCACACCAGAACAGGAGACCGCTATTGTGAACATGGTGGTGGCAAACAATACCATTAGACTACGAGAAATCCAGAACCACATAATTGCAGACAACACAATATTCAATAACATTCACCAGGCGGGCTTGTCTACATTGGACCGTGTATTACAGTGCAAATGAATCCGGAAGACACAGGTCTACAGGGAGCCATTTGAGAGAAACTCAGAGAGGGTTAAAGAACAGCGCTATGAATATGTGCAAGTAAGTACTATACTGTGAATTTACTATCATATCAGCACTGTATAGACACATTACAGTACTGTAATCCAGTGTATTGTGCCTCACCATATTGACTGCTCTGGGTCTATGTCACATACTGTTTTGTCTTGTTGTCTGTTTCAGAGAGTCTTGGAGCTGGATACCGCTGCAATTCAGCACGAGCAGAGGAGTGGACCAGAGCAGACCAGGTATGTTGTGTGTGTGAGAAAGTTTGTGTGTGTGTGTGTATGCTCCAGCCTGATATCTCCCTGAATGTCTCAACGGAAGGGGTGTCCAGGGGCTACCCGGGGCCCCCGCTGTTATGGGGCCACAGCTTCACCATCCACTGCTCCACTCAGCCACAGTATCCAGGAGGCTCCTTCCTCCTCACGTTCACCGGCTCTGCCAGCTTTCATCATCAGACTGGTCATTGTGCTGCTGACCACCACCGCTATGTTTCTGCTCTGCAAGTCAAGATCCGGGTAAACAAAAGATTTATGCATAGAGGTTGAATACGAACTAGCTGGGAGATGGACTGTAATGGTGTTCTAATATGTGTGTGTGTGTGTGTGTGTGTTGAGATTCCTTTCTGTAAACAGTAGTCTCCTGGTGCTGTCTCTTTAGGTCAGTAGGTGTCAACAGAGAGCTGGATAGCGGTGCGTGGAGGGGTAGCCCCTGCATCCCAGTAGGGAGGGCTGCTGGCAGAGAGAGGGGAGAGCAGCCCAGAGCACAGGAGGAAGGGCTGCTGGCAGAGAGAGGGGAGAGCAACCCAGAGCACAGGAGGAAGGGCTGCTGGCAGAGAGAGGGGAGAGCAGCCCAGAGCACAGGAGGGAGTGGATGGGTGGAGATGATGCATTTCTAACCTTCAATATATCTCCAGTTTGTCATACATGACTGCACACCCACACACACACACACACACACACACACACACACACACACACACACACACACACACACACACACACACACACACATAAACACACACAGACACACACAGATCTTCAAAATTTCAGAATAATCCATTTAAAGATACAGCTAATTTCCACGGACTAAATTCAGAGTACAGTATGTCCTGAGTCATTTCCTGTATATATAAAACCCTGATCAGATACTAGCTCGAACAGGCGGGGGGTGTGATAAAGAAATTATAAATTGTAATTAAAAAAGTGATACGTGGTTTTAATGTCATATTTCGGCAACTTTCTCATCAATATTTACTCATAGTTATTTTCTTGAATTACAGATTTGTACACACGACACGTTGTAGTTTAGTGCTGCTTTGCATAGTTAATGTATCCTATATGCCATAGCCTATGTTTTTACGAATGTATCTGTGTGTCCCAAATGGCACCCTATTTTGACCTGTGCCCTATAGTGCACTATATAAGGAATATGATGCTATTTTGAACAGAACCTATATATTGATAATGAAAAGGTCCTTGGTGTTACCCAAACACTTTGACTGCTCTAGAAAACAAGGAACGCTTTTGTGTAAATGTATATTTGTTTGTAACATAAATAAACGGTATGTTATCAGTGCATAGTACACACATAGGGGCCTGTAAAGTGTACAGTGGTCTAGTTGACAGTGTGCATAGTACACACATAGGGGTCTGTAAAGTGTAGTGGTTTAGTTGACAGTGTGCATAGTACACACATAGGGGTCTGTAAAGTGTAGTGGTTTAGTTGACAGTGTGCATAGTACACACATAGGGGTCTGTAAAGTGTAGTGGTTTAGTTGACAGTGTGCATAGTACACACATAGGGGTCTGTAAAGTGTAGTGGTTTAGTTGACAGTGTGCATAGTACACACACAGGGGCCTGTAAAGGGTACAGTGGTCTAGTTGACAGTGTGCATAGTACACACACAGGGGTCTGTAAAGGGTACAGTGGTCTAGTTGACAGTGTGCATAGTACACACACAGGGGTCTGTAAAGGGTACAGTGGTCTAGTTGACAGTGTGCATAGTACACACACAGGGGTCTGTAAAGGGTACAGTGGTCTAGTTGACAGTGTGCATAGTACACACACAGGGGTCTGTAAAGGGTACAGTGGTCTAGTTGACAGTGCGCGCTACAGATGTAGTTACGGTAAAGAACCCCGGGCTGTGTCGTCATCAGGGAAGGGAGGAGAGGAAACCTGTCGGGAAGTGAACAAGTCGCTCCTAAAACACTACACGATCAATGGCGGCTTAGCGATTCACTTCCAGCGTTAGTTTATCCACGTTTATGTAATACAGGTAAGGATATTTGTTGGTGGACATTCAGTGAGGTAAGAACGGCCAGAGTTGGAGCAACAAGCAGTCTGTACAACGCAGCCGTCGACAGGCCTGGATCCCTGTTCAAACAACGTCTGGGGACTAAAAACTACCAAACCACACGAAATTGGTAATTCAGTACATTGTTTTTCCAATGTTTATTATGTCTTTTCATTTTATATAAGTGTCTCTGAACGTATACAACAAATAGTTAACGTTATATCTAGCTAGCTACGGTAACTAGTTAGGAAACGGGCGCTAGGTAGCTAACGTTACTGCTGTTTAGTGAAGTTGTAGTATATTTCTAATATAACTAGTCGGCTGTAGTTGTTTTGATTGAGGATTTGTCCAATAATAGTGATTAATGACCTATTCCCAAGTTAATTAGAGTAAAACCATCGTCGTCAGGTCGCTAGTTAGTTCGTTGACTGGTTTGTTAACAGAAAGTAACGTTCACTTGACAGAGAACCGAGGGTGTAACATTGTGTATTAAGGTAGTATTTGTATGTATTTTGCTGACTCCCGACAGTAGTACTCTTGTCTGGGTATAGACACTAGGTCAAAGCCCTTCTGGGAGGGAGCCACCATCTACCCTTGGTACACGGACGACCGATCACCAAATATGAGGCAAAGTCCACGTTAATCATTTTTGATCATAGGTCTGTCACATCACCCGTCATGTGTAGATGGAGTTTTTACTCTATTTTCTCAATGTTGTACGTTGTATAGGAAGGTTTTGTCCTGTCCTAAAACTTTATCGCCTGTCATATTTGCCAAGAGTCTGTAAGAAACGCCTGGGATATATCGACATGTATGTTTATAAAGGCATGAAACACCTGCAAGGTGTACAATCTACTACTGTAACGTTACACGGCGGCGTACAGTAATAATTGTCTGACACCGTCCGTGTCTGTTGTGGGTTTTTCCTTTCCTATTATGAAGGGGAGGCTCCCTCCTTTTAATGTCTTGGATTTCTTTGATATATTCAGAGAGAAAGGAAGATAGAAAGGGGGAGGAGAGGAAGAGAAGAACCTGTTTTGTGGGTGTTGGCCACTTTTTTGGAATATGATGCTTTTACATTTGAGTCATTTAGCAGACTCTCTTATACGGAGTGACTTACAAGAGCAGTCAGGGTAAAGTAAAAATATATTCTTCACCTAGTCGTCTCAGGATTTGGACCAGCAACCTTTCGGTTACTGGCCCAACACTCCTGATCGCTAGGCTGCCTGCCAATGGGTGGGGTCGAGTGTCAGGTGTGGTTGTTTAACTCATGCTCTCATGTTATGTAGAAAGACTTCAGAGTCCGACAGCGATGCCATTGCCACCTTCTCAGTTTACACACTTTCAATGCAAGGTCTCCACTAGACGTGACCAGGGCCGTGTATCGGTTCATTCCTCTTTTTATATTCTATGCTACAGTTTCATGGTTAGTCGCTCCTCACTACCAGTATCTATTGATAAAAAAAAGTGCCGTACACATGTCAAACTATCTTAGTTGTCAGCTGTGGCGGGAAGAGGTTCCAGCGTAACACAGCGAAATGTTTGATATTTTTGCGTCGACATTGAAGGAATGAGTTCATGCTCTCTTTTCAATAGTTCTCTTCCCCCTTCCCCAAATTGAAAACTTCTTATTTTACCCTCAAATGCAATTTGTGAGATGACTCTGTCATTGAGTTCATAGTAGAAGTTCTTTCAAAGTTACTTGATAGTTGTAGCCTAGCTCCAGCAAACAGCCAGTGCTTTTTATGCCAGGGGTATCATTTATAACCTCTGTAATGACAGGTCTTCAAGTCACACTATGGGTGTGGCCCAGACACACGGAAGTCTGATTTTTCTTCCTAGGCTTGGCACTACACCTGAGATCTGTTTTTATTTGAACTGTTATCTCTGTGTTAAAAAAAAAAAAAAATCATTTGCCAGTGGTGTCAACCAGCGGCCATTTCATTTCCTGGTCACTTTTACTGGTTGTGCATGACTCTGCTCTACCTGTATGTAAACAACGGGCGTGGCTATTTCACATTCTCTTCCCTCCATAAATTTGATTGAGCATGACGTAATACTGCTGCCTATCTGACTCCCTTCTCCCCAGTCAGAGAATGAACATGTCAGTTGTAACTTTTTACTGTTGGTTGGAACTTTGAAGGCCTGTCTTGCACTGCTCAATGTACCTCTGCTGTGTTTGTGTGTGTGTGTGTGTGTCAGAGGCCACCATACTCTGGCCAGTCTTTAGTTTGCCTGCGGGGAGTGTTTCATAGTCCGAAGTCTAGAAGTAGCACTGGTGGTGTTTGGACCGAGGCCAAGGCTAAAACAACCACCCGCACCAATTGTCCATCTCTCTGTCACCAGCCATTCAAATGAGTCTGAGTCAGCAGCAGTAGTACAGGGACCAGACCACAACAAGACATGTGTGGTAAGCTGTGCTTTGTGCATGGATATTACTACCCAATATCTATAATACACTTATTATTTCAACATAGTGATCAGACCTCATGTCAGTGGTAGCTAACTGCTAACTGGTCACTCTGAACCTTGTTTTACCTGGTAAGTTGACTGAGAACACTTTCTCATTTACCCCAACAACCGGGGGAATAGTTACAGGGATGAACAAGCCAATTGGAAGCAGGGGATGATTAGGTGGCCATGGTGGTACGAGGGGCAATATTGAGAATTTAGCCAGGACACCCATCCAGGGACCGACCAGGACTAACCCTGCTTAGCTTCAGAGGAAAGCCATCAGTGGGATGCAGGGTGGTATGCTGCTGGCATTGATTGAGAGCGGTTAGTAGTATTTATATACAATCCTACATGCATGTGTTGACTGAGAGAATGCATCATGCACATTGGCGGGTTAGTTATGTGTGTGAACTGTGTAGGGTCGGGGGCAGTAAACGGCTTCACTGTATATGCATATAGCCTGATGTTCAGAGGTCTCTGTATATGCATATAGCCTGATGTTCAGAGGTCTCTATATATGCATATAGCCTGATGTTCAGAGATCTCTGTATATGCATATAGCCTAGGCTAGAGACTTTGTTTCTGTACGTGAAGGTAATATAACATAATCAGCACAGAGATCCCAGATGTGGCTTAGCTTAACACAGAAACGCAGGACAACCATACATGGTGGCAGGCAAGGTGCATTAGGGTAACTGATATGATATCACAGCTCTGTCTCTTTCAACAGCCTTTAGGGTGACTCAGCCTGATGTCACAGCTCTGTCTCTTTCAACAGCCTTTAGGGTGACTGAGCACGATATCTCTGCTGTCTCTAAACCGATGAGCACAATGAAATGCATTAGCCTACGTTTGAGGTACTTTGAAAATATGGTTTGCTGATTAAAGGGCTCCCAAGTGGCGCAGCGGTCTAAGGCATTGCGATCTCAGTGCTAGAGGCGCCACTACAGACACCCTGGTTCGATTCCAGGCTGTATCACAACCGGCCGTGATTGTGAGTCCCAAAGGGCAGCACACAATTGGCCCAGCGTCGTCAGAGTTTGGCCGGTGTAGGCCGTCATTGTAAATAAGAATTGTTTACTTTTATCATTCATTCTGTAACTACTGCTGTACACACCTTTTATATTCATATACTGTCTATACACACCATCATATACATATATAATTATATTCCGGATTGACATTGCTAGTTCTAATATTTCTATGAAGTATTTCTTAATTCCTTTCTTCTTCTTTTTTTCTGATTAGTGTTTATTGTTTTGTGTTATGTATTACTGCACTGTTAGAACTAGGAATATTAGCGTGTATTGTTTTGGGTTATGTATTACTGCACTGTTAGAACTAGGAACATTAGCGTGTATTGTTTTGTGTTATGTATTACTGCACTGTTAGAACTAGGAACATTAGCGTGTATTGTTTTGTGTTATGTATTACTGCACTGTTAGAACTAGGAACATTAGCGTGTATTGTTTTGTGTTATGTATTACTGCACTGTTAGAACTAGGAATATAAGCGTGTATTGTTTTGTGTTATGTATTACTGCACTGTTAGAACTAGGAATATTAGCGTGTATTGTTTTGTGTTATGTATTACTGCACTGTTAGAACTAGGAATATAAGCGTGTATTGTTTTGTGTTATGTATTACTGCACTGTTAGAACTAGGAATATTAGCGTGTATTGTTTTGTGTTATGTATTACTGCACTGTTAGAACTAGGAACATTAGCGTGTATTGTTTTGTGTTATGTATTACTGCACTGTTAGAACTAGGAATATAAGCGTGTATTGTTTTGTGTTATGTATTTCTGCACTGTTAGAACTAGGAATATAAGCATTTTACAGGAACTGCGATAACATCTGCAAAATAAGTGTATGAGACTAATAACATTTGATTTGAGATAAGAAATCATTAGAGGAATGGAAAGAGAGTCCCCTTGTCCTTGCAACCATTCCAGGGCTGAGAGAGAGGGGGAGAGAGCCAGAGAGGGGGAGAGAGCCAGAGAGGGGGAGAGAGCCAGAGAGGGGGAGAGAGCCAGAGAGGGGGAGAGAGCCAGAGAGGGGGAGAGAGCCAGAGAGGGGGAGAGAGAGAGGAGGAGATGAGTGGGTAAATGAACAAGTGAAGGATTAGCCACAACGACAACCTGAACAGCTGAGGCAGGACGTGACATGCCAGATCTCCCGTTGGAATGTGTGACGGAGGTGTGTGTGAGAGTGTGAAGGAGAAAGAGAAGGGGTGAGTAGAGATTAAGGACGTTGACTGAAACTTGGTGTTCTGTTTGAGTTTTCAAGGATAAAGTTCATGTCGCCCTGACCAGATACCAGACCTACTGTAATACACGTGTCTCTTTGTTCATCAACTCACCAGACAGTTGCAGATTGTGTGGGGTTTCTACTGTATAGTAATGAATACAGTCAGTGGCTGACAGGATGGAAGGGTGAAAAATGATTTTGTCGGCTGGTCCTCCGGTATGACTAGAGCTGAAGAAGTATCTGATTCCATGTAGGCTAATGTTGTTCTGAGTCAGTTTTGAACTAGGTACAGTTGAAGTTGGAAGTTTACATACACCTTAGCCAAATACATTTAAACTCAGTTTTTCACTATTCCTGACATTTTTTATCCTATTAAAAAGTCCCTGTCTTAGGTCAGTTAGGATCACCACTTTATTTTAAGAATGTGAAATGTCAGAATAATAGTAGATTTATTTAAGCTTTTATTTCTTTCATCACATTCCCAGTGGGTCAGAAGTTTACATACACTCAATTAGTATTTGGTAGCATTGCCTTTTAAATTGTTTAACTTGAGTCAAACGTTTCAGGTAGCCTTCCACAAGCTTCCCACAATAAGTTGGGTGAATTTCGGCCCATTCCTCCTGACAGAACTGGTGTAACTGAGTCAGGTTTGTAGGCCTCCTTGTTCTCACATGCTTTTTAAGTTCTGCCCACAAATTTTCTATAGGATTGAGGTCATGGCTTTGTGATGGACACTCCAATACCTTGACTTTGTTGTCCTTAATCCATTTTGCCACAACTTTGGAAGTATGCTTGGGGTCATTGTCCATTTGGAAGACCCATTTGCGACCAAGCATTAACTTAATCTTGAGATGTTGCTTCAATATATCCACATAATTTTTCTTCCTCATGATGCCATCTATTTTGTGAAGTGCACCAGTCCCTCCTGCAGCGAAGCACCCCAACAACATGATGCTGCCACCCCGTGCTTCACGGTTGGGATGGTGTTTTTCGGCTTGCAAGCCTCCCCCTTTTTCCTCCAAACATAACGATGTCATCATGTGCAGGTGCAAACCGTAGTCTGGCTTTCCTGTGGCTGTTTTGGATCAGTGGCTTCTTCCTTGCTGAGCGGCTTTTCAGGTTATGTCGATATAGGACTGGATGTAGATACTTTTGTACCGGTTTCCTCCAGCATCTTCACAAGGTCCTTTGCTGTTGTTCTGGGATTGATTTGCACTTTTCGCACCAAGGTATGTGCATCTCTAGGAGACAGAACGCGTCTCCTTCCTGAGCGGTATGATGGCTGCGTGGTCCCATGGTGTTTATACTTGCGTACTATTGTTTGTACAGATGAACGTGGTAACTTCAGGCGTTTGGAAATTGCTCCCCAGGATGAACTAGACTTGTGGAGGTCTACAATTTTTTTTTTCAGAGGTCAGATTTCTTTACATTTTCCCATGATGTCGAGCAAAGAGGCACTGAGTTTGAAGGTAGGCCTTGAAATACATCCACAGGTACACCTCCAATTGACTCAAATGATGTCAATTAGCCTATCAGAAGCTTCTAAAGCCATGACATCATTTTCTGAAATTTTCCAACTGTTTAAAGGCAATGTCCACTTAGTGTATGTAAACCTCTGACCCACTGGAATTGTCATATAGTGTATTATAAGTGAAATAATTGGTCTGTTAACAATTGTTGGAAGAATTACTTGTGTCATGCACAAAGTAGATGTCCTAACCCACTTGCCAAAACTATAGTTTGTTAACATGAAATTTGTGGAGTGGTTGAAAAATGAGTTTTAATGACTTCAACCTAAGAGTATGTAAACTTCTGACTTCAACAGTATGTGCAAGGTTAGTAGATTATTCAAATAAACCAACAGACGTTAGGATTCAAGTACTTTTGTGTGTATGACAGATGGCCAGCATCCCTGTGGAACACTTTTGAAACCTTGTAGAGTCCATGGCCTGACGAATTGAGGCTGTTCTTAGGGCAAAAGGGGGAGGGGGGGTACAACGAAATATTAGGAAGGTATTCCTAATGTTTTGTATATGGGCCACTACTCTTTACAAGACAGAAACTTATATTATGATACATTATGTGATGACACATAACATTCTGACTGCTACCAGTCAGCTAGTCTGGGCTGTAGCTGAGTTGCCTTGGTGTCTCCTCTCTCTCTCTGCTCGATCCCTTTTCATACGTTACTAAGCAACCCATCCACAGCTGCAGCAATAGAGTGCCAGCCTATCTCGTTGCGCAGAAGTGCTCAGGTTAAAAACGTATGTTTAAAAAAAAAAAAACATGTTTTTTTTATCCGTATATCTGACGGAAATGAATCTCTACGTTTGCCGCCTCGACAACGTAACATTTTGCTTGTGGATCTGGGTTCTGTTAAAGGTCCAATGCAGCTGTTTTTATCTCAATATCAAATCATCAGTGGGTAACAATTAAGTTGTAGCTAGGACTGTCTGAGTGGGGCGGGGAAAACTCCAAACTAGCTCTTATTGGCAGAGAGGTTTGGAACGCTTTCTTATTGGTCTATTTATCAAAACTCCATCCCACCGATGGAGTGGGCGGTCTTTTCAAACAGCTCTTACACTAAAAGGGCATCATCATAGTTTTCACAGTATTATTTCAACCTCCATAGTGTGAATATAAAACACAGTAAAATCATGTTTTTGACTGCACTGGCTCTTTAAGCTCAGTTCTGTCTTTCACTTTCGTTCTAGTTTCTGGTTCTGTTTTAGGCTCAGTCAGGAGCTGACGGGTGTAAACTCTGGGCCCAGAAATAGACTTCTAGAACCGGCGGCTCTCTCTCATTCGCTCTCACCTGTCTCTGTGGAAGACAATAGGCGCTAACGAGCACCACCTGCCACGGCCCTTCCCTAAGAACATGTGATTCTCTCTCTCTCCCCCCCAGTCATCACACTCCTAATGTAACTCTGCATATTTCCTTCTGCTTCTCCCTCTCTCTCCCTCCTCTTCTCCTCTCCCCCCTCTCGCCTTATCTTTCCTGTTTCTCTCTGCCCGCCGTCCCTCTCCTCCTCCTCCTTCCTCTCCTCTCCTCTCTCTCATGCTGTTTGTCGAGTGTGGAGGTGACGCTGCTGCTTCTCTGTACAGCACCAAACGTAATGTGTGATTGTGGGTTAGCCTACATCTCTCTCGCTCTCTCTCTGTGTGAATAGAACAGAGTATGGAATGTGGTTTAAAAAACGGTTTATTCTCTGTGTGTGTGTGCCAGGTTAACTCTGTCCTTCCTCTTTGTGTGGTGCTAGGTGGTTTAACCTTGTCCCCTATACCCAGTGTGGTGCTAGGTGGTTTAACCCTGTCCTCTCTACCCAGTGTGGTGCTAGGTGGTTTAACCCTGTCCTGTCCTGTCTACTCAGTGTGGAGCTAGGTGGTTTAACCCTGTCCTGTCCTGTCTACCCAGTGTGGTGCTAGGTGGTTTAACCCTGTCCTGTCCTGTCTACCCAGTGTGGTGCTAGGTGGTTTAACCCTGTCCTGTCTACTCAGTGTGGTGCTAGGTGGTTTAACCCTGTCCTGTCCTGTCTACCCAGTGTGAATGGAGCAGTGTGAGAGTGCAGCCTCTCTCCTGGCCTCCGTGCGGGAGCAGGAGCAGCAGTTTGAGCGTCTGACTCGCGCTCTGGAGGAGGAGAGGAGGTGTGGAGGCGCCCTCCCACGCCCTCCCCCCACTCTACAGGTAACGCCCTTGCCCCCATGGGATCACCCATCACCCCCATGGGATCACCCATCACCCCCATAGCCATCATGGTATCACCCATTCCATCATTTTGTCTCGCCTCACCCCAGCCGGCTTACCATCGTCCTGCCTTGTTTCATCACCGTTCAACCGTCCTTGTAACTATCCATGCCTTCACCTCCATAGCTGCCATTAGGGTTGCAAAATTCCCTTATCTTTCAGGAGGGAATAGGCAGGAAATGCAGTAAATCCACTGGAATTTTCTTAAAGTTCCCCAAGTTTTTTTCAATCCTAGCCCGCAGGGTTCTCCCATTGCCTCACCCCAACCAGTTTACCGTTGTTCCCGCCTCGTTCCACCATCTGTCTGCCTTTCCTGTAACCATCATTGATCCACCCTGTCATGACAGTCCGAATAATAGTAGAGTGATTTATTTCAGCTTTTATTTCTTTCATCACATTCCCAGTGGGTCAGAAGTTTACATACACTCAATTAGTATTTGATAGCATTGCCTTTAAATTGTTTAACTTGGATCAAACGTTTCGGGTAGCCTTCCACAAGCTTCCCACAATAAGTTGGGTGAATTTTGGCCCATTCCTCCTGACAGAACTGGTGTAACTGAGTCAGGTTTGTAGGCCATTTGTTTCATCAGACCAGAGGACATCTCTCCAAAAAGTAAGATCTTTGTCACCATGTGCAGTTGCAAACCGTAGTCTGGCTTTTTTATGGCGGTTTTGGAGCAGTGGCTTCTTCCTTGCTGAGCGGCCTTTCAGGTTATGTCGATATAGGACTCGTTTTACTGTGGATATAGATACTTTTGTATCTTCACATGGTCCTTTGTTGTTGTTCTGGGATTGATTTGTACTTTTCGCTCAAAAGTACGTTAATCTCTAGGAGACAGAACGCGACTCCTTCCTGAGCTGGTTTCTTTTGATTTTCCCCATGATGTCGAACAAAGAGGCACTGAGTTTGAAGGTAGGCATCTATCGATCTATCGATTGAATGTCTCTAGTCTGGGAACCAGTCTTTTTAACTAACATTACACTCTTTGCCACTCCAAAGAGACTGGCCATTCCGGAATCTCAACGTTCAATGTGAAGCTGGATTTACGGCAGAGTCAAAAACAAACATTTAGCTTTTAGCTAGGCAAGTTGTTGTATTTTGAGGCTTCACATCAAACCAAAGAGGTTTCGTGTTTGGAATTGCGGTATTTAGTTTGAGAATGTTAGCTGTTAGCTAAATGCTAATTAGTGAAAATGAACATAAACCAATTGCAAAGACAGGAAAATACAGCTCAAAGTTATACAAGCATTGCTAGTAGCTACTGAATGTCATTTTTGATGAGTGGACATTTTACAAGCG